>JAKSZT010054341.1:1864156-1970681 GCA_026826555.1 Tolypeutes matacus | reverse complement strand
AGATAATAAACAGTGCTTTTAAATGTCCACTTTTTTGTTTCCATATGAAATGTTTAAGAGACAACTGGAAGGCACTGAGCACATTTTGAATCATGTAATGAAACATAAAACTATTTTATCCATTTTACATATGCATTCTTTTCTGATTCCTAAGATAATAAACAGTGCTTTTAAATGTCCACTTTTTTGTTTCCATATGGAAATGTTTAAGAGACAACTGGAAGATAAAATGAATGATAGATTCAGTGGCTTCACTCCATTGGGTGACTGTGAATTGTCAAAGTGAGATCTCTCAATCCTGGCTGCTTACAGGTCTGTTTGGAAAGATGGAAATTATTCAAAATGTATATACCTTTATTTATATTTTATTTCTAAAAATATGTAGGAATAATTAATAAGAACTCTTTATTACTGTAATACATTATTTATAATCATTTTATAATTGAAAAGAAATATTGATAATATGCATAGTGTCATAACACAACTTTCAGAACACATGCTCTAGTGGTATTTACACAAGAGGCTACAGTCAATTTCTATAATGTAAATTTGCAATAGACTTTCTTAATTTGTAATTAAATATCAGAAATATGAAGAAAAATAAGGAAAAATAGATTAGAAAGCAGTCTTCTGATCAAATACAATATTTTGCTTTGCAAAAACAGTCCTCTTGAAGTAGATAAATCATTGCTGAGCATCTCTTCACAGTATATTCCAATCTAGTCCATTTCTGTGTTACTTTTAGTACCCTATGGCGGCTCAGTCCTTATTAGAGTTAAATTAACAAGAAATAATGTTTTGATTTCAACATGTATTCAGACAAATTACCAACATAAATATGGAGCTTTTTATATTATGAAATAATTAAGATTAAGAAAAAAACAGATTTGCCGTTATTGATATGTAAATAGTTTTAAATTGTGAGTTTTGTCCCAAGAGCTCTCGTTAACCAGAAAGAAACCACTTGCTTTCTTTCTGACTTCAGGCCAATGGACTGTCAAGACTCTAGTATCTTCCACATTTAAATTGTTGTGTGTCCTTGTCTTGTTTATTGATCATTGGTTGTATAAGCAGCTTGTGATTAAGCAAGTGAATGCATTGAGCATTCAAATGATCATTGCGTTGAATCTGCTTTCAAGTGCTGAATTTATTTTCAGTTTCAATCTGCTTTCAGTTTATTATGACAACCATGTTTGTACAAGTTGGTTACCATATTTCAAGAAAACTTGTCTTGAATATATAATATGCTAAAAGGTAGCTTCTGAAGATGTTGATTTGATAAAATTTGCAATTGACTAAATTTCATAAACATGTCTGAGTACAGACTGACATACATGCATCCAACTAATAAATAATGATCTATATGGCATGCTGAGCAAATCTTATTCAATGTCATATATTTTATTTCCCTTAACTTTACCCTTGCAAGAATTTCATTTATTCTTAATGACTTTTTAATATTAATCATTTATGATTTATTATTCAACTATCCAGTTATCTGTTTTATTATTCATCTTATTTTTTTTACCACGAAAATAGCTGTGAAAAGAAAAATATATGCATATACACCAAAGATTTTCTCATTTTATTTCTAATCATAAAATAAAAATGGTGGTCATGGGTTAAAATATAGATTATTAAACAATAGAGAAAACTGGTAGTAAAAGAAGGTGGCAAAGCTATGCTGTGAAGGATGGTTTCTGCATCAGTCGGGGCTCAGTCCAGGAAGCAGGGACACTGTGAGTGTTATGGATTAGGAGATTTATTATAAGAAAAAAATGTGGGAGGAGATAGAGGGAAGACAGTTTGGAAGGGAGAGTTGGAGAATCAGAGAAGGAGTCACTAAACCAATTCTCCAGAAGCATTGATGCAGGTACTCAAGTCAGCGCCAAGCAGGTCATATGGCGGTAGAACGGGAAGGGGGAGCTCAGGGAGAGGTCAGAGGAAGAAGACCCTGTCAACTTCGGGCAGCACCAGCTCCCTGGGCCCCTGCAAGTAAGGCCAGCAGTTGGACAGAGAGCTGAATGTGGGGAGAAGAGCAGGGACAAGCTGGAAAACACTGAGCAATTCTCTGGCTGCCTGCCGCTGTATCTGATCCCGAAAACCTTGAGCAAGTAGTGACTGCTGCTTCATTCCACCCTTAACATTTTCACCCCAGTTCTTCTTTTGGCTGACACCAACTCAGAAAGGTACAGAAAAGGATAACCTGGGGAAAGAAGATTACTGCTTTTAAATATGTTGGCAGAAAAATTCAGCCCAGTATCACTTATAAGTGAATAAATGATTGCTACTAATTTTATTAATGACCATATTTAAGATATTAGACCATTTAAGTCTAGTCTTTTTTGGCTTTCTGGAAAATTTAGAAATCACTGACCTGAGTGTTACAAATAAACCTTAGATAAGCACAATTTTAGAAACTTCAGGGTTGAATTATCTGCTCCGGACTCATCCACTTTCTCTGTATTGCACATTTCTTCCTCCCTAAAATATAGAAAACTAGATGAATTCTGGGCTTATGGGAGTTTAAAAGATTACCAAAATAGAACTTTTAGAAATGATTTTGTTTTTAAGATTATTATATTTAAAAGTATGAACTTTTGCATGAGCACATTACATATAATTTGGAAAATAAGCCAAATCTCTGCACAGTTAAAATGTTTGCAGCCATTATTTTTCTACTTTATTCTTCTACTTTTCTCCACATGCATTTATATAGATATGATAATAATAATATTCCAATGAATATATATTTTGCATTTTTTTACTTAAATGTGTACACCATATTTGTCAAAAACTCATTTAATAGCTTCTCTATCTATACTCACTCTCAGAATAATCTCAGCTAGTCTCATATCATTAAACAACATCTATATTAAATCTTATGTCTAACTTTGGCTTCTCCCATAACTACTGCATCTACGTATAAATCCCTATTTGACATCTCCATTTTGATACCTATCTTTATATATCACACAGAGCATGTTTTTTATGTCAGTTGACTATGTCAGAGAACATCCATCAGAGCAAGTCTGAAACAGACACTTTTTCTTGATCCTAACCCAGATAACACTTTTTTCTCTCTCCTCCAACAACACAAACAGTCCAATCATTAAATCTAGTCATCCCAGCAAAAATCTACTTATCATCCATGAATCCTCTATTTCTTGTCCCCCATATCCAATACATCAGCAAGTCTTGATCACGCTTCCAGAATTTATCCTAAACAAGACTATGGCTATTGCTGCCACTGCAGCCTAAGACACCAGCATTTTAGCAAAAATGCTGCAGAGCCTCCTAACGGGTCTCCTTGCTTACTCTGCTGCTGTCCCCACTTAGCATTTCATATGGTACTCAGATTATATCGTTCTTCTCTGCTCAAAACTGTTCAAAGTATTGTCAGGACCTGACACCTTTTCCTCGATCTTGCACCTCATCTATTACACTCTACCTTCCTCACTCTGGTTATCACACTGACCGCATGCAAGGATAGATGTTACCTCAGGGCCTTGACACTTACTGTTTGCTTTCTCCAGAACATTCTCCCACTGGCTACATCTCTTAATTCATTTAAATCTCCATTTAAATTCACCCTTTAATACTGAACTCTTTTGACCGCCATATCTAAAAGATTTCTTCTCATTGCATTCTCCTCATGACTTCTTATGTCTTCGTCTCACTGTTTGGGTTTTTTGCACTTATCACTTCCTCACATTATATTTATTTATGTGCTTGCTTGTTTATTGTCTGGTTTTCAGCTAGTGTTTGTGCTTCTTGGTTGTAAGAACTTTATCTGCCTATTCACCACCGTATTCCCAGGACTTCAGAGAGTCTCTATGAAAAGAAGTGCCTCAATAAACACAGATTGAATGAGTGAATACATGATGCATCTTCATAACAGGTTATTCATATAAAATGTTATAAATAACCTAGTATAAGAAAGCCATGTGATTTTTTTCTCTTAAAAAAATTTCTTCAGGTGGAAAGTTACACAAAAAAATTAGAGTAATTTAGTGACCTCCATGATTTCAATGTGACAGAATAAACATTACCACATTATGCTTTTGAATTCTGATAATGTACGCTAATAAGCAAAATATTCCCAGTTTATCTCCACCAGAGAGAACCATGATATAATTCTAACCAGAGCAACAGGATAGCAAAAATTTCCATAAATTCTCCCCAGCAACCAGATTCCTATGAAGTCTGTTTAACTGATACTGACATTTAAAAGACCTTTCAGAAGGAACTGTGATTACCTGAAGCAAGCACCTGCTGTTTAATCTCAGTAGCTTATAATACATATAGCATTTTGTTTTCTTAAACAAATCAACAACAAAAAGTTTTGCATATAGCATTAGCCAATTTTATCCATTTTTTTCAAGATAAATGTTTATTGGCTTATGGCTTTATGTCATATATATATTGTAAAACATCACAACATTCATTGACACTCCTTGTCAAGTAAGGAAAAGATAAAGGCCACAAATGAAAGTCTGCATCAAGTAGACAAATCTATTTCTCCTATTTATTTCATTAGCCCATTTTGTTCTATACTTAAGCTTTTAAGTTTATTTCCATGGAATCTATATCTAGTAAGAACCCTAGCCATATTTATGAAATAAAAATATTGAATTTTTAAAAAACGGATTGTTGTGATATCCCAGAAGGGAAGAAGAAGCTATGAGTTCAAAATCAAAAGTAATATTTTGTCTAGGCCATGATAGATGGAAAAATTTCTCCTGGAATAACTAGTAGAAGCTGAGATGAATGTTGAGTGCTACATTAAAGCAAAAACCAGATGTACATAAAACTTTGAGGATATGATAAAGCAGGAATTAAAAATGAAGGTAAAATAATCTGTCTCACAGTATATGGGGTAGGTAGAGAAATCTGAAAAAGGGAGAAATGCTTAACCATTCTTAAAATGCTTAAAATGCCATGTTTAGAATTTCATTTTTTTTTCTTGCAGACAATGGGATTAAGTAGAAACCAGAAAAGAGGTAAGTCATTAAAGGATATGTAAATTGATATGTATTCTCTTGCTCACATATGGTGATTCTTGCATTGCAAGAAATTATAACAATGAGGTGGAGCCAGTGGCCACTTGACAGTTTTTGGGTAGGGAGGGGATGAGCAGTTGAGATACAGGGGCTTCTTTGGGAGTTGGAGGTTGTCCTGAGTACTGTTATGGCTATGGATGTGGGCCATTTTGGATCAGCACACACCGCTCAGGGCTGAGTGGGGGAGAGTGTGGTCTGCGGTGTGGACTGTGGTCTGTGGTTGGTGGCGGGGCTCCAGGATGTGTGGGTTCATTGAGGTTGGTGGGCCACACTGTGGGAGATGTTTGTGTTGGATGTGGTGGGAGGTGTGTGAGGTGGGCAACATGGGAATCCCAGTGGGTTCCGTGTAGTGTTTTGGGTAATCTAAGCACCTCTTAAAATATATGCATATTTATATATATAAATAACATTTTTGTAAGCAAATACACATATATGCATATATATTTATATATCATTTTACAAATGTTTGTATGTATTGTGAGAATTTTGATTTTTACCCATAATAAAAAAATAAAAAATAAAAAATAAAAAGACAATAAAAATAAATAAATAAATAAATAAATAAATTGATATGTAAAGGGGGAATATGTTATATAGAACAGTTTATTCTATCTTTTCGGTGTCTAAAACTGAGTGGTACGTGAGAACAAATACTGCTGAATTAAAGGGGGAGTGCTCAGCATTTCTGAAATTTAAGGAACTATTTAGGTAATGTTTATAATGTTTTGCAATTTAAATGCCCCTCATTGGTATCTGTGGCAGTTTGAGATTATTTATGAATTCCAAAAAGAGATATTGATTATGTTTGTAAACTGGTCTGTTCCTCTGGACATGATACCCTTTGATTATGTTAGATTCAGCTGAGATCTTTGATTAAAATAGGTTACGATTAGGGCTTTGAGTCAACCACATCATTAGGGCAAATCAGAGTTGAGTCCCTGCCCCCATGGTGAGCTATATAAATGAGACTCAACCAAAAACATGAAAGCAGACACGTGAAAATAGAGAAAAAGCTCCATAGACATGGAAGAGGATCCTGTGACCCCAGGAAGAGAGTTGAACCATTTGCCTGATAATCTACATCTGAACTTGTGAAGAGAACAGAGCAGTTGAGCTTGGAAAGGTATGAGCCCCTGGAAGAGAGAGAAACCCTATGCCAGCCTACAGCTGAGATTGGAAGAAGCTGGACCCATGGAGCCTTAAGAGGGAAGAGGAAGGCTGAACCCTCACAGATGTCGCCTGCCATCTAGAGGCAACATGTGGTAACAGACTTTGGTTGAGAAAGTCCCTCTTATGGTACCTTGAGTTGGATTATTTAGGGCCTTGTCACTGTAACCTTCTACCCCAAATAAATACCCTTTATAAAAGCCAACAGATTTCTGGGACTTTGCACCAGCACCCCTTTGGCTGACTAATACCGAATTCAACAGGAGAGTGGGGTAGTGCTTTTGCAATTCCCAAAATGCAGGAATGGTTTTATAAATGGATAAAGGGTATTTTTGTAGGGATTGTGAGATGCTGGGTAGAAAAGGCCTATATTGCTTTGAAGAGACTATTGGTAGGAATATGGACACTAAAGAAATTTTTTTTAATTTTTAAATTTTTTATTTTTTTTATTTTTCAACAGTTTATTGAAGTATATATTCATACATGAACATACATAAACTATAAGTGTTCAGTAAACATCGTGATCTTACAAAACAAACATGCATAACATCATACAGGGTTCCCACACATAACACCCCCACATACAAACATCCTGCATTGTTGTGAAACATTTGTTAACAAATCATGGAAGAGCATAGGCCTTAGAAGGAAATGATGAAACTATTATTGGAAACTGGAGGAAAGGCGACTTGTGCTTTAAAATTTCAGAGAACTTAGCAAGATTGACTCCTGATGTTACATGGAAGGCAGAATTTGAAATTTGGAACTTGTAAGTCAGAATTGAAAATGCAGTTTTCTAGAAAAAACTTGTGGAAAGTTTTAGTGTCTGATGGCTTGGACCCCTGCTTCCTGCATGCTAAACCAACAAACTTTCTGAGAGAGCTGTATGAACAAAACCACTGTCAACCTGGACTAAAAGGGACATGGAGGGGAGAGATGAAAGGGAAACCAGCTTTAAGAGGAGCACTATGGATGCTGAGGTCTGGAATTAAGACATCTCCTTGGGCCAAGAGAGGAACCCTACCCTGGTGTATGGAGAGGATGAGTTTGCCCCGACAGTTGAAGAGGGTGGATGTTCCAGCCTGCTGTTCAGGGGGAGTATTGCCACCCCAGGCTACAGAGAGGGTGGAGCACATTCCCAACAGGTTGGAGAGCATGAGATCAATACCCCATAGGGCTGAGAGGGGTGGGCTTGTTCCCCCATTGATTAGGAAAGGCCAGGTCACCAACTCATTGCTCTGAGAGGGTTGGGCCTCTATGCCAGAGATTAGGGAGAATGTCGCCCCCCACCTCACTGTACTATGAGAGTTGAGACTCTACTTCAGAGTTTGGGGTAAGTGTGACCATCACCCCAGTGCTCTTGGAGGATGAGGTCTGGAGCTCGGTCACCTCCCAGGTGTTTGGTGAGGGCAGGGAGAAGAAACCATCATCTTAAGAATGACTCTTAGACTTTAAATTCTAATGAAGTATGCCCCACAGGTTTTCAGAACTCTAGGGGACCAGTGAAGCATGTTTCCCTCCCAAATTCTCCTCTGGTAATGCAAATATTTATCCTATGCCTGTCCCTTTGTATATTGGAAGCAGATAAGTTATTTTGCATGTTTCAGAGGTCTACAGCCAGGCGGGACTTGCCCCAAGACAATACAGATTTCTATAAACTGATTGTGATATAATTTTGTACTTAGCATTTTTACTGAGTTAAGGGTTTTTTTAATATTATAATATCTTATTGGAATTCAGAGGGTGGAGTGTGGCAGTTTGAGATTATAAATTCCAAAATGAGATATTGACTATGTTTGTAAACTGGTTTGTTCCTCTGGACATGATACCCTTTGATTGTATTAGATTCAGCTGAGATGTATTTGATTAAATTACATTAAGATTAGGGCTTTGATTCTACTACGTCATTAGATCAACTCAGAGTTGAGTCCCTACCCCCTTGGTGGGCAAAAAAAACAGACGTTCAACCAAGAACATGGAAGCAGATATGTGACAAAAGAGAAGTTCCATAGATACGGAAGACAATCCTGCACCATGGGAAGAGAGTTGAGGCATTCACCTGACAGTTTACAGCTGACCTTGTGAAAAGAACAGAACATCTGAGCCCTGAAAGAAATGAGCCCCAGGAAGAGAGATGAGCCCTATGCCAGCCTACAGCTAAGATTGGAAGAAGATGGGCCCATGGAGCCTTAAAGAGGAAGGAGGAAGGCTGAACCTTCGCAGACATTGCCTGCCATCTTGCATCAACACATGGCAACAGACTTTGGATGAGAAAGTACCTCTTATAGTACCTTGAGTTAGATTCTTTAAGGCCTTGTAACTGTAAGCTTCTACCCCAAATAATATCCTTTATAAAAGACAACAGATTTCTGGTATATTGCATCAGCACCCCTTTGGCTGACTAATACAGTATCATTTTAAAAATTATAATTTTAGGGCTATTTCAGACTTGGGAATACTTTGAATATTTTATTTAAAATTAAAAAGCATGACATATATGTGTCATGCTTTGTTCAGAACTTTCTAGATGGAAAGCTAAAACTGAAACATCCATAAAGCAGGCTGTATTTTAAATATGGTGATTTAGCTTTAATAATTTAATAAAAAATAGCTATTATGATTCAACTGAAAAGTAGAACATTATTATTTGAAACAGTAGAAGATTATATGATTGTATGACTATAGAATCAATTATGTCAGTTAACTTCATGTTACATTTTGCTCTCTGATTTTGATATGTAGTTGGATAGTTATACTTTTTTTTTAGTACATTCAAAATATAATTTCTTGTCTCTAATCATTTAAGTTGTTTTAGAGAAAAAAATGTTTACTTCTTTTTTCACAGTGAAAGTAGGTTAGGTTATTTATAAGTAGTCTTAAAATATTTTTTTATTATCTCTGCTATTGCATAGCTCCAATCCTTAGATAAAATATCAAGTCAGATTTTACCAAATGCATTCTTTACTTCACACATTTGGTGGCCAAGAACATAGGCTCCAAAGTCAACTTCAATTCATATAATTTCAAAATTTTATCATTGGTGAAAAGCAGGAGTTTTAAGTGAATTTTCCTTTTTTAAGTCTGAAAAATAATATGTGCTTTAGGGTCATTATCTAAACACTTTCTGCTGTTGTCGGCTTTCCATAGTTTACTATTGGCCTCCTGTCTCATTGCCTTGTGCTGGCTGTTCTTGATTCCAACATGATTTGCTTTCTCAATCCCTCAAGACTGCTCAGATTTACTCAGAGGCCATGTATTTATGCCATTCTGCTCATTCCACAGGGTGAGGCAATATATAGGGAGTAGCTTTGATGGAGTTATCATGAAACAATGAATTTAACATAATTTGTTGGTTACATTCATAAAATATAGGGGAAATAGAATGATTTCTCAAGATTATAATAAAAGTAATTTTATAAATTCCAAATTCTAGGTTATTTTCTATGGTCATACAAAAGCATAACTAACAATAATGTTTTGAAATATATCTTATTATCAGAGCAGAAGGATTATTTTGAATGAATGGTTAGAAGTACTTAGGATGTTCCATCAACTTTTCGATATTAACAAAGTCATTTTATAGAGTGCACTATGGACCACACTGTCCGCAGGGTTGTTTCAAGAAGCATTGACCTGAAAAATTACCTCTTTAAAACATTATTCTTTGTGTGTCAGAATTTAGCCATGAAATGTCATTTGCAGTGTTCAAATTTCAAATGATTTGACCTTAACAAATTACTTTAATATGTTTTTAGACAATAAATCTAAAATAGTTGATATTTGTAATTAAAAAATAAGAAATTAAGAAGAATTGTTTTCTTTTCGTTACGGAACCTTTTAATCATAAACAAAGTGTAGTAAATAGAATGATGCACTACTACGGAGTACCACCTGCTTCAACAGTTATCAGTGCATGGTCATTCTCATGCCTTGGCTATTTTGAAATAAATCATAGATATTTTATTTCATTGGCAGAAATTTAAAAGGAGATAATATCACGAATGCAGTCAACAATGCAAAAAAAAAATTCCCATGATGTTTTGTATTTCTACATGTATTAGGAGAGTATATAGAAACAAATACAAAGATATTCAGGAGAAAGTAATGCACTTCATATGTCAGTCCCTCTTCTCAGAGGAAATCACTATTAAAATGCTTTGTATATGATTAGATAATTTTTCTTTGCAAATACAAACTCGTTACTATATCTCTATTTACATCTGTCTCCAGAATTTATACAAGTAGAAATATACAGGAAAATCTATTCTTTACCTTGTTCTATTTCATTAAGTGTTTCAGTCATTTTTTATTGTATAACAAACTGTTCCCCAGCACTCAGTGTTTCAAAAATACAATTTATGTTTTCTCATTATTCTGTAAATTGCCTGGCTGATTCTTCTATCAGTCTTGCCTGAGTTCATTCATGCATCTGCATCCAGCTGTCCAAATAGAGCTGGGGTCAGCAAACATTTTCTTTAAAGGGCCAGAGAGCCAATATTTTCAATTTTACAGGCCATATGGTCTCTTTCACAACTACTCACCTCTGTTGTTCTATCATGAAAGCAGCCTTAGGAAAAATGTAAACAAACGACCATTGCTGTGTTCCAACAGAACTTTTACAAACCAGTGGTAGACCAGATTTGGTCCAATCACTGTATTTTGTAGATCACTGCTCTAGAAGTATGTTATTCTAGATATAAATGGAACGTTACTCATTTAAAAAACATACAATTTAATTATGTAACAGTCAGCGCATAGGCATGACACACTTGTTTATCAACTGTTAGGTATCCAAGAGAGTTATTCTCTTTATGTCTTGTCTTATATATTTTAAAAATATAACTTAAAGCTGATCTGAAAAGTAATCTATATTATAGGCAACCTGAAGACATGGGCCACGTCCTGTTTATAATTGAATTCCCTATAATACTTGATACAACAGGGCTGTCTCTTTGCAGAGAAGTCTATATTAAAGCCTTGTTTAGTTTTCATGAATTGAATTTACGAGAAACTAGTACTGTGATTGAATGAAAATTTTGCTTTATTTCAGGTTAACAAATAATTACATATTTGTTAATGAAGCCTTAATATTTTAATGTTTTATTATAAAACCTCTAAAATATTATGGTCAACATTTTTAGGTTAGGTTGTGCATAAATATTAATGGTTATATATATGCACTATGGAATGAAATTTTTATCAGTATAAATTAGCTAATTTTTCCCTTTGTGAATTTTTGATTGAATTTTATTTAATTTGAAATTACTATTTTAGAATAGTAGATACAATATGCAAGAAACTTGAAATGTTGATGAAATCAAAACTTTTCTGAAAAAAATTAAAGTAACCGTAATTCAATCAAGAAATAATGGAAAATTTACATGGTCCAATAAAGCCGGATGATGCTGAAAGTTTTTAAATGTATATATAATTATTATTATGGACTGTGAATATGTAGGGGAAAATTCTTTCAAATTCACAATGATAAGATAACATTCAACAAATGAAAAGCTTTTTAAATATTTTAGAACCATATAAAGAGTTCCAGAATATTAAAACAAAGTTAGAAATTGACTCATCATATTTCATAAATTCAAAATGGCATATTTTTTTCATGTTTTAACATCTCTTAAATAAGTAACCTTACTTCAATCCATATTTCTTTGTTTGGAAAAAAAAAAAACATTCTCAGGAAACAATTTTAACATAGCTGTTATTACTTATTTATACACAAATTTTGTCATAGCTGCTCATATTATTGTAACTTCAATTAAGTTATGTGTACAATTTATAAAAATCTGAGCTCTCAAGAGAAGAGACTTCACTAGCAAAACACAACTTCTCTAAGCAACGTGAAAGGGGAAAGATTTTCTTCATATGAAGACAGTATTTTTTTCCAGACCTCAGGGAACTTGAAAGAGAAATGAGGCTAGTTACAATTCATCTGGATGAGACATCCAAGAAACCCAACAGGTGTTAGTTGTTGAAGTATTGCATGAACATGTGTCTGTACAATTAAAAGAATAACTTTGCCCAAAATAGAGTGACTCGCTTATCATTCATTCTTCTTAACAGAAGTGGGCAGCTGCCAACCCTTGTAATTTCAGTTAACAAGTCAATAGGGATCATTTCAGGAGAGAATATGAATACTAGACCTTGTCTGAAACGCTTTTGTTTCTACATTCTGAAAAAAAGTCCAGAAAAAATACATTAACTACCAATATTTTTCTTCAGTTTTTCATTTGTCTTTTGATTTTTTGACTTTGCTTATATTGTTTCCTGGATATATTAGCAGAAGCATCTTTGCTATTTTTCCCTCTTACTGATCTGCCACCCCAACACAAAAGAAAATAGGTGATAGGTATACTGACTAATAACATTTTTATTAAGAATTATAAAGTCTACATAACATATAATAAAAGTAGAAGAGTCTGATTGCTTACTATGTTGTAAACATATCATAAAAAAGGAAAAGTTATAAATTAGTGAATGGAATTGTAAAAAAGTATTTAAAATCTATATTAACATAAATATTTTCTGTGAAAGTTGATGGTTTGAACATATTCTTTTTGATAAAAGAAAGAATTTACAAATTACACAATAATAAGACTTTGGTACTAATCAGTTCCTCATCAGGATAATCTAACAGTTGCCTTAATCAGTGCTGATTAAATTCGCTTAATTTTTAAATAAAGTCCACAGATAGGTAACAGTTATGGAATAGATAGTAAACGGTAAGCCGAAGGCGTGCTTAAATTACTACCAGAAGTAGCCCCAACATCTCGTGTTCAAAGAATTATCTAATAATATGGCATAGTAAGTGGTAAATGAGCTAATAAAGTAAGCAATACAATTCTATGTTGGAATCCAAACAAAAGTGTTAAAATAACATTTATCATTAAGATTGCAGTGACTTATATAAGATGTTTGGCAGGAAGGGAGTGTATTGTTTTATAGCAGAAATTGTAGCAGAAATAATCTCATTATTTGAGTCATTTTGGTAGACCGAAGTTCTAGACGTGATATTTGGAAAATATTAAATATATATGAAAAACATGTATTAAAAAATAAGACTGGAAGGTTAAACTATATAGTGAGATAGTTCACCTGTCTTCTGAATGTTTACCACAATGCTACATTTAAATGAAAATTATTAATACTAAAGTTTAATGTACATTCATTTATATGTATAATTCTTTTCTTAAGTGACTGATAATTTAAGGGCATTTAGTAAATAATTCTCCTTTGTTATATGCCAATCTTTCTCATTCTTTATTCGGTATTTAAACAGCTCTTCATGATCATCTTTATTGAATCATTTTACTGTTATGTCCATCTGTGGACATTTCTTAGGTTTTGGGCATAGCTTTTGTACTTCTTTTATTATAGCTCTACATAAGTGAACTTAGTATTCATGTCTTTAGAAAGGTCTTCCAAATCTTCTTTACCTGGTCAAACCTCCCCTATAATGACCCTGCTAGCACCATGGGCCTTTCCTTTGCAAATTTAATTGTGGTAATCTCCATGTGGGTTATTTAATTAATACTCATTAAACCCACCAAATTTAAATCCCCTTAGGACAGTTAGCTAGGTCTGCTTTTCTTAGCCTTTTCATCTATCATATGGCTTAATAATTCTTTTTGCATAGTAATAATCAATAAATACCAATTACATGAATAAATAAGTAAATGCAATGAATCTATTTTCTTTTAATTATTATTTTTTTAAAAGAAGCTTTAGATTACATAAATGTTACATCGGAAATATATGGGATTCCCATATACCTCAAGATGTATTTCCTATTTTTATTTATTTTTTGGTTGGTTGGTTTGTTTTTGTTTTTGCAGTGCCCTTTATTCATTCATAAAAACAACACTTGAGAGTTATAAATAAAACAAACTAGCATTAATTCACTCCAGGCAAGTTACAATTTCATCCTATCCTTGATTATCAATGGAAAAAAATGGTCTGAGGCTGCTGCAGTGAAGGAAAGTATAGGCTGTCAGATTCAAGGGAAATTTTCTAATGATTCTCATTGATTCTTGTCACTTGATTTAGCATCGGTAAAGCAACCTAACAGCCAACAGACAGAGGCAAGACACAATTCAAAAATACATGAAGGTTATTTTTTTTCCTCAAAAAATCAATTGTTTTATATATAAAACCGTTTTTATGAAGAGAACAATTTTCAAAATACAAGATTTTAAATACTTATAAATTTGCCATATTAAGCCATTTACATAGTTTTGTTATTTTTACTGCATTTCTTTTCTTTTTTTAATATAAATATTTTAAAATATGCTTAGATTACATGAATGTTACACAAAAATTACAGGGATTCCCATGTTCCCCACCTCCCACACTTCCCATAACCTCCCACATAAACATCTTTCATTAGTGTGGCACATCACCTGCAATGGATAAACACATCCTGGGGCTTTGTCACTAAGCATGGACCACAGTTCACATCGTAGACCACACTCTCTCCCGCACAGTTCTGCATGGTATATGCTGATGTAAAATGGCCTATATCTGTCCTTGTAATGACACTCAGGATAATTCCCAAATCCCGAAAAAGCCCCTGTATTACAACTGCTTTTCCCTTCTCTGCCCCAAAAGTGTCCAGTGGCCACTGGCTCCACCTCACTGTTGTAATTTCTTCCATTGCTTGATTCACATTATTTCTATAACAGAATACCATTAAGTCCACTCTAGCCCTATTTTTATATTTTTTAATTTTTTAAATTTTTTTTAGGAACTAAGGGGCATTGAACTTGGGACCTCATGCATGGGAAGCAGGCACTCAACAACTGAGCTACAGCCTCTCCTTTCTATTTTCTTAAGTTAATTGTTTCAGTTAGTGATGCCTCCATGTTTCTTTTCCTCATTCTTGGAAAACATAAATTTATCTGTCTGTTTCCCCTATTTTAATTCCTATACTGAAATTGTTATCCAGTGTTCTTGTTTTTCAAAAACGGCTGGCCAGTAATAAGCATTCTTTAAATCTTAGCTCTCATTATTTTTATTATTCTTGTTACTACTATCTATTTATTATTTAAAATATTTCATTTCCTTCCTTATCTTATTCCAGGGAATGCCCCCCTCAATCCTGGGTCACTGCAATAAGCTCCTAACTGGTTTTTGTCTCTCCCTTCACTTCATTGACATAAACCTGCCAAGCTCATCTCATTTCTCTCTGCTTACTTCAAGTCTGTTATTTTACCTACCAAACCAGGTGCAAATAACCAGATCTCCAAGTCACATAATTTTGTGTCTGCAGTATGTAACTGTCCTTATTTACCATTTACTTCTCAACTTCTACCTGAAGAGATTTAGCTTAATCCTAGTATGCCATGTCCTCTTGACTTGTGCCTTTATTTATAATGTCTTATACGCTCAGAATCATTTTCACTCTCTGTCCACATATCCTTTCCCCAAACCATGGTATTTATGAATTATCAGAGTATGTTTAAAAGCCAAAATAAAACAAAACAAGAATTATTTTAAACGTGCTGTGGAGGAAAAGTCTGAAGGTTTGAGTACAACTGGGAAGAGAAATATTTACAGATGCCATTGTAATAAATATTTTAATCAATAACCATGAAACAGAAGAGAAATTGTAAGTGTAAGAAAGCATTTGCTATTCAGGCAAACAGTTCATAAATAATAATGAAATGACATTAGTAAATTTCATCTGGAAATAGCTATTCAGAACATGTTGCTGATGTCAATATTTCTTATTCAATCATGAGATAACTGTTAACGATATAATTCCTGTGTTGGAAGATTGAGAAGAGTGAAAGCTATTTTTAGAGCTCAATCTTTCAGAAACAAGTAATTTTTACTGAAGTAGCAAAAAAATCCCTTCTTCCTTTGAATTCAGGTGCTCCTCTGACTCCCACCCTATAATATTGTAAAAGATTCTTGCGAAATGCTTAAATGTGCAAGGAAAAGCCTGTTTTTATACTAATTACATTTAAAATTTAGATAAATAATTATTATATAATGTAAATCAGTCAGTTGAATTCATGTGTTTGTAATGTATTCTTCAAGGGAATCACACCTGCTATTTATTAAAAGGGGACTCTGATTAAGCTCTTTGGTGAACTTCATCAAGAGCTCCATTTTACTAGAATGACAAATAATTTTAAGTTAGTATATTGATTACTTAAGCTGTTCTGTTAATTTATGACATATTTTTAAATACATCTGTTCTCAACTAATCTGAAGTTCTAAAAATAACCATAAACAATACTTTAGCAGAGTCACTCATTAAATTAAAGAACTGCACTAAATTAATCCTTCTAAATGGTAATAATAATCTTTCTGCTTAATCAATTTTTTTATTTCTAATTGTTCTATTAAAAGAAATTTACATATTCAACAAAAAAACTAGAAAAAAAGAAAACCACTCAAAAGACATTTTCCACAATACAATTTAAAATCATTAGCTATAGATAATTCACTATTCTCATTTTCACATCTCAATGGAGAAAGAGTGAGAGCCATATTTTTTATTATTTGCCCACATATACTGAACAATTTTTGTCTTCATTTGATTTGGCTTTGTTATTTCCGTTTTTGTTGTCAATTCCTTTTTGTTATACATTCATTCCATTTGAATCATTGCCTGCTATCTGAATTATATTCTTTAGAATTTCATTTAGTGTGGGCCTCCTGGTAGTGAACTCTCTTGGTTTTCTTTGTCTGAATGCCAGTTGGCCTCTACACGTGAAAGATATTTTCACTGGTTATAGAAATCTCAGTACATAACTGCTTTTTCAGCATATTGAAGATTTCAGTATGCCTTGAAATTGACTGCCTTCTGGCTGTCAGTTAAATGTTACTCATTTGAAGGTGAGTAACCTTCAAATTTCTTCAAATTTCAAATTTCTGTTCACTTTCGTGTTTCCTCTTTATCTTTAGTGTTCTGTAACTTCAATTAGATTTATCTGTCATTCTTTTGATATGTTGCTGGTTTTTATAAAATACTTGTACATTTTTATTTGTTTTCTTCTTTGTGTTTAAATTTACAATGGATTGTCTCCAATAATCTATCTTGCCTCTGCTAGGAAAAGGAACCCCTTATGTCTTTCATTAATATTTTGCATGATTTTTAATTTCTGCTTTAGTTTTTTTAAAGAGTTTAGATCCAGTCAGGTGTATGTTTCCATAAACATGAAAATAAAAATTGTCTCTATTTATTTGCTTCTAAAAGTATAAATTTTCTAAAGATCCCTGAAAAATTTATTATCCTCAAATTGTAGCTTGAAATATAAAGACACTTCTTTTATGATTCAAAATGGGAAAGTATTTCCACAACTTGTAATGTTTCTATTATAAATTATCAGACTTCTCCTGGTACTTGTCTTCTTGTTCTTCAAATTTTCGTCTTAAAATATTTGATTAGCTCATATGCTGGATTAAATTCCTTCTTCTCTTCCCAACATTTCTGGCTATTTTTCTGAACAATAAACAAGTGGAACATTATTAGCATTATAACAATTTCTTCATCTAAGAAAGTACCCTCAAAACATGTGGAGAATTGCAACCTTGGGAGGAAAAGGGCAGAACTGTCCAGTGTATAAAAACCATGTATTTCAGGTGTGAATTCACCTTTAATTTTAATTTTTCAGTCCATTTATTTTATTTAAGGTCATGAATATATAATAAATAGCAGAATATAATTAACATTTTAATATCAACTAACAAGATTACTACTTAAGATACATTTGCCATGAATGGAATGTATTTTTCAGTTAGAAAGAAACCACACGCCTTATAAAATTCACTTTGTGCCTAGCAGTATATAAAGTGTAGGTTATCTTTGAAAACCATAGAATATCCTGAATTAAATATGTCTCCAATCATCATTAAAATCACCAAGCACTAGATACATTAGTGGATAACCATTCATTTGCCTCCCGATAAAAGTACTATTTTGTTGAATAATAAAAAAAAAATCTACATTTATATGTTTATTATCTATATCTATATTCATCATATTATGTACCTGAAGTTTGTTAGGGTTAAGACTGGGTAAGCTTTAAGGCTGGGAATTCTTTTGTAGAATAGAACCATAGACAGCATTCAGTTGTTCTAATCTCATCTTTATAGCATTGTAGATCTTTTAGAGAATTAAGGGTACTTTGTTCATAAAAAAACTAAATATTCCAATCTGATTATTAATGAGTTAATTATTACCAATGTTACCAGCCAAAGATATTTTTATTATTTAACCATTCCATCCGCCCACTTTCAGCTCTCTTCCCTTATTACTCCACTCACATTTTTCTTTTATTTTGCAAGTATCTGACATATAACTAGATCAGAATCTGTTTAACAAAAACTCACGTGCAAGAAACTTAACCGCGTATATTAGTCAGCGTTCTCTAGGGAAACAGAACCATCAGGATATATGTTATGGGCTTTTTTTGTTATAGGAAGTGATTCCTACTGCTGTGAGGATGGGCAAATCCAAATTCCATAAGGCAGGTTGCGAGCTGGTAACTCTGATGAGCTTTACTATGAGTTCCCAGGAAGCTGGCCGGCAGAAGTAGAGATGGAAATTCTCCCTTCTGAATGCTGAGTCAGGAAATCATCACTTCTCCTTTTAAGGCATTCATCTGATTGGAAGAGATGTCTCTCATTGTTGAAGGCAATCTCCTCAGCTGACTGTGGATGCAATCAGCCATAGAGGCAACCGCCTTCATTTCAATCCATGAAATAGCCTCACAGTAAGAATCAGGCCAGTGTTTTCTTGACCGAAGAACTGGAAACATGACCTAGCCAAGTGGAAACGTGAACTTAACCATCACAGAGAGTTTTACATTTCTAAATGAAATAAAAATCTGATGTGAGCACCCCACTTTCTCACCAAGGATACTGAGGCATATGGTTTAACTCAATGGTGGGGCTCTCTGCCTCTCTCCACTGGGCAGCACTGTATTCCGAGGGATTTATATCACCCCAGAACACAAGAAAAGACCTTGGTTTGTCATGGGCAAGGCTGCCTTTGCTTCTGCTATTAGAAGCCACGTTGAGGCTTGTCCTCTGTTCTCTCTAAGACTTGGCTATTTGGACAGAGATTTGCTCTTCATAGCAACCCTTCTATGAAGGAATCTCAGGTACTTTTTTGCTGATTTCAGTGACCCTGAGCTTATTTATCAGTTGGCTGAAGGTTTTCTTTAAATAGACATAGGAAATTCAAAGACAGTAATTCCTCTGACAAATAAGAAAAACCTCTACTTCAGAAAAACTAAGCTTGACTAGGATGTTTCTAATAAATGAGAAGTGAGAAAAGGGAATAATAGAAAATGTTCTTTTCAGTCTTTCATTTTCATCTATATGAGGAGACAGAAATTAATATCTCAATGTTTTACCCAGCCATATATACAAACCATGTTTCAGGGGCCAAGGTGAATAGGTGAATATTTCACATTCTTTCTCATAAGAATCTTTCCAAAAGATGGGTCCAAAAAGTACAGGTGACTTTCAGTACTATACCAAGTGATAGTTCAGAGAAAAAACAGAGAAATGAAATATAATTTTGTTTATGTATATTTTAAATGTAAGATTAAATGTATTTTGGCATGCCCAATTCATAAAAGCAGATCAATAATCCCTATTAACTATTAATATATCATGCACTATAACTATGAATAACTTTCTAAATTAAAATGAGAATATAGCGTGTGAATCTGTATGTTCTGGTGTAATTGCAATTGAGAGAGCTATGTTTTTAAAGAAGCGGAGGAAAAAGAAGGGTGTCTACATGATAAAGGGATTTCATTGGACCAGCCGTCTCTAGTGCATTGACTATTGAGAAGTTTTATACAATAGTGGAATAAAGAATCAAAGCATTGCAGAATTTTCTAACAAAACACCAAATCTTTTGATAAACCATTTGATTTATTTCCTGAGTTAAGTACAAAACAATGCCTTTTGGGATACACATTTAAAAAGTTATCTCTATAAAAGTACAGTCCAAACCTGCATAGGATTCATTCAGAATTGCTTTTATAGGGCATAAACGGACAAAGCAACACTATTGCTGAGCAGATTGCAAAAGAAAGCCCCAAGTTACATTTGTTCAGAAAGAAAGTGAATTTCCAAATCCATTTTTCAAAGAGGCTCTTTCAATACACCAGTGTTATTCAAAGAGATCATACATGCATTGATGACAACCCAAATAACCATTTGCCAGCCCCAGGCCATGGGACACTCTAGTCACTTCCACTTAGAAATTAGATGCAAAATGGATATCCCAAAGGTAAATTAGAGAAGGCCACTGAATTAACTGAGTTTACATTTCTAACACCCGGAGGAATCAGGGCTCATAAAAGAAATTAAATTCAGATATGGAAAAATGAAAGGAATTCCATTTTCTAAATACATGTGAAGGGTTAAATATTATTTAATTCTGAGAAACATACTGTGAGCTAAATATCATTATTCTCTCTATTCTTCATCTGAGGAAACTGAGAAAAAAATAGTAATCGTTTTCTCTGTCAGCATAACAAATGACCATAAACTTAGTGGCTCACAACACCACACCTTCATCATCTGTATGTCTTGTTTCTACAGGTCAGTAGTCCTGGCACATAACCTAGCTGGTTGACAGGAGGCTGCAGACCTGTCAATGCCTCCAATGGGGAAAGATCTACTGCCAGGATCCTTCGAGCTATTGTCAGAATTCATTTCCTTGTGGTTGCAGGTTGAAGGTTCCAATTTCTTGCTGGAGGCAGTCTCTGGCTACTAACACCCATCTGCAGGTCCTTGTCATGTGGAGTACTCCAATCTTTCTTCCAAGCCAGCAAGGGAAGGAGGGGGAGTGACAGAGAGACAGACAGAGACAGATAGACAGATTCTGCTACCGAGATGAAATCTTACATACCACAGCATAATCACAGGAAGGAGTGACACCCCATCACCTTTGCCATATACTGTTGGTGAGAAGGGAATCACAGGTCATGTCTGTATTCAAGGGGAGGGAATTACACAAAGTTGTGAACACCAGAAGGTGGGACTCATGGAGACCACCTTAGAGTCTGTCTGCCAGGGAGAAGTTGAGAACACACAGCTTGTAAATGAAGAAGTAAATTCATAGCAAAAACACATGGAACCAGAACATGTGCCCTTAAAATCTGATCTATAATTTCTATTCCATGGTCATTACTTTTATCAGTTCCTGTTTAAGTTGACCAGATATGCCAGTCCTATGCAAAATTAATTTCTGAATCCCTCGCTTATTCTAACTACTTCCTGATCTCTTATCCTAATCCTTCTGTTTTCAGCTTTTCTAGGAAGTCCGCATGATTGCTTAGCAATGCTCAGCTCTTTCTCTAATTAAGTAGTACTTTTCACTATTTCTTTAATCAAGGTTATTAAGGTCTAATTTACAATGTTTAGTTCTCTGAATTTTGACAAAAACACATTCTAGTAATCACCACCACATTCAAGATATAAAATCAGGGAAGCGGCTGTGGCTCAATCAGTAGGGCTCCCGTTTACCATATGGGAGGCCCCGGGTTCGGTTCCCGGGGCCTCCTGGTGAAGGCAAGCCCGCCCACGCGGCGTGGTTAGCTGACCCAGCGAGCACAGGCAGCAAGGAGGGGATAAATGAATAAATAATATTTTAAAAAAAAATTAAAAAAAGATATAAAATCATTTAATCCCCACAAAAGTTCCCTACATATTCCTTTGTGGTCAAGTCTATCCATGATTCCCAGTCCCTGGGAACCAGTGATCTCTTTTCAGTTTCTATGATTTTGTTTTGGAAGGGTGTCATATAAATGTAATTATACAATATAACCTTTGGGCCTGGCTTCTTTTACTTAACAAAATACATTTGAAATGCACCCGTATTGTTGTATGCCTCAGTAGTGTTTTTTTCCTTTTATTTGTAAGTAATGCCATTGCATGAATGTTTGTTTACATATTCACCAATTGAAGGACATAAGGACTACTTTCAATTTTCAGAGAATTTATGTTATATAAATGTATATTATATGTGCATGCATAAACATATAATCAAAATTCCTAACTGATAAGACTACTATGCATATCTTAATGGAAATTTATTATTTAACAAAGCATTGGCATCTCTGGGTTAGAGGGACATGCTAATGTTCTTTTTAGAATAAAATTTGAGCTGAAAATTAAACATAGTTCATTTCCTCTAAGAAAGAGTATTTTAGAAAAAGTGTATTATCATTTCAAGAACCAGGAAACATTATGGTCTTGAGACATTATAACTCCTAAAACATAGCCAAGGGCTTCTTAATTCCCCTGAGGTATTATTATTTCTAATAAACAGGTTTCCAAAGTAACACTGCCACTACAGTCACATTAATATGTGGAATGCATTTAGCTCTCAGATAGCATGGTTTTACAAAAGTTTGTCAGATGTTCCCCAGTGACTTTGGAAGAATAATGAGTAAATCAGAAAACTTCTTCCAAAATTAGCTTCGTTTCTTAAATTAGCCCCCAGTAAAGAAAACCAAAAAAAAAAAAAAAAAAAAAAAAGTAACAGATAAAGATACCAAAGAATAAGACTGGATTTATGCATGATTTCAAATGCAGTGTTTCTAAGTGTAATGGAGCTTTTGAAATTTTTAATAGCAATTCAAAAATGTAGGTTCAAGCTCAGCTGCATTATAATTTTGGTAGATTGTGCAGTGTTATTTTTGTCCTCTAAAAATCTTGGGCTGGAACTATTCTCCTTCATAAACACTAACCATTATCCTGCTTAAATCATTCAAAAATTATGTAACATAATCATCTTAAATTTATCCTTCTAAGAATTAATCTCTATTTCCAAGTTTCTGCCACATGCAAAATTAATCACATTGATCAAGACTGTAATAATTACTTTGAAAGACCATGCCAGAATCTCAATAAATAACTGCCACAGGCTGAGTCTTTTGTCTTTCTTGATGCATACTAGAGGAATACTTAAAAGAGAGGCCTTAAACACAAACCATATTAAATGAGAGTGATTACTAAGAAACTCAGTGCACCCTTATAATATTTTTTTCAGAAAACACCTTGGATCTCAGTGATAAAGCATTCAACAATTAATGCATTGGTTAAAATGTCTCAAGTGAAAAGACAAGATAAAAATAAAAGACTTAAAATTAGAGAGAAAAGGATCTAAATATGGAGTGAGCAAAAGAGTGAGCTTAACACAAAGAGCATAAGGAAATTATGGAAGAAATGAAGGAGAAAGAAGAGCTAATAATTTTTGGCATCTCCTATTTCTCTTTCACCCAAAGCCACTCTTCATCATTTCCAGTTCCTCTTCATCAACTAACTTCTAAAATATGGTATCTTCTATGCTTTATTCTCCAAATCTTTCTCTTCTTTAAATGTATCAAGTCTCCACATGATCTCATCCAGTCTTGTGTATTTAAATACCAATATATGCTACTGGCTATCAAGTTATATCTCCAGTGTACATCTATCCTCTGAATGGCCTTCTGGACATCTCCACAAGTATGTCAAGTATAATACATCTTACATCTAAATTACTATTCCAATCCACAAATGTGCTCTTCCCCTGTCTTTCAAACCTCAATTTATGGGTAATTCTGTTCTGTTTAATAGGAAGTGCACATGCACACATTTAGACATCCTCTTAACTATGGTTTTCACTTTGCATCCACTTGCAATACATCTCCAAATAAAGTTAACGCTGCCTTCAAAATATATCCAGATAAAAATCATGACTCAAATATGCTGATTATAAGAGACTCACATTAAATTCAAAGATATAAGTAGGTTGGAAGTGAAAAGAAGGAAACACTATACCACACAAGTAGTAACCAAAAGGGGCTGGTGTAGTTATACTAATATCAGATAAAATATACCTTCAGTCTAAAATTATTGTGAGGGTAAAGGAGGTCATTATATACAGAATAAGGGGTCAATATATACTATATATTATAATATATAATATTATAATATTAAATTATAACAATTACAGTTATATATACACCTAACAGCAAAGCCTCAAAATATATGAAGCAAATATTGACAGATTTGAAAGGAGGAAGAGATTCTTGTACTTATGAACCTTGTTCTTGTGAAACTCAAACTTACCCTAGTAATATATATTGCCTAAGCGTTATCTCCTGAAAGCCTCGCTGTTGCTCAAATGTGGCCTCTCTCTAAGTCAAACTCAGCATATAAACTCACTGCCCTTCCCTGCTTTGGACATGACTCCCAGGGATAAGCCTCCTTGGCACCAAGGGATTATTACCAAAGGCCAGCTAGTGATGCATTTGGAAAAAGACCTAGACAAAAGGGAGAATATTAAATACAAATGAGTTTTTATGACTAAGAGATTTCAAAATGAACTGGGAGGTCATTACAGAGGTTACACTTATACAAGTCTTAGGAGGTTCTCACGGACTACCACAGTAAACAGTGCCTTAAGCAGGTAATACAGATACAGGCCTTATATATTCTGTCAAAACCCATAAAATTGTGCATATTGTAAACCATAATGTAAAGTATAGGCCATAGTTGGTAGCAATGCTTCAATATTTGTTCATCAATTTTAACAAATGTACCACACTAAAGAAAGATGTTGTTATAACGGGAGAAAGTGAGGTAGGAGGAGGGGGTAGGTAAATAGGAATCCCCTATATTTTCAATGTAACATTTATGTTATCTAAAGCTTCTTTAAAAATAAAGAAATATTTTTATTTTAAAAACTAGTCATGATACATTAAATTAATTTCTTATCCCATTGATGAGTTTAAGATTTAGGCATGTACAAACTTTTCATGTATATTTTTCTGTTCTGATATTTGAATAATTAATTATCAAATGTATTCAACACAAAACTGAAAACAAATTTAATAGTAGGAGACTTCAATACACCACTATCAATAATGGTTAGAACACGTAGAAAAAGACTAATAAGCAATAGAAGACTTGACTAATACTCTAAACCAGTTAGACCTAACAGACATATATAGAACACTTCACCTAACAGCAGCAGAATACACATTCTTCTTTAGTGCACATGGATCATTCTCCAATTTACACCATTGTATTAGTCAGGGTTCTCCAGGGAAACATAATCAACAGGAGATATCTGTAAACAGTATCAGATTTTTATAAGAGTCTCTCACATGACTGTGGGGATGCACAAGTCTAGGTTCCACAGGCAAGCTGCAAACCAGGGGCTCTGATGAAAGTCCAGTGAAGGTCCTTGATGAGTTTCCAGGAGATACTGGCTGTCCAAAAAGTAGCTGAGAAATTCTCTCTGAATGCAGAAATCACTTCCCCTTTTAAGGCATTCAACTGATTGGATAAAGTGTCACTCATTGCTGATGGAAATCTTCCTGGTTAATGTAGATGTAATCAACAATCTATGCAGTAAACTCACTGATGACTAAAGCCCAAAATGTCCTTATATTACAGTTAGCCCAGTACTTGCTTGACCAAACAACTGGACACAAGTACATGGCCAAGTTGACACATTAGTCTAACCGTCACAGTCCACCCCTTGTCAGCTCGGCAACCATACACTTTACCTTAAACCATACTTAGTCTCTGAGTAAAAACAATAACAGACATGTATATATATTTCCACCTAGCAATGTTCAACTTTCCTGTGTACAACCCGAAACACATTAAATTCCTACAGAATAAGGTGCAAGTCCTTAGGTAATATTTACTCTTAAACTTGACATCCTTAAATATTATGACATGAAACTAATATAACTTGTCATATGATAAGGGAAAAGGTTGGGGAAGAAAACAAAGAAATTCGTTTTGTGTACATATGCAATCATACTCATAACAAAACAAAAAAGAAAGATTCATGTATCTTACAGTCCTCATTTCTGTAACTGGTCACATGGTCAAAGTTCATATTTATCACTACCTTCTTCCACTACCCATTCCATGTTCCCAATACTCTCAGCAAGCACTTCAGCTGGCCATGGTTCTTTGCCTGGTGGGGTGACTCAATTCCTGAAGATTCTGGGCCATTATTAGTCCTGCTTGGATTGGGTTGTTGCAATTTTCCACTGACTTTAATCACAGGGCTTGGCAGTACTAGGAGACACCATAAAGGATCTCCTGTATTCCAGGCAACTCTTCTTTACCCTCATTATGTGGATGCAGTCCTATTTCCGCTTGATAGTCAGGATCAATCACCCCAGCCAACAGCAATTCTCTTCTTAGCCTGTTGATTCAGAGGTAAGAGGAGCCCAAAGTGGCCACCTGGCAGTCTTAACTTCCAGTTCAACAGAATCATTGTTGTGTTCCCTGATGGCAGCACTCCTCCTTTTGGGACTAAGACTTGTAGACCAGAAGAGCTTAAGGTTGCAGGGACAGGAAGCAAAAATTTTCCTAGTGGGTTACTAGGGGTAATAGTGAGTAGTATCACTCCCATTTCTACCCCTTGATTCCTGGACTCATGAATCCTGGTTATGGGAAAAACAGCACCATAGAGGGGATGCTGATTTAGAGCATACACAGCCTCCTGGAGAACATTGCCTCAGCCCTGCAAGGTATTGGCACCATAATTGAGTCTTCAAAAGGCCATTCCACCATTCTATAAATCCAGCTGCTTCAGGGTGATGGGGAACATGGTTAGAACAGTGAATTCCATGAGCATGTGCCCATTCCTGCACATCATTTGCTGTGAAGTGGATTCTTTGATCATAAGCAATGCTGTGTGGAATGCCATGGCAGTAGATAAGAAATTTGGTAAGTCCAGGGATGGTAGTTTTGAAAGAAGCATTGCATGCAGAAAATGCAAAACCATACCTGGAATATGTCTATTCCAGTTAAAACAAATCACTGCCCTTTCCATGGTAGAAGAAGTCCAGTGTAGTCAACCTACCACCAGGTAGCAGGCTGGTCACCTCGAGGAATGGTGCCATATCGTGGGCTGAATGTGGGTCTCTGCTGCTGGCAGACTGGGCATTCAGCAGGGGCCATAGCCAAATCAGCCTTGGTGAGGGGAATTCCATATTGCTGAGCCCATGCATAACCTTCATCCCAACTGTATTAGTCAGCCAAAGGGATGCTAATGCAAAATACCAGAAATTGATTGGTCTTTATAAAGGGTATTTATTTGGGGTAGAAGTCCACAGTTACCAGGCCATAAAGCATAAGTTTCTTCCCTCACCAAAGTCCATTGCCACATGTTAGAGCAAGACACCTGCCGACGTTTGCCAGACTTCAGGCTTCTTGGGTTCCTCTCTTCCCTGGGCTGCGTTTCTCTCCAGGCTCAGCACCTCTGTTTCCTCCACAAGGTCAGCTGTAGACTATGAGGCTCTCTAGGCTTTACTTCTCTCCACAAGGCCAGCTGTACACTATCAGGTGAATGGCTTGACTCTATCATGGGGCCCTCTCTCCTTCCTCACGACCAAGCTCTCTTACTTCCTGGGGCTCGAGCTCAAGACTCCAACATCCAAACCTCTCTTCGCCATGCCTTTTATATTTTATTCCCCACCCACCAAGGGGTGGGGCTCAATGCCCTACTGACCTGGCCCAGTTAATGCCCTAATCATAACTTAATCACGCCCAGATTAGCAGACCAGTTTACAAGCATAATCCAATATATATATTTGGAATTCATAATTACATCAAATTGCCCAACAGCTACACCTACCTCAATGTCTGCTTTGTTCATGAGCCCATTGGGCAATGACAGTCGTTGCTGGGGAAATAGGCTGAGCATTAGACACAGATTGGATCATCTTATCCACTTGATTATTAAAATCTTCCTCTGCTGAAGTCACCCTCTGGTGAGCATTCACATGGGACCCAAATATTTTCATGTTTTTTGCCCAATCAGAAAGATCCACCCACATACCTCTTCCCCAGACCTCTTTGTCATCTATTTTCCAATCATGTTCCTTCCAAGTCCCTGACTATCCAGCCAAATCACTGGCAATAGGCCATGTATAAGTATACAAATGCACCTCTAGCCATTTCTTCTTGCAAGCAAAATGAACAACCAGGTACACTGCTTGAATTTCTGCCCACTGGGAGGATTTTCCCTCACCATTTTCATTCAGGATGTCCCAGAAAAGGGCTGCAGTGCCGCAGCTGTCCACTTTCGGGTGGTATCTGCATATCGTGCAGAACCATCTGTAAACCAGGCCCAAGTTTTCTCTTCCTCAGTCAACTGATTGTAAAAGGGCTCCCCAAGAGACCAGAGCTGTGGGCTGGGAAAGAGAAGGTAACACGGCAGGGGTGGTGACCATGGGCATTTGGGCCACTTCCTCATGTAACTTACTTGTGCCTTCAGGACCTGCTCGAACCCTATCTCTTATATACCACTTCCACTTTATTGTGGAGTGCTGCTGTGCACACCCAACTTTATGGTTTGGTGGGTCAGATAATACCCAGCTCATGATAGGCAACTCAGGTCTCATGGTAACTTGATGGCCCATGGTTATCTGTTCAGTCTCTGCTAAGGCCTAGTAGCAAGCCAAAAGCTGCTTCTCAAAAGGGGAGTAGTTATCTGCAGAGGATGGCAGGGCTTTGTGCCAAAATCCTAAGGGTTTGCACTGTGATTCTCCTATAGGGCCTGCCAAAGGCTCCAGACAGCATCTCTATTTGCCACTGAAACTTCTAGCACCATTGGATCTGCTGGGTCATATGGCCCTAGTGGAAATGCAGTTTGCACAGCAGCCTGGACCTGTTGCAGAGCCTCCTCTTGTTCTGGTCCCCAATCATCAGCTTTTCTGGTCACTTGGTAAATAAGCCAGAGTAGGACACCCAAATAAGCAATGTGTTATCTCTAAAATCTGAGGAGTGTTGTGCCTTTTTTTTTTTTTTTTGGTCTTAGGAGGGGCCAGATGCAACAGCTTATCCTTCACTTTAGAAGGGATATCTTGACATGCCCCACACCACTGGACACCTAGAAATTTCACTGAGGTGGAAGGACCCTGTATTTTTGTTAGCTTTATCATGCCTCTCTCATGCAAATGCCTTACCAATAAGTCCAGAGTAAGTCTTATCAACATGATATCATCACTATAATGTACCAGTGTAATGTATTGTGGGAGGGAACAGTGATCAAGATCCAGGCAGACAATATTATGACATAGGGCTGGAGAGTTGATATACCCCTGAGGCAGGACAGTGAAGGTATACTGCTGGCCTTGCCAGCTGAAAGCAAACTGTTTCTGGTGGTTCTTACTAATGGCAATTGAGGAAAAAGCATTTGCCAGATCAACAGTTGCATACCAGGTACCAGGGGATGTGTTGACTTGCTCAAGCAATGATACCATATCTGGGACAGCAGCTGCAATTGGAGTCACCACCTGGTTAAGTTTACAATAATCTACTGTCATCCTCCAAGATCCATCTGTTTTCTGCACAGGCCAAATAGGAGAGTTGAATGGGCATGTGGTGGGAATCACCTCTCCTGCATCCTTCAGATCCTTTATGGTGGCACTAATCTCTGCAATCCCTCCAGGAATCTGGTATTGCCTTTGATTTACTATTTTGCTAGGCAGGGGCATTCTAGAGGCTTCCACTTGGCCTTTCCAACCACAATAGCCCTCACTCCACAAGTCAGGGATCCAATGTGGGGATTCTGCCAGTTACTGAGTATGTCTATTCCAATTATGCATTCTGGAACTGGAGAAATAACTGCAGAATGGGTCCAGGGATCCACTGGACCCACTGTGAGATGGACCTGAGCTAAAACGCCATCAATCACCTGACCTCCATAAGCCCCTACTCTGACTGGTGGACCACAGTGACATTTTGGGTCTCCTGGAATTAAAGACACTTCTGAGCCAGTATCTAATACTACCCAAAAATATCTGATCATTTCCTTTTCCCAATGCACAGTTACTCTGTTAAAAGGCCATATATCTTCTTGGGGAAAGGTGGGAGGAAGATTGATTGTAAAAATTTTTGGCAATTTAACAAGGTCCTTCCCCAAGGGGACCTGGCCTTCTCCTCATTCATGGGGCTCTGGGTCTGTAAATTGTTTCAAGTCTGGGAATTGGTTAAGGGGCTGTGATTCTCTGCATCTGTAACTTGAGTTAGGTTTTGTTCACTCGACCTAAAACTCTTCTGCTGATACAGATCCAGAAGAAATTTAGTAGACTGCCCATGTATTTCACTTCTAGGTACTCCATGATCTACTAGCCAATGCATAACTCTATGCGACTCAGACTACTTTGAGTGCTGCTTTGAAGCTGCCTTTCATTGTGGTAGCCACGCCCACCTTATCTTTGGCAATTAACTGCCCATACTTGACTTTTATGGGACTGAGAAACCGATTATCTCTATAATGTTTAAGGATTCAAATTCCATTACGGTCCTCCCTACTGTAATATCTGGACTACAGAGAAGAGTAACCACAGAACTCTTCAGGGAAGATGGAATTATTCTTACAAATTTATTTCTACCAGTCCTGATTAGAGGTGTGTCTTCTGGATATTCTTGGGGTGAGTGGGCAGTTCTCAAATGGTAAATCCATTCTAGCATTCCAATCTCTCTAAGCCTTTGAATTCCTCTACTATATACGGGCAAATCAGGCATGTCAACCTCAGACATGCTAGGCCATCTTTTGATCCATGCTTCAGTCAGCCACCCAAACAAACTGTTAGAGCACTTTCTAACCCCTCGAGCTACAACACTGAATCCAGAATTTCTGCTTAGTGAGCCCGTATCAATAAATTCAGCCTGATCCAACTTTATATTCCTTCCACCATTAGCCCATACCCTTAGTATCCATTCCCACACATATTCCCCTGATTTCTGTCTATATTAGTTGGAAAACTCATGCAGTTCTTTCAGAGTATAACATACATCCCCGTGGGTCACACTTTGTATTTCACCTTTGGGGGATTGTTGTGATTTTAGTCTAGTAATAGTTCTTGAAGACAAGAGGGGTGGTGGGGGTGGGTAAGGAGAAGGATTAGAAATGTCTTGCAAGCTACTGACCTCAGGGCATTCCTTTGCATTTTCCTATGGTGAGACAGGATTAATCTTTTCAGGCAGGTGTTGGAAGGCAGATTCCTCCGGGCAGACTGCAGGCTGGGCAGTGCTTGCTGGAATTTAGCTGATACCTGCCTCAGGGCTGGGAGGAGGTCCAGACTCCTTGGGACTGGCCAGAGGCTGGGCAGTGCTTGCTGGAGTTTAGCTGGTACCTGCCTCAGGGCTAGAAGGAGGTCCAGACTCCCTGGGGCAGGCTGGAGGTTGGGTGATACAAGGTTGGCAAGGTATAGTCTCCATAGGGCAGGCCATCACAGATTTATCCAGTAAAGTCTCAGCAGAATTTAGGGTTTTAATATTCCAACCAATACTATGATCATCCCATATGTCTCCATCCCGATCCTCTGGGTTCCACTCCTTTCCAATCAATGCCTTCACTTCGACTGCAGAAAAACTGTGGGGTTGAAATTTTAGTCTCCTTTGTAACTCTACTACTCATACAATGAGAATCTGAGTTTGGTTCTCAGACATCTCAAGCCTGTGGCTGCAGGTGACAAGATTTTCTTTCAGAGAACACAGAAACTTTCACATCATTCATGCAGCATTTAAGTTGCATATTTGAAGTCTTTAACTCATTTCTTTCTTTTGTAACAGTATCCAGAGTATCTAGGATAAGCTACCCAATATTATTATATCTTTTGAGTCCACAAAACTCTGTTAAGTTGTTGGAAACACTCTCACTCAGATCCTTTCTTCTTATAAGCGTGGAAATAGGGGAATCCAGTGATGATATTTTGTTTATCTCCATCACCAACTCCCGCCATGGACTGTTAGTGGCCTCTTCATTCTTGGAAAGGGAGTCATTAGTACCCTTGAATACAATTAGACTAGATAGCCAATTGTGAAACTCCCAGAAGCACCTTAGGCATCCCATACTTAATATTCTTTTCCTCAAGAACCACCCCACTCCTGGTACCAAGCTGTATTAGTCAGGGTTCTCTAGGGAAACAGAATCAACAGAAGATGTCTGTAAATAGTATCAGATTTTTATAAGAGTCTCTCACATGGCCATGGAGATACACAAGTCCAGCTTCCGCAGGCAGACTGCAAGCCAGGGGCTCTGACGAAAGCCCAGTGAAGGTCCTTGATGAGTTTCCGGGAGACATTGGCTGTCCAAAGAGGAGCTGGGAAATTCTCTCTGAGTGTTGAAATCACTTCTGCTTTTAAGGCATTCAACTGATTGGATAAAAAGCATCACTCATTGCTGAAGGCAATCTCCCTGGTTGATGTAGATGTAATCAGCCATCAATGCAGTAAACTCACTGATGAGTAAAGCCCATAAATGTCCTTGTATTACAATTAGCCCAGTGCTTGCTTGACCAAAGAACTTGGCAGAATTACCTGGCTGAGTTGACACATTAGCCTAACCATCACAACCATATATTAGGTCACAAAACAAATCTTGATAAATTAATAAATACTGAAAGCATGCAAGGTATCTTCTTCAACCACAATGGAATGAAGAAATCCACATCTGAGGGAGGAAGGGAAAATCCACAAATATGAGGAAATTAAACAACATATTCTGGAACAAACAATCGGTCAAAGAAGAAATCACAAAGGAAATTAAGAAACACCTTGAGGTAAATGAAAATGAAAACACAACATACCAAAAAATACAGCATGCACTATAGGCAGTGCTGAGAAAGAAATTTTTATCTCTAAATGCTTACATTTAAAAAGAAGAAAGAGCGCAAATCAGATTTCGCCTCAAAACTGGAGTATCTAGTTTTGTAACTATTAAAGAGATTGAATCAGTAATCATAAACCCCTCCCCTACCCCCCCAAAAAAGTCCTAGGACCAGAGGGTTTCACAGGTGAATTTTACCAACATCCCAGTAGGAATTATCACCAATCCTACTCAAAGATTCCCAAAAAATTTAAATGGAGGGAACACTCCCTAACTCATTCTGAGGCCAACATCAACCATATACCAAATCCAGATAAAGATTACACAAGAGAAGAAAATTATGGACCAATGTCCCTTATGAGTATAGATGATAATACTCAACAAAATATTAGCAAACTGATTCCAGTAGCACATTAAAAGAATTATACACCATGATCAAGTGGGCTTTTTCCCAGCTATAAAGGATGGTTCAACATCAAAAATAGAATGAATTCCCATATACCCCACCCCGTACCCCTTTCATGTTTTCCCCTATTAATAACATCTTACATTACTGTGGTACATTTATTACAATTGATGAACAAATATTGAAGCCTGCTACTAACCATGGTTTACAGTTTACATTACGGTTTACAATTTGCACTGTACAATTTTACAGATTTTTGACAAAATGAATAATGGCTAGTATTTGTCATTGCAATATCAGGCAGAACAATCCCAATGCCTTAACAATGCTCCATGCTACACCTATTCTTCCCTCCCATCCCCCTCAGTACCTCTGGTAACCACTGTCTTTATATCAATGTTACAAGTTCTTCCTTTACTACAATAATAATACGCTTTAATACTTTGGTCCATGGTTGCATTCCCCCCCATGTTTGTTCATTCCTCTATTTTGGCTTCAGACTGAGAGGGGCTTAGATCTTAAGAGGCAAATGGAAGGAACTGTTTTGCTTGCAGTTGTAGATGCTCTTTGCTTTATATTTCTTTTAAAAATCTGCTCTTACTCACTGCAATTACTATTTCTCACATTCTTCTTGCTCATAAATTTTCTTGTCATGCATCACTTTTAGCTTCTGATCTTTCCTTTGATTTCTTAAGAAATTCAGAAGTCTTCATATCATAAATCTATTTTCTATCACCAGATGTACAACTATGGTTGTTTTCCTTTTTTTTTTTTTTTAACCAAATAATTACAGTGAGAGTTACAATACAAGTGTGGTTCTCCCCCTATCAACTTAAGTTTCTCCATCTGTGCTGTGGACTCAAAGGCCTAACAGCTTCAGTTATACCTTTTTACTCCTAAACTGTCCATCTTTCTTTCTCTTCACAACATCACATATAACACAACATCAGCTTATAAACAGGTTCCTTGCTGGTATGTAGATTCTCCCTTGACACACATGCCTTACAGATATTTTGCATTTTTCAGCATTGTTTCAAAACAAACTTATAAAATAAAGTTTACAGGTTATCACATTTTTTATTCTTAAACTCAGGAAGAACTTTTCTACTCCCAGCACTTTCCTGAAACTCCTCATGTGAAAATCATTGATGTCTCCATGACACTAATTCTTCTATTTTTTTTTTCATTTAAAAATTATTGAAGCGTGTCATTCATATATGAACATACATAAACAGTAAGTGCGTAGTAAAAGTTGTGAACCTACAAAACAAACATTCATATCATCATACAAGGCTCCCATAATTCCCCCACCAACAACAACTTGTCTTGTGAAACATTTGTGACAAACTATGAAAGAGCATCGTCAAAATATTACTTCTAACTACACAACGGCTCTAATTCTTAAAGGGCACTTTGGTAACTTGATCTTACAAACTCCTTTATTCTTTTTCCTTCAAAGTTGTATACCCCACTCCTTTTTTCTTGAAACACTCTTTTTCTTGGTCATTGTGACCCTTCACTTTCCCACTACCTCAGAGGGTTCACATTATTCTCTCTTCCCGATTTCTAAATTCCAGAGTGCTTGATCTTGAGACTATTCTCTCCTTTCTCTGTAACCTTCCCTTGGTAAACTCAAGAAATTCAGTTATTTAAAATACCAGTCAGGCTCTCTCTGCCTAGAGGAGCCTGCACCAAATCTTCATGTGTATTTCTGTCTTTCTCTCCCATTTCTAAGCAAGCTCTGTTCTTTCCTCCATTTCCCAAATAAATTCTTTTTACTGGCCTAACTAAAAATAAAATAAAATAATAAAATAAAATAAAATAAAATAAAATAAAATAAAATAAAATAAAATAAAATAAAAAATAAAATAATAAAATAGTAAAATAAAATACCAATCATGTGCATGTGCAAATGCCTTTATGTTTTGATGAAAGGATTTTCTTTTGGATTCTAGATTCATATCCAAAATGCCATTTGTATACCTCACAGACATGGTGAAATTAGCATATCCATGATTTCCCACCTGAAATGTCCTTCCCCAACCAGCTTTCCTCAAAGAATCCATTAATGGATTCTGTGATTCCTCTTTCTCCTTTGTCCCCCATGTCCAATCCATAATAAAGTCCTGGAAATTCTACCTCAAAAATATATCTCAAACTTGTCCATTTTAGATATCAAAAAGTAAATTAGCACTAATTGACATTTATCTAATGAAAAGGCATGATGCTAGAGAAGAGAGTAGACTTTTTATTGTATTTTGATAAACATTTCTGATAATAAAAAGTTAGGAAAGTAGAAATATCTCTACCACCTCATTCAATATACCTTTTGTTTTATTTCCTTCTAAGATTTAATATTCTTCAACATCTTCCCATTTTTTCTTATCAAAATTATTGTGAAATATATACTTTTTGAATAGAAAAATTCATGTGTATTATTAGGAGTTTTTCATATTGGACTCTCTATTCATTTCTTTGATTTATTTGATTTTCCTCTTGTACTGTCTATTCATTCCTTCACTTTTAAAATGTCATTTTTCCAATCTTTCTTTCAGTCTATGTAAAATCAGCATCTAACTAGGACTTTGATTTTAGGAACTGCCACACTTCTTTCAAATATCCATCCAGAGGCATAACATAGTATAATTATTGAAAATCAAAAAGAAATAGTGAAATATAATAGCATCCAGAGGCGAAAAGAGACATCACCATCAAAGATTTTTCAGTAATTATTGAGCTAGAAAACCATGATGGAATGACATTTAAATTGCTGAAAGCAAATTAAGTTTAAACCTAGATTTATATACTCAATGAAAATATCTTTCAAAAGTGAAGATAAAATAAAAATGTTTTTTTAGGAGAAACAGAAACTGACAGAATTAATCTCCAAAAAATATGGTACTAAAAGAATTATAAAAGAATGTCCTTCATTCTTTTATGAACCCAGACAGTTATACAAAATTGCAAGAAATAATGAAGAGAAAGGGCTAACTCATGTAAAAATATAAATGAATATTGGTTGAATATTAACGGAACAAAAACCATAGTGATGTTTTAAATACTGAGCCTACCTAAGGAACATCTTAGCAATTAATGGCCTTCACTATTGGAGCTGCTATGCTTGTTAAATGAATGTGAAACTTTCAAAAATCATTGCGTAGCGATGATTTTGACAGGTCCATCTATCTATCTATCTATCTATCTATCTATCTATATTATATATGTAAGTATTTTATATATATTATGTGTGCAGGTACAACTTTATTGATATGGTCAAATAAAAAAATAGAAAACCTACATTTTTGGTTTCATTAAAAGTAACACGTCTTCCTGTTTGATTGCAGAAGGCTACATTCCTTTTCATTTGTTCTAGGAAGAATCCCCAAATCGTGTGGGATGAAATAAATTATATGGTATTTTCTCTCATTTGTGTGTTTGTTCTTGCTATAGTTCTTTCTTGAGATTTATCTATTATCTGCATCATTTTATATCATTTTACTGTCTTCCGTGCCATTTCCAAAGGTAGGATAAGAGAGTGTTTCTAAACAGTGACAGAAATTGACATTTTTATATCACAAAGAAGTCAAATTTTCGGCTCTCATTGCAGTCCTCTAGCTAATCAGCCCACAAATAGACACGTCTTCCTTGAGAAGCAGCATTACCGCTTACAAGTGGTATGGTAGAGGGGTTAGGAAGAGGTTACTGGACTCAAGGAAGGCTGGCGTTCACAGACGGGTCCTTCAGGTGCATGATGCCATCGTCCATGCTCTCCTCTCTAAAGTGGAAGCCTATATGCCTGTAGCGCTGTGTGCGAATTAAATGACATATAAGTCTGCTAACCCTACCAGGGACAGAGTAGGCAGTCCCTACATCATAGCCCGTGACAACTCATAATGTCAATGGAATGCTTCATTTTGTGAGCTCAGGCAGGCAAAAAACCCAGAAGCTGGAAGTATGCTGAATTTTCATGATCAAATATGGAAATTATGTCTCGATGGCTCACTTTGACAAAGCAGAAATAGCCTAGATAGGGCCATTGATCATTGTCAAAGGAATATGCAGTCTTAACCACTGACACAGTCACGTCGTCTTCTTTGCTCTCCCTGTAGTTATGTTGTCATAGCAAATACTATTGCCAGGTTCGTAGAGTCTCTAAAGAGGAAAAAAGCCAGTTGCAAACTATACTTTGAGAAACAATAATATGCAGTGCTCCAAAAAATTGAATCATGCATTAACACCCAAGGTTCTGTTGTTTACTTCATCAATTTTTTGGTTAATGATTCCCACAATTCAATCAGACATCAAACACCTTACCCTATGGTATCTGCAACTCCAAGAAGAAATAATGATGTAATTTCCATCTTATTTTTAGAATTTAGAGCATATAAATTGCAAAATACATTTGTCTTGGTTAGGTGTTATAAAACATAAAATGATTCTCAGTCTCCCAGCTGTTGAAAATGCCTATGCACATGTCAAATGCTGTGACCCATACATTAGATTAATCGGTTAAGCTTAGTGACTTACACGCTTCAGAAATTAGAACCAACTTGGAATCCATGAAATAGAATAACCTTAACTCTGTACCCTACAAAAAAGTACTTCTCCCTTTCAAGTCACAAATATCCCATTAAAACATGCTTCCTATTTTCCTAATATGACATACGGTAAGAAATATGCTCAAATTTCTCACTAGAAGAATGTCATTCTCCAGCACATCATTCTGCCCTTTTCATTCTGTGACAGGTGCTGTGCTTTTATTTGCTTCTAAGAAATTTCTAAAAGAAAAAAAAATGTGTTCCACAGCCTAAATATTATTATTTTTAAATTTCTCACAGGAAGAAATTCTATTCCTCATCTTAAAAGAAATATTAAGAATTAAGTTGATCTGGAGCTTTCTGTAATATTTTATTTTAATGTATTCCTTCAAATAGTACCTCTCTGTTCCATTATTAGGGTAATAGTAGTTGAAAATGCATTTGACCCACTCATATAGGTATTTTCAGAAATTGCTTTGCAGTCTTCATTTGTGTTTTTCATATCTCTCCTTTCTAATTGTAAATATCTAAAGAACTGTTACCACATATATATTCTGGTCTGGCATACAAAAAATGTTTCTTAAATGTATAAAGAAATTAATTGCATCTACTACTATTGAAAATATTTAGTGACATTCTCAACAGAGTCCATGGTTCTCAAGCTTTATGGCAAGGCTTTTCATAAAGGAGATAAGTGAACACATTACAAATTCATGTTCTTCTGATTGACATTTAATGGATCTAATGCAAATAATTTGAAAAACCTACTAGAATAAAAGCACTTTGAGGTTGTATCTTCCAAAGAAATACAGACCAGCTTCTTTAGCTTCTAAAGATGATAGCACTGTTATAATCAGTTTATTATTTTTAGAATATAAATACAACAGATACAAGTGATATATCCTCTCCAGGAATAGCTGGATTACATCCCAGTTTGGACCTTTACCTGAAGGGAAAGATAAAGCTGTTTGAAATGATGTTTCAATTTATCCTTAGAGACAGATTTTTTTTTTTTTTTTTTTTTTTTACTGTGGCTGTTTTGTTTAAATGTTTTCACAAGAAGAAAAAGAGGTGAAAAATTCAATCTCTAGAGGCAGATTGCTTGTTTCTGAAACTCAGATCTGCCACTCTATATATGGCATCTCTATACCTTACTTTCCAATTGTTAAAATCAAGATAATACTATCTTGCATGTAAAGTTAGTTGTTTGGATGATTAAGTGACTTAATTCACATAAAATGCATAGAAATATTTCCTATAATTCTAAATTACCATCCTTATTATTATAAAAACAGGCAACATAGCTGTTCAGATATTTTGTTGCTGAAAGACTCATGTTAAGTGTTACTCTTAAGTTGATTAGATATATACAATGGATAGTTTTTAGATCTAGGCAGAGAATATTAATGTAAATTCAAATGCAAATTTATAAGAGAGAGAGGTCTAGCATTTAGAATATCAGGTAAATGTTTGTAATAAAATAGACCCACAGAAAATAACATCAGAATTCGAGTTTCTTATGGTAGATGAAACATAGCCTCAAATTCTGGACTAACCTTTCCATTAAGAAATAATGTCTCTTCCCCTTGAATCTGGGCTGGTATTAGTGACTTTCTTGAACCTGAAAGAATGTGACTGAAGTGACTCCTCTGAGGCTAGGCCATAAGATTTTCAGCCTTTAGGAACTCCCATGGTAAGTCATGGAGAGCAACCAAGGTCCACATTCAGAGGAGCCAGTGCTGTTGGCTCTGAGCCTCAGCTGAGAGCCCTGGCTGAGGTCCTAGAGGAGAGTCATCATCAATTTACCAGCCAGGTGCATGAGCCACCTTAAAAGTGCATTCTCCAGACTTGGTGGAAACACCCCAGATGATTTGGTGATTTGAAGTTGTATGTACCCCAGAAAAACATGTTCTTGTATCTAATCCATTCCTGTGGGTGTAAACGGTAGGACATTTTGATGATGTTATCTCAGTTAGGTATGTCCCACCTCATTCAGGTTGGGTCTTAATGCTATTACTGAGTCCTTTATTAGAAAAAGAGAAAGAGAAAGCTATAGACAAAGTAGCCAGAAGCTAAACATCCTTGGAGCCTGGAAGAGGAAAGGGAGGCTAGAAGACGTCTCCATGTGCCTCATCACGTGACAAACTAAGGCCAAAGGAACGCTGGTACCAGCCCTAGAATGCCACAATCTCCGGGAGAAATTGCCTTGATTTGGACTTTCTTTTTGCTTCAAAACTGTAAGTTAATAAATTCCCACTATTTAAGTCAACACATTTCATGGTATTTGCTTGAGTAGCCTAGGTAATTAAAACAGATGATGCCACGGGAAGCAGAAATGAGGCATCCTTTGGGGCCCTTCCTGAGTTCCTGACCCACAAAACCACAAGCAAAATAAAATTCTTGTTATAATATACTAGGATTTGGAGTAATTTGTTGTGCAACAGTAGCTGAGTAAACTAGCTTCCAAAGAGCTTTTTTTTTTTTTTTTTTTTTTAAGTAGTTGAGTAACTTTCTTCTTCTGCCACTTTTAAAAATTAATGGATTTGTGCTTCACAGACAATAAGAAACATTGTCTTTCCCCCTTTCCTTCATGGTTTCAATTTGGCACGTTGCAGTCTGTTAGCTCTTTAAAGTGTTGTAATTTCAAGACAGCACAGGAAAATCTTGGATTGTAAATTAAATATAAAACTACTATTCTAGAGGTGCAATGGACAACTCAGCCTTTATTAAAAAGATAGTTTTCTATTCTGAATTTAAATTTTAATCCATGCTCTCTGGCAAAGCAGTTCTTCCCTCAAAAAATTCCTTCCTTCCTTCCTTCTTCCTCCCTCCCTTCCTCCCTCCCTCCCTCCCTCCCTCATTTCCTTCCTTCCTTCCTCCTTCCTTCCTTCCTTCCTTCCTTCCTTCCTTCCTTCCTTCCTTCCTTCCTTCACTTGGTCCTAACTTTCATCTTTACTTAAAATTGCACTTCTCACAATCATGCAAACTCTAATTCTACTTCCACAAATTTGAAAATCAGTCATCCTCCATTTTGTCCATTTTTCTGTTTTATATTACTTATTACAGAAGAAACACATTCTTTTAGAAATGAGGAAAAGCAAAAAAGAAAATAAAATTACATGTAACAAGCATGTTATAAATATAGATTACATTTTTATACTTTCGATGAATATATCTTCTGTCACTTTTACATGTTTATCTGTCCTTCAGTCTACTCACCAATTATTGTTATATCCCTAAATCTATCCAATTAGATATAAATACATGAGTTTATATATTTTAACAAAAGATATTACCATACACAATATTTTCTAACCTGTTTTATTCACTAAATAATTTTTCACCATGTTTATATGTTGATATCTGTTCTTCCATATTTTAAATATTTAAATGGATATGTTATTACAATTATTCTACATTTTATAATAAATTTTCTACTTCTTTGCTTATTTTCATTATTATACACAACATATTAAAATATGCTTATAATCAAATATTTAGATATATTTATAATTCTTAGTTTATGATCAAATTCTAGAAACTATCACTGCATCAAAAGAGTTTAAGCAAGGGTTTACTGCATATTCTAAATTACTCCCAATAAAGCTTTTCTAAGTTTACACACCTAAATATTTGAATGTTTAATGAAGGCAAAGAGATAATAATTTTTATTATTATTATTTTGTGAAATGCATTTTTACCTAAAGAATTTGTAAAAGTGATGAGTTTCTTTCACCAAGACTGATTTACAATCTAATTCCATTACTTTATGACTTTCCCTTCATTATTAATATTTACATCACTGTGGTCAACAAAATTGGCTTATAAAAATTTATTGGGGTTTCTTATAAATATAAATTATTTTTTAATTTGTAAAAGAAATGCACTTCCTCTATTAGGATATACAATATAATACAGAAAATTTGCCAATTTATGGCAGATCTACTCTAAGCATATTAATCCATATTATTTTGCTATTTTAATGTTATTAATTTAATTTAAATTTTCAAAATTAATCAATGGAGAAAAATATAACAAAGTTCAAAAGGCTATGTAATTCCAACTCATCTCAAAGTAGTAACTATCATTTCCATTTTGGTGACTATAATGCAAATCTTCACAAATGCACATATAGAAATACACATATATTCATACTTTTAAATTATTATAAAAGTAATTTTATTTATAATTTTACATAAATTGATGTTGGTTTTATTATTGCATATATTGTTTTCATACAATTTTTGCTATCCAGCCACAGGTAAGGCAAGACTCACTCCATTCATACAAAACCCATAGTGGGAAAAAGTCTATGCATATAATGAATGTGGAAAATCTTCAGCCTGAACACTCACCTTATTTTACATATCAGATATCAAAAGTCAGAGTAATTCTATAATGTGAAAAATCTTTCCATCAAAATGACAACTTATATATCAGAGAACCCTGAAGAATAAATAATAAAAAATAGATTTTGGTATAGTCTAACTATACTAATATCTTATAACACAATTCCTACAAAAATAATTGACAAGGACAAGTTTCTTGGCTGAGAGCATGGAGACCTAATTCTGATAACAAACCGTTAAATGGTTAAGTTGCATTGAGAAATGACCTATTAGGAATAGTATTCTAAAAATGATAAGCAAATGAGATTTCAGATGTAGAATTTGTCCCTGCTGAGAGGACTTGAGCATTGATATAAGAACCAGAGATGAAAGATAACACTTCATTCCATTAATGTGCAGCCATTTACTATTTAAATTTGTACACCACTCTCCATTCTGTATGTTCCATATTACTCTGTTTTCCTCCAAGGTACTTATCACCAACTAACAAAAGCCATGAAGTTAGGATTTGTTTTCTTTATCTCAGAAGCTACAATATTTCTGAACACAGAGACAGTTTGTAAGACACATTTTTTCAGTGAATGAAAAAATGAATGAATGACACTATATACATGCATGTATATACACACACACATCTTATGAAAACAAATGGAACAATATGGGGAATTATTATCAATATTGGCCAGACATAAAGTAAGAATATAATCAGCTGTCATAAGCACCTTCCTTGCATTCCTCATGAACACAATATAATGGAAATTTCTCCAGATCGCCTAATATACATCTGCCTTTCTAATAGTTTGCTTGGTGTTTGTTTGTTTTGGCTGCAAGATATCTTATGGCCTGGTGGTAACATAATATCCTAAAAAGTTCTGTCATTGATAGTCATGTACCTATTTTAAGTTTTCTGCCTTCATAATCAAAGTCACTTCAAACAACTGTGTACATATATCATTACTGGCTGGTGCTCTTATTTTTATGGAATAGAGTCCAAATTTATGGAATGCTTGTTGGATGGCAGGTATTCCTCCCCCCCCCCCTTTTTTTTTTCCTTCTAATTTTGGACATATGATTTTAATTATCTGATAGACCATCCAGTTGGAACTTTGTGGGAAATGGATAGAAACACGGGTTATAAACTTGGGAGAGAGGTGGCAGTTTTTAGACCTGCATTTTTAGACAAGTTTAAATTTATAATATACATTCACCAGATTAGACCACTTTTTAAAAAGTAGTAAATGATTATCCTCTAATGAAGTTTTTTTTTAATTAATATATATATATATAATTCTGATAACAAGCCATATATGTTATAATTTAATATAAATATTAAAATTAATATATATTATATATATAATGTATCAGAGAAGTTGTGAGCTTATAAATCAGTTCATGTACAATATGCAGAATTCCCATAAATCACCCGTCGACCAACACTTTACATTGTTGTGGAATATTTGTTAGATCATGAAAGAACATCAACAGACTATTACCACTAACTGTGGTCCACAGTGTACATTTGGTATATTTTTTCCATACCTCTCCATTGACTGCTTTTTAACATTTAAAATAAAGCTTTTTTTTCCCCACAATAAACAATACTATTTAAAATTGCTATCCAGAAATTGTCTAAATTATTTTAAACATTTTCCCACATTTATTTAAATGTCAAGTTTTCTTTAGTAAATCCATCCAAAATATCAAAATTTCATTTATAACTTTGTTTATATTTACATATCAGAGTGCCCTAAATTAATGTTCATCAGAATACCTGCCTCTAAGCCTAGTAATTTATACCTTGTCTTCAAATTTTAAAATTACCCTTTAATCAAGTTATTCTTAAAGGTATTCTGGAGAAAAAATTACAAATTAAAATCTATAAATTCTTCTTCACTTCTATTATAGTGTAGCAATTTATCATCTAACCCACAGTGGTCTCTCAGCGGAGTGAGACTTAGTTTCTTCTCAGACATAGCTGATTGCAACTCAAAAAGCAACAGCTGGCTACAGTTTCTCCACTTCTTTATTAACAGTTGTAACTAAGGTCATTCTTTGATTTATACTTCCTCCGATGAAGGTGTTCTTTCTCCTGAACCTGCTTCATCAACTTTGCTTTTTCTTCGTGGAATCCTTGTTTGGGACGATTTTCATTCACAAGGTCATTTTGGAGAGCAATACGTGGCCCAAAATCAAGTGATTTCGATTCACACGCATTGAAGATTCTTCTTGAAGGTATTTCTCAAATATGCGCTTTCATCAAATTCACTATGTGAGTGTTTAACACTTTCTTGAAATTCCAAACAGTTTTCTTCTGTAGAAAATGCCTGTTTCTCAGAAAGGTCTGATCGCTTTCTTCATTCCCTACTTTAAGACGGTTTACCACGCTATAAGAGGAATTAAATGAAGCGTGCTTTCCGCGCGTTCTGGGAAAGGCCAAAGTGGTAGCTTGCTGGATGGACCTATTTCCTACTAAAACTATGCAGAGCTTCACTTAATTCGTATTTCTGGGACTAAAAGTGAGTTTGAATACTTTTTCAAGCTTTTTTTTTTAGGAACTAAGATTTGTTCAAAGTTGTGTCTATTTTTCTTTTAGGTTCTTTACCTTTTTTTGCAATTAAAAAGTTCAATAATCATAATGAAAATCAATAGTATTAAAGTATAATCAAATACATGGTTGAACAATTTATAGGCTAACAGGGGAAAAAATCTTGTAATGTGTTCTACTCTTATGTGAAATAATTTTAATTTGCTCCCATTAAAAGAATCATACAGTAATATATACAGGAGGAGGAGGAGGGGGAGGGAAAGTGGTGAGATACTAGGTAAACATGCAAAAATCAATAGTGTTCCTATACACTAGTAATTAGCAATCTAAGGAGGAAATCAAGAAAAACACTTCCATTTACAATACGAACTAAAAGAATAAAATATCTAGGAATAATCTTAACCAAGGATGTAAGGGACTAGTATGCAGAAAAGTACAAAACATTGCTAAAAGAAATACTTAAAAAAGACCTAAGTAAATGGAAAGACATGTACATAGATAGAAAGACTATATCATTAAGATGTCAATTCTACCCAAATTGATTTACAGATTCAGTGCAATCCCAATCAAAATTCTAACAGCCTACTTTGCAGAAATAGAAAGGCCAATTGTCACATTTATTTGGAAGGGTAAGGGGCCCTGAATAGCCAAAAAAAAAGTCTTGAAAAAGAAGAATGAAGTAGGACAGACTCACACATCTGGAGTTTAAAGCATATTAAAAGCCTACAGTGGTCAAAACAGCATGGTACTGGCATAAAGATAGATCTATTGACCAAAGAAATCGAATTGAGCATTCAGAAATAGACCCTCACATCTATGGCCAATTGATATTTGACAAGATTTCCAAGTTCACTCAACTGAGAAACAATAGTCTCTTCAAGAAATGGTGCTGAGAGAACTGGAAATCCATATGCAAAAGAATGAACTCAAAATGGATCAAAGACCTAAATATAAGAACCAGGAGTATAAAACTACAGGGAAGCATCTTCAGGATATTCTGGTAGGCAATAGTTTCTTAGATTTACACCCAAAGCACAAGTAACAAAAGAAAAAGTGGATAAATGGAACCTCCTCAAAATTAAAAACTTCTGTGCATCATATAATTTTGTCAAGAAAGTAAAAAGGCAACCTATTTAATGGGAGAAAATATTTGGACACCACATATCCAATAAGGGTTTAATACCCATAATATATAGAGAAATCCTATAACTCATCAATAAAAACACAAACAGCCCAATTAAAATAAGGCAAAGCACTTGAATAGACAATTACCAAAGAGGATATACAAATGGCTATAAAGCACATGAAAAGATACTCAACATCACTGACTATTAGGGAAATGCAAATCAAAACAACAGTGTGATATCATTTCACAGCTGCTAGAATGGCCCTTTTCAAAAAAAAAAAAAAAAAAAAAAACAGAAAAGGTATGGGAGTGGATGTGGAAAAATAACACCCATTCATTGCTGGTGTGAATGTAAATGGTGCAGCCACTGTGGAGGAAAGTCTCGCAGTCCCACAGGAAGCTGGAAATAGAATTACTATATGACCTGGCAATGCTGCTATTAGGTATATACCCAAAAGAACTGAAAGCAGGGACTAGAGCTGATATTTGCACACTAATGGTCATAGCTGTGTTATTTACAATTGTAAAAAGGTGGTACAACACAAGTGTCCATCAACTAATGAACAGATAAGATATGATAGATACATAGGATGGAATATTATGCAGCTGTAAAAAGGAACAAGGCCTTGATGCATGTGACAACATGGATTAACCCTGAGAGTATTGTGTTTGGTGAGATAAGCCAGACTGAAAAAGACAAATATTGTATGACTTCACTGTTGTGAACTAATTATACTAAACAAACTCATGTACTTAGAATTTAGAATATAGGTTACCAGAAAATAAATTGGGAATAGGGAATGGGGAGTTGATGCTTATCTTGTACAGATTTTATATTTAGGCTGATTGCAAAGTTTGGGGTAATGGACAGAAGAGATGGTAGCACATTATTGTGAATATAATCAACATCACTGAACTATATAGGTGAATGTGGTTAAAAGATGAATCTTTATGATGTATATGTTACTAGAATAACAATTAAAAGACAAAATGTAGGACTTTATAACACACCCAGTGAGCCCTATTTAGATGATAGTCTATAATATAAGTATAAGAATGTTCTTTCATGAATCATAACAAATATATGACACTAATACAAGGCAGTAGTAATAGAGTGATTCATGTGGGAAATACACCTAATTTTAATAATAGACATTAGATAGAACTATTTTTAATAATTTCCATCAATTGTAACTGTTCACAAAGATTGTACAATCATTGAACCTAGTGCTGTCATCGCCGCAGGGTGTTGGAGGGGCGTGGTGTGTGGGAGTCCCGTATTTTATGCATGATCGTTTTGTAAACTCACCTCTCTAATGCACACATGCACACAGCATGAACATGGAAGAAGTCGATTCCAACCTTCACGGATGACTTCGAGGAGTTCAAGACTTCGGTAGAGGAAGTAAATGCAGATGCGTAGAAATAGTCAAAGAACCAGAATTAGAAGTGGAGCCTGAAGATGTGACTGAATGGCTGCTATCTCATGATGAAATTTTCATGGATGAGGAGTTGCTCCTTAGGGATGAGCAAAGAAAGTGGTTTCCTGAGATGGAACCTATTCCTTCTGAAGATGCTGTGAACATCGTTGAAATGACAACAAAGGATTTAGAATATCACATGAAGTTTGCTGATAAAGCAGCAGCAGGGTTTGAGAAGACTGACTCTAGCTATGAAAGACGTTCCGTGGGTAAAATGCTATCGAGGCTGTCAAGTAGCATTGCATGCCACAGAGAAACTTTTCCTGACAGGAAAAGTCAATCAATGTGGCAAACTTCATCACTGTCTTCTTTTAAGAAATTACCGCAGCTACCCCGACCATCAGCAACCACCACCCTGATCAGACAGCAGCCTTCAAGATCCAGGCAAGACCTTTCACCAGCAAAAAGATTACAGCTTGCTGCAGGTGCAGGTGATGGTTAGCACTTTTTAGCAATAAGATATTTTTAAATTATGGCATGCACAATGTTTAGACATAATGCTATTGCACACTTAATAGACTACAGCAGAGTGTAAACAGAACTTTTATATGCACTGAGAAACCAAAAAATTCATATGACTCACTTTATTGAGATATTTTCTTTATTGCAATGGACTGGAAGCAAACCCACATATCTCTGAGGTGTGCCTGTATTGTTTTTCATGCCAGTACAAATAGAGAACATTCCCTTAAATTCAAATATTTATACAAATCATTTCTTATTGATCAAAAAAGTCTATAGAATATGCTTAGACAATGATTTATAAAGTCATTAATTTCCTACCCAGGCCATATTTCACATGATAATATTATCAGTATTTGATATGACCGAGAAAGTAGGCTCCATTTTTCCTAACGGTTTGCGCAGAAAGTGATGTATAGGATCCTTTAATTTTTCCAGAAGAAATAAATTAAAATGTGTAATTTGCTATGATTTTATTGACCATATGCTTTAACATATGACTTTAAAAATAGAGCCAAACTATGAGAGTGCATAGTACAGATTTAACATTCACATTCATAAGGTTTATGGGAAAGTGAGACTAGAAACCACCAGGAAGGGAACAGAGTTCTTTCTTCGGTTCTAAGGAAATCTAGAATTTATACCATCAAATGCTAACAAACTAACATGTGAAGAGCTCAATTCCACCTTCAGCTGGAAGGTTACTGATATTAGCCAGGAGAAACCTGTGGAAATGCAATCTGAGATGGCAAAAGGAAGTCCTAAAATGTTTTCAGTAAGAGCATAATTGTACTTATTTATTTCCCAAAAATATTTATTAATAATAATTATATTTTTAAAATATTTCCTTTCAAGGTATTTGAACATAAACATTTTTTTTTCTCTTACAGCAGTCTGTATTATAAAACTATATAGGTTAATCACAGGAAAATCTAAACAAGGAATGGTTTGGGATTTGAAATGTTTGGGTAGTCACAACCTTTAAACCACCCATATATTCACTATTTGATTAAGTTCACAAAATGTTATCGCCAAGGACTTTTTTCTTCTATTTACAAAAAAATCTAATCCATGTATTAGAAATTCCCCTAAGTAAATAATGTTTAAGAAAAAAATCCAGAATTCTAAAATTGCTTCCTATTTTTGAAAAAGCTATAGCTTTTCAATAATAATAAAATAAAATACGTTTTAACAGAATTTAAAAATTCAAGCTTTTAGACTCTAAGTGTTCAATCTGGAGAGAAAGAAAATGTACCATTTTTAGCAACCATACAGCCCAGTCAGAGTTCTCTACAATATATCACAAAATACTTCACCAGGTGTCTTAGTCAGCCAAAGGGGTGCTGATGCAAAGTACCAGAAATTGGTTGGTCTTTATAAAGGGTATTTATTTGGGGTAGAAGTCCATAGTTACCAGGCCATAAAGCATAAGTTTCTTCTCTCACCCCAGTCCATTGCCACGTGTTGGAGCAAGACAGCTGCCGGCGTTTGCCAGGGTTCAGTCTTCCTGGGTTCCTCTCTTCCCTGGGCTGCATTTCTCACCAGGTTCAGCTCCTCTGGTTCCTCCACAAGGCCAGCTGTAGACTATCAGGTGAATGGCTTGTCTCTATCCCAGGGCCTTCTCTCCTTCCTCACGACCAAGTTCTCTTACTTTCCAGGGCTCCAGCTCAAGACTCCAACATCAAAACTGCTCCCTCTGTCCTTTGCCTTGCCTTTTATATTTGATTCCCCCACCCACCAAGGGGTGGGGCTGAACGCCCTACTGACGTGGCCCAGTCAACACCCTAATCATAACTTAATCATGCCCAGATTAGAAGACCAGTTTACAAGCATGATCCTATTTCTATTTTTGGAATTCATAATTACATCAAATTTCCAAACAGCTACACTAGGAAACTTTTTTACTGAGAATTGTAGATAAAGTGCTTTGATCCCAAGATGTTATCAATCCGCTTTGGGACATATCAACAAGAGGTCCATCCCTCTCGGCTGATGCTCGGTGCCACTGCACACTTACTGGCCATTTATCATAGAGAAGCAGATATGCAGTGCTGAGCATGCAGTTTCATCTTTTTATCACCTTGGAAAATGAAGTATTAGATCTGAAATTTTCTGCAATTCAAAGTGAGTATTACCAAGTACCCAAGTTCAATATCAGTTTCATCATTGAATATCGGAACTAGATAGGAGAAAACCTTCAGGAAACCTATTTTTCTTAAATTTGAATAAGATAAGAAACAGTTAAGCAGAGATAGCCCATCTCTAGAAAACAAGTTGTACAAGAGATGGGTATAGAAAAATAGGTTCCCAGCTCCTAATTCAGTGTTTTTACTGATTAGTAGTGTAGAACACTGAAAATTGGCCAGATTTTTAAAAAATATAATTTTTTGTTTTTAGATTAATGTGACCCCAGAATAAAACATTGAATATCTCTATAGATTACTTTATCCTCTTTTCATTGCTTACTTTTTATTATGTTCAGTATAAAAGAAAAGGAAATGAAAAAAAATATTTTAAGCAACAAAATTATTTTCCTCTTTGCTTGTGGCCTCTAAATGCCCCCCTTTAGAAGTAACCAGAGTTAATTCATTCTCAATCCTTCAAGAAAGTTCTCAAGATATACAAACATTTTTTTAAATCCATAACTTATGCACACTCTTAATACACTTAATATATTGAATTCACTTTATTTATGGTGGGCATCTTTCTATGTCCATAAGTAGAGTTTCATGTCATTCTTTCAATTATTATCATTGTTTTTCATTGTATGAATAAATCATAATCTATTAAACAGTCCCTGAGTAGTGGACATTTTTATCGTGTATCAGTGAGGAATGTCTTTAGCAACAAAAGAGAAATCCTACTGCTGTCCTTTATACAATAAAAGTTGAATTTTTATAACCAAAATCTCTTGGTAACATTTGCTAACCCTGTATAGTAGCTCCATAATGTCAGTTCTAGTGTCTCTACAATTCTCTGCCTTTGCCCTCATATTTACAAAATAGTTGCCCCAGCCTATCATTCTATCTGCATTCAAAGGAAGAAGAATGCAACAGAACTGTCTGTCCCTTTTATAAGGAAAACAAAAGATTTTCCCAATGTTTCCTTGACACATTTTTGCATACATCTCATTATATCTCATTGCCAGAAAGATACCCTGATAGCAAGGGAGGTTGGCTAAGGGACTAATAAATACAATTGAATGAGCAAGGGGTTGTACATTTTCATTCACTTAGCCAAATAATGGTGGTTTTCCAGGAGACTGTTCCATTTTTTACAAGCATTTCTGTAATGAACATCTTTGTCAACATTACTATGTATTCTTATGTGAAAGTAACTATATGACAAATAAGTGTGAATGACTGCTCATCAGGCAAATGCTTTGTAAATTTTAACAGTCAAAGCCAAACTATCCTCCCCGAAATTCTTATTAAATATATTCTTTCTAACATCAGCTGAGGCTTCCCATTTCCCTACATTCTTGCCAAGAATGGATAATATCAGAGTTCGAACATTTTTGTTAAGCTAATAGGTAAAAATGATATGTTATTTGTTGCTTTAATTGGCATTTTTATTATAAATTACAATCTTTTCATAAGTTTCTTGTCATTGTGTTTCTTTTTGTTTTCTATATTATCCTTTCTATGAATTACATTTTTATATTTTCATTTTCAATGTTTGGAAGGCAACAGTCTCCAATTTTTTTCCCTTTAAACAAAAATAAAGTATACTTATAGTGAAATAAACAATTAGTGAGTATTCCAAGTAAAAAGTTTAAAGTTTCCTTTATCTTATCAATCCCATTACATTCTCTTCCATTCTACTATCAGTTTAGCTTTATCTATCCAGGCTATGGCACCCTATTGGCTAGAACAGTGCATGTTTTGTTTGTTTTTGTTTTAAAATTTGAATGCCTTTCTGTGGGGTTTTCATTATCCAGTTTCCTGTCAACCTCAATTTCTACTGTCATCTATAAGAAAACTAAACATTTACCAGTACTGTTTGTTCTTGAAGCCACAGAAGTAACCCCATTGGTTAAAGGCAGTTCACTAAGCATAAGAAAAAGCAAGGAGGTGGGAGTGAGAAAGAGTGAGGCAAAAAGTAGGAGAGGGAATGGAACAAAGAGGAAGGGAGAGAAAAAGAGAGGAAGAGAGGAGGGGAGGGGGGAGGGGAAGGAATGGGATGGAGGGAAAACAAGAGGGTTGAAGAAACTGGAGTTGTCATTGGCGTAACATAGAGGTCATATAACCTGTCCAGTTATTTCAGCCCAGATGAAGCTTAAGTTCCTTTCAAGAGAACTAAGCTATCCATGGGCACAAAGTCCCTGTCATCTAAGCTACATTTTACCCATATTACCCAGGATCCACCTTTTGTAGTAGCAATGTATGATATTCAGATAAATGCAAATTAAAATAACTGTAAAATATTATTGTATAATCACCAATATGGCAAAACTTAAAAAATAAAACTATCAATTACTACAAGTAGATAAATTGAAAAGATGTACACCTACCTGGTTGGTTGAAATGAGAAGTATCAGAGACTTCTCATAAAGCATTCTGGCACCATATTTTAAATATGTGTGTGTATGTGTGTGTGTGCCCTCCACACACTCCTGGTAATCTAGCTCTTGAAAAAAGCTTATTATGAATTAAGATGTTATTAAATCATTGTTAATAAGAGCACAAAAGAAAACAAAGTGGATGTCTACTTAGAAGAGAATGGATGGGGGGTGGATGTGGCTCAAATGGTTGGGCGTCCATCTGCCATATGGAGAGACCTGGGCTCAATCCCCAGGACCTCCCGGTAAAACGAAAATATAGAAGGTGTGCAGGTGGGCCAGGCTCCGCCTAGCCACACCGCAAGATGATGACGTAGCAGGAGTGAGACACAGGGGAGAGCCAAGACAAGATGCCCCGAAAACCAGGAACTAAGGTGGCGCAAGTGGTAGAGCACCTCTCTCCCACATTGGAGGTCCCCAGGATCAAATCTTGGTGAAGACTGGAGGAGAAGGATGAGAAGAGAGGGCAAGAAACAAACACAGAGAATCACCCAGTGAATGGACACAAACAGCAAGTGAGGGGGGAGGGGGTTAAAATGGATAAAAAGTAAATAAATAAAATAAATTTTAAAAAAAAGAAGCTAATGGATGCATGAAGTATGGCCCATGTACCCATGAAATATTATTCACTCATTGAAAGTAGACAGTAAGGTTCAGAGGGATATCCATGAGATAATATTTAACAAAAATGTAGGTGGAGAACAGGTAATTGTGTAATATCCTGCCATTTTAGTTTTACAGTGAAATAAATATTGAATATGTGTATGTGTGTCATTAACATGCACACAATTTTACAGTTGTAAAGTATGGATACAATTATGGAGGGATATATATGAGATTGTTAATATGCATTACGCAGGTAATGGAACTGAGATTGATGTGGGAAGAAGGAAAAAAGGATAAAAGGAAAATAATTGTTGTAGCTAGTCTCCAAATTTGTCCTCCTAAAGAGCCATGCCTCCTACTACTCACACATGTGTAGTCCCATCCCTGTAAAACTGGGCTAGCCTTAACCAATAGAATGTTTTAGAATGACATTTTGGGACTCCCAAAGCAAGTCAAAGAGGGATTGAGGTTTCCTGCTTGGTCTCCTGGACACTCGTTCTTGGGATGCTACTTCTCAAAATAACAGACACCATGTTGTGAGAAGCCCACTGTACATGGAGATGCCATGTATAGACATTCTGGCTGACAGTCCTGGCTGAGCTTCCAGCCAACGGACAGCATCAACTACCACTAATGTGACTGTGCCTTCTTGGATGTGCAATCCAGCTGAGCCTTCAGATGAGTCCAGATCCAAGCACCATCTTACATACCACATGAGAGACTTCAACTGAGACCTAATCAGCTGATCCTAGTCAACCCACATATATATGAACAATAATTAGATATTTTTGTCTTAAACTACTAAATTTGGGATTTCTGTTACACAGCAAAACACAAGAAATCATATTGATACATTAATGTAAAATTAAGTGTGGTGTGCAAATACATTTAAATATTACTTATGAAGCTTTTTACAAAAGTGGGGAGAAGACTTAGTTTTTATCTAGTTAAAAGAAAAAAGAGACAAAAACTAAAATGAAGATAATTCAAAGAATGTGATTTGTTGACAGTAGTATTGGTTTGGGGATTAGGTAGACCTGACTTAGATCTGAGTCCCTGCTTTGCCTTTTCCCAGTTGTTGAGGTTCCTTGAACCTCAGCTTTCCCATCAGAAAATGGGGGAAATACAGCTATTGATATATAACTTGATAGCAAAATGAAGGTGACTATTTTTGTATTCTTCGCAAACCCCCTCTTCCAATTCTTCTGCCACATCGTAATTACACACAGTGATGTAGAATATTGGAACTAAGACAGATGTCAGGTGTAACATGGATTGCCATCTTGTCTGTAGTATTCTCAGATATTCATGTATTCTCTGCCAACCTCACATTGCCTTGATTACAGTAGATATTTCATTGCATGTTTTTTTGTACAATATGGCAAAATACAACTTACTACTGTTTCCTTTTAAGACTCTATCATTTTCACACAGTTATTTTTCCATATGATCATTAATGATTTTACGTTTTTTACCAACTTCCACACATCAACAACATCAATTACATTTCTAAATGTAAATGATTTTTGTAAAGGATTGACATTTTATGATATAAAGATATATCAACTAAGAATAGCTAATCCTTAGTAGAGATAATAGAATTAAATGATATAAGTAGTAACTGAGCATGAATCTTGATGGATGAATATATGTCTGTTAAGTTGAGATGAGGAAGGACATTCTAGGAGAAAAGAATGGCAAAGCAAATTTGTGAAGACAAGACGTGACAAGTCACATGTGCATAATGCATGGGCAGGTTTGTGTCTGGCCAAAGAGCTACACAGCAGTTTTAAAGTAAATAGGAGTAGACGCTCATTTCCCAGACTAAACTCTCAGTGTGTTTCACCACAGATTTATAATAGATTTTTCTCATTCCTGGGAGAAGGTGAAGCTGAAAGAAATTAACATATTATTATTTTAAGTCTGTTTGCTATCTGGTGTCACCAGGTTAACATCACAAAAAAACGCTAATTTTTATTTTGTTTTTCCCCATCCAATGAAACAGATTTATTGAGTTTGTAACTATGTTCTCAAACTGATTTGTATTACGTACTTTGCCGTTTTATAAATGAATTATTTTCTTTAAAATATTTTATTCAATAAAATGTAGTGAGATCATTTATATAGAATAATGCATAAAATAAAACAATTTATGCTATTAACTCCAAGGAGTACAGCATGAAAAAAAGTAGTAATTATTGCTGTGATTTTTAATGTCTTAAAAGTTTGGGGAAGTTCCAAAATCTCATTGTAAGGAGGGACAGATTAATTTAACAAAATGTAACTAAATATAACCCTACTTCTCACATTTTAATTAGCAATAATTTCTCAAGTTTTTCTGTTACGTTTAGATGTTTCTCAGTTGGAGTGCCTTCTCAGTCCTGGAAAATCCTTGTTTTCACTTACTATCTCTTTATATCAAACCTAGAGAACACTGACCTGGTTGGAATGAGACTGGGTACAATAATGGTATAATCACACCTATACACACAGAGGGAGGCACGGTTATCACTCACGTATCTCACCATTTTTATAAAGGGATTAATTCTACTAATTTAGTGACGTGCTGCTACCTTGACCATTTGTCTGCTTCCCTCTGTGATAAATCTGGCATTCCCAGAAGCATTAGAACATAACAGATTTACAGGAACAAAGGCTTTTCTTAGAGCTAGCTTAGCAGTCAAGAGACCAAGCAGATTCAATGAGAACAATTAATCCTAACACAGTTAATAACTTTAAAAATAGGGGGAAATCTTCCATTAAGGCACTCTGTCTCTATGTATAGTTGTCATCTATTTTTTTTTTCTTTTAAATTTCAGAAGAGTGGATTTGCAGATGGACTAAATAGGATATTATGGCATAAGGAAAAATTTAGAAACTTGACTCATATTTTCTCTGCCAGCTCATTTCCTGATGGTTATTGGTTAAACTGCATCTCATAAAAAGATATATTCAAGTCCTAACCTTTTCTAGACAGTCCTAGAAAACTAAAACAATAGTGAAACAGATCTGGGGGATAGGTAGAGAGAAACAGCAATAAACAAGCGATTTGCTTTAGTATGGGATTGAAAAAGAACAGAAACAAAAGAAAGAGAGAAGACAAAAAGATAGACCTGAAATGCCTGGGCTACCTGGGGATGACAAAAGAGAAGGAAATCCAGGTGTGCCGGAGCATCTGCCAATCTTGCGAAGACGTGGATAGTGATTGAGACAAGGGCAGAGATTTGAAATATATTATAATATAAAGGATGCATGGTCTACTCTTTGAAAACATGTGAGGAACATCAATAAAGTTTTAAAAGGATATTAATTACCACGGTTTGCTCGACTGTGTTGCATTGAATGTGTATTTGCTCAGTGTTGGTTCACATGGGCCCCAACTGGATTTTTGTGTGAATCTTTTGTGTGTGTGTTTGCTTGTGTGTATGTGTGTGTTTAGCTGATGACTATAAAGTAGCAGCTTTTACAATTATTTAGAAGAGGCTAAAAGAGGGAAAAGGAGTAGAAGTGCAAATGCAATAGAAAAGAAATGTTATTAAACATGAAATACCTTTATATGTGAAACTTGGTAAGGAATCTGGAAACACACGGTTAATAAGCCCTTGGCTTAAAATGTCTTAAACTCTACTCCTAATTTTGCCACTGATTTTTCCAAATTGCTCACAGATCAGAATCTGTACCACTTTAAAACAAAGTAACAAAACACTGAGTTAAGACCCATATCTCTATACTATGGATATGAGACTGAAATAAGGACTATTTGTCACCTCTGGGTACCAAAATAGATATTAATGGGTAGAAAATTAGGGTGAACATAGTTTATAATCTCTTTTTTTCATTTTGTCTAGGTATCCATGAGTACAGAAGAATAATTATTTTGCAGCTTAGCCTTATTCCTTTTTAAAACTACAAAGTTTCCAGGAAAGGGAAAATTATACACGCCTGTCATTTCTCTTTAAGTGAAGTTTTTGGTAATCCCAAAATCAAAGTGATCTTCGTTACTGGTAACAGTTCACATGGAAGACATACATGGGATAGTCACTCTGTGTGATCTGTTCTCTTTCTTGTAAGGTATGGCCAGGAGCTCGGTCGCTGTAGGTGAGGCAGGCTAGACTAGGAATCAATAGATAAATCTGGAACCTGGCAGAAAAACCTTCCCATTGAACACGGGGCCACAATACCCCACAAGATGGCCACAGGATGGCCCTTCCAAGAAACCAGATTCGGAACCAGATTTCCTCTGGAGGCCAGGAGAAGCCCAGCTTATTCTCCAGGGGCCTTATCATTGGGGCCTCCCGGGAGAGTGATGGGTGGGTTAATCAGTCAAAACAGCAAACAGGTGGGACCCCTCCCCTGTCATTAGCAAAGGGGCGGAGTGATTAATGGTTCAAAAAGCAGGCACAAAGCCAAAGCGGCCCCTGCTCTTGCCTTCTTCCCCGCTTCCTGGCCCAGCACGCAAGTAAGCCTGGGCATTTATAATCTGTAATGGGGAATTGTAGCCTGTAAATCAGCCTTCCTCACCTCTTTTCAGCCCCTTCCCCTCTACCTGGCACCCATAATCTGTTATTTTCTCCCATTTCTCTTCCCTCCCTTCCCTAATAAATCGCTGGCCTAACTAAACTGGCTTCACTTAAAATTCCTTTTATGTAGTTTAGCCAAGAATCTAGAGAAAATCCGACAACATAGGTAACTTCCTAGGAAGCTCCAATATTATAACTGGACAATATTTTCAAATTTGGTGCTCTTTTATTTTTAATTTAAGCAATAAAATTTAATTATGATATACAAAGATAAAAATTCCGTTACATATTATTTTGTATTTTCTAGTAAAGGAAGATTTTGCTCCAAAATTCCAAAGAGCACCTTTAAAGCTCCAGAGAGCCTGATTCATATTCCAAGCTCAGCATAATTATTTGCACATTTCCAAGAGGAGTAGAATGATGAGAAATTTACATTTCTGCTTTCATTTCTACATAATAAATCTTTAAAAGATAGTTCAAACAGGCAATTCAATTGAGCAAATGAAATCTTTAAATCTGTATGTATGGTAACAGAATAAAGAGGTTAAGGGGCTCTAGTGCACAAGAAAAAGCAATCCCGACACTGTTCCTGTAGAACAACACATGGAAGAGAATGTTCCCGAGCAGATCTAAATCAAATCTCGTTTTTACATAGATCGCCGCTGCCATTATACAGGAAAACAAAACTTTTTAAAAGGTTACTGCTTTCAGTGCTTGGTATAAAATAAAAGCCCCCATGACTCCGAAACACACCATTGTATTCTGAAAACATAAGCTGTCTTTAAAAAAAGTACTAATTAAGCGATAATGACTTCACCTCAGACCACTTCTCTGGAATAAATAACCTTAAAGAGTGAAAATGTTTAGGGCCATTAACCCCACAATCTCTTTAATACCCAGGAAATGGCTCAAAACACAGTCATTATAGCTATTCCACATCAATTTTCAAGAATCATTTGGAATAACAAATGATACGGCATTGATAATTCTAAGCATGCATAGCAGGTTGGGTGAATGTATCAAAATACATGTTTGATAGCGTTAGAATTGTTTAAGGAATTATGATGAATTGAAAATCATAGATAATTTTTCAATATTGTTCTATATACAGAAAGGCTATTTAAACTTTGAATAGGTTTATTTAATTTATTTAGCAAAGATATTTTCTAATAGGTTATCCTAGTTCTTAGGTTTATCTAACGAACTTTCCCTGAGAACCGGTGCCTTGGTAACACAGAATAATAACCCGTGGGACAAGAATTACTCTATGATCTTCAACATACTGATAAGTCAACCCCTTTATTCTTTTTGTAGTTACACTGAGGACAATCATGATTGCCTTTCACTATATATGAAGCCTGGGTTGATGGCTTCACATTTTTTGAAAAATGTCCTGTGTAATCCAAAGGAAAGGAAAACACAAACGGCTATGCTGAAAATGGAAGAGGAAGACTGCTAAATTTAAGACTGGAAAAAAAAAAGTAGTAAGTAGAGTTGCTCTTACAGCCTTCAATATTTGGTAATTCCTCAGGAGAAACATTTTCTATCTTGGTCTTCATTCTGGGGACATAAGCAGCTCCACAATTCTAAATTAGACTGCATAAAAAGCATTTTGCCCACAGGAGTATAACTATATTAGCATACTGTGTGGGACATTATCAGAAACTTAGAAATGTTCAGTTTCTGGTGAATGAAAATGAATTCTACGATTCTGTAATATCTATATTAACAGACAGAGTATACTTCTTGTTGTTTACAAAAGGAGATCTGAATATAGTAAGAATATAGTAAGGGATTATCCTTTTGTATAAGGGGTATTGAACAATTTAGTTTATTTATTTTTATTTTTATTTTTTTTAGGAGGCACCGGGAACTGAACCCAAGACCTCCCACATAGGAGGGAGGTGCCTAATGGCTTGAGCCACGTCTGCAACCATGGTTTAGAAAAATTTCAGTACCAACCGTTCGTCACAATATACCTTCATCTTTAAACAATCCTTTAAAATACACAGGCAACAGAGTTGCTGATATGGCAGATTGTTCCATTACTCCTCAAGTTCTAGGGTGCTATCTTACAAAACACCAAGCAATAATCCATATATAATAAGACACTTAAAAAATATCCTATAAACTCTCAGAATCACTGTTTTGGAGGCTCTTGTGAGAGTCTTTGCTTTCAGATTATTCAAAAAAAGCTTGGTTAATGGGACAAGATTTAGTTGCCAACCGAGCTGTCACTGTGTCACTGCCCCTTCATTACACTACAGGCCAGGTCTCCTGAGCAATTTTACTGTTTTAAAAAAGTCTTACTTTGAAACAAATTAAAAACAGTTGAAAAATAATACAAAACTCATACAGAGAACCCCAACATACCACCTGCCAGATACCCAGATCCACCAAATTTAATATTTTGCCACATTTGCTGTATCATTGTATCTACCTACCAACCTACCTACCTACTGATCTGTCTATTCATTTATATATTTATCAATATTCTAAATATTTGAGACTAGGTTTGCATATATCATACTTCTTGAACCCATAATACTTTCATGTATGTTTCCTAAGAGCAAGGATATTCACTTATATAACTACCTTAAGTAGTTATCAAGTCCTTCTGAGCAATTTTAGCCCCTCTCCTTCCACATGCTTTTATACATGGCTTATGGTTCTTTCTGACATTGTCCCACTGTCTGAAAGAGCATCCTCATCCTTCTCCAGTTGTGTGACATCTGCTCATATTTAAACCCACCTCCTCCAGATAGAGTCCCCTGAGCATAGCTTTCCTGTGAGGGGCCTCCCTATGTGTTCCCATCCATCATATGCCTTATCAGAACACTTGCCATATGGTATATGATTATTCAGCCACCTGAATAAGCTGTGAGCTCAGTAAGGTAAAATACACTTCCTTCATCTCTCTAAGCTTAGCTCATAGTGCAGAGTTGTCAATAAGGGCTCAAAATTATTTACTGACTAGTGCTTGGCTCTAAGGCAAAGTTCTCTGAATAAGGTCAGTTCTTAACCTCAAGATTCTTAGTAGATTTTTATACAGTGTAAGAACTCAGAAACTAATTTCTATGGGAAAAGAAATCAAATGTAGCCTCTGTCCTTATAACCTGTTTGAGTAGCTGGTGTCCCATATAAGACACCTTCCCGAATATGGCCCAGAGAGAAACTTCTTATTTCAAAGTAGCAAAAGAGTCCTATACACGACCAGTACAGTTAAATATTAAAAGGTTTTGCAAGAATATGCAATTCTTACTATCAAGGTTAAGAGTATTCCATTTTGTTTATTTAAAATTAGCCAAAATTGCATCATTAAAATAAAAGGTAAAAAGAATGAGAGGGTTTATTCATATTATATAGCAATTCATAAAATGTCAAAAAGCTTTTCAATTCTTCCCTTGCAATGAAGTCATCTAATTTCACCTCAGAAAATATATGGCAAATAGCATTCAGAAATATGTAATGGAAATAGCCCAAGACATGAATAATAGCAAATATTAAGGACTCAATGTTAAAATTTCTCATGTTTTATTGGTATCAACCCTATAGCATATATTATTTACTATAATTGAAGCTAAGAAATATTATATAATGTGCTCACAGTCATAAAATTATTCAGTGTGAGAAAACAACCATATCTTCTTGCTTGAAATTGGCTGCTTGGCTTCACCCTTGTGTCTGTAGTAGACCTGGGCATTTGTCAGTATCTCTACTGATCACTGAACAATATTGGGCAGGTCACTTAACTTCCGTATCAGCAAAATGTAACCAATGTCCTTTAAGGTGTCTTCCATTGCAAACAGTCCAGTACAGTCATATTTCAGGATTGCTGTCATCAACAAAGTAATGTAAGAGATCCATTGGAAGTCTTAATAAAAGTCAATTAATAAAAGGACAAATCCCACTTTCTTAGAATGCTAGAGGACAGTAGAGACTGGAGAAGGACCCCACAAATGCTAAATCAAAAAAAAAAAAAAAAAAAAAAAAAAAAAGGAATAATCTCCAAGAGCAGGAAAAAGATTTTTCTCCTGGAACCATCAGTCAGGACCTTTCTCCTTCACTAGGTCCTGAACAATTTGGAAGTTGTGCAGAACCAGTATGGCCCAGGTACCTCCTACCCTGGATGCAGACTATAGAGTTAGTCACAGTAGAAAGTAGAACTCCAAACATATCCCAGCACAGGGACTGACATCCTCAGTGCCACAGGCTGCAGCAGAAGCCACTGAGGAGGGCCACAAACAAAAGGGCTCACAGGAGAAAAAAAAGAAAGAGAGAGAACACAACAGAACTCTTGACAAAGAGGTACACTCACTCAGTTCAGTCAATGTCCACTGGACCACCTAAATGCAAAATGAACTTTTCTGGATTGACACAATCTGTGTCTCTTGGGTGGGGGAAAACTAACAGTGAAGAAACCAGAGTGAGAAAGCCTCACAAGACAAAAATAAAGGAGGGGGAAGGTGTATTACAGCTGCTGTAAAACAGAATGTGTTCCAGAACTGAAAAATGTAAGGAAAAGGAGGCACTGAGTGAGGGGGAGAATTTAAACTGATCATATAAGCTGGGGAGAAATTTTTGGAAAAAAACTAACAGAACAGACCAAAATTTCCAGAGAAGGAACAGAAGAAAGGAAGCTTTCTCCTGGAGATGAAACAATTACACAAAAAATGCAATAGTAAAAATTGTACTGCATATTCAGGGCAAGAAAAAATGAAGAGCTGAGTTAATATGAACAGTTAAACACAGGCTAATCTAAAAGTACAGAATAAGTTGACCCAAGCATTAAAGAAGGGCCTTCACATAAAGCCAAACAGCAATAAAACTTAGACAAGAAGGAGAAACTTACCTTCAGAGTGAACACATCAAAATGATCACATGCCCAGACATCACCAAAAAATTACAAGACATGCTAAGAAATAGAAAAATAAGGCTTAGTCAAGGGAACAAATTGAAACTTCAGAGGAGACACAGAATTTGGAACAACTAATCAAATAAAATCAAACAAATCCCTTAAATTTAAAAAAAAGGATTTTAAAATGCTCAAGGAGATGGAGGAAAGTACAGAGAAAAAAACTACAAGATATCAAGAAAACAATGAATGAACAATATGAAAATCTAAGTAAAGAGATAGAAATTTTAAAAAGAAACTAAACAGAACTACTAGAGTTAAAAACAACAATAACAGAAATGAAAAATGTCCAGGAGAGTTTCAAGAGCAGATTAGAGCTGGCAGAAGAAAGAATCGGTGAACTTGAAGAAAAGCCACTTGAAATGAGTCAGGCTGAAGAGGAAAAAGAAAAAAAGAAATATTAAAAGCAGAAAAACAGTCTACGACAGCTACGGGACACCATCAAGTGCACCACTTTATGCAATGGGAGTCTGAGAAGAAGGAAAAAGGGGGCAGAAGGAATATTCAAAGAAATAATAGCAAAGAACTTCCCAAACTTAGCAAAAAATATGGATGTGCACACCCAAGAGGCTTAGAGAACACCAAACAGTATAAACATGAAGAAAAATACACCCCATCATGTGTTGATAACACTATCAAATACAAAGGACAAGGAGAGTGTTCTGAAAGCTACAAGAGAAAAACAAAGTGTTATGTGCAATGGCGTCCCAGTTAGACTGAGTGCCAATTTCTCACCAGAAACCTTGGAGGCAAGAAAGAGGTGGTTAGAAATATATAAAGTGCTGAAGGGGAACAACTGCCAGCCAAAAATTTTATATCCAGCAAGGCTCAATTTCAAAAATAAAGGAGATTAAGATGTTATCAGATAAAAAAAAAGAGCAGAGGGAGTTCATCACCATCAGACCCACCTTACAAACAATGCTATAGGAAATTTTTAAGACTTAAAGGAAAGGAAACTAGACAGTGGATCAAAACAACATAAAGAAATAAAGATCTGTGGTAAATATCACCATTTTGATAATTATAAATACCAGTGTTATCATAATACATTGTTTGGTATGTAACTCCAATTCTTACTTCCTACATGTGCTAAAATGCAAATGCCCAAAACGTAATGATAAATCTAGGTTTTTGGACATACAATTTATGTATTGATAGCAAGTACAAAAAATGGGGGTGACATAGAAATGTGCATGATATAGAAGTTAAGCTGATATCAAATCAAATATAATTGTTGTATATTTAGGATAATTTTTTAAATACTTAAAAAAAATTTTAAATAATTTAGATTACATAAATGTTACATTAAAGTTATAGAGGATTCCCATATGCCTCACTGCCTACCCCTCTCACAATTTCCCACATTACCAACATCCTTCATTAGTGTGGTACATTTGTTACAATTGATGAACACATATTGGAGCATTGCCTCTAAGCATGGAATGTAGTTTACATTATAGTTTACACTCTGTCGCACACAATTTCATAAGTTATGACAAAATATATAATAGCCTGTATCTGTCATTTCAATGTAATTCAGGACAATTTTAACCTCAGGGTAACCACAAGGAAAACAGATGAAAAAATATATCAGGAGAGAAATGAGAAGGCACTCAACTTGGGACAACACAAGAGAGCAAATAAATATAAAAGTTGGATAACAGAAGTGAAGGACAAAAAAGTATAAGATTTACAAAAACTAAAGAGCAAAATGGGGAAGAGACCAGTATTATCAGTAGTGACTTTAAATGTAAATGAATTCAACTCTTCATTCAAAAGGCAGAGATTGGCAAAATGGATAAAACATCTGTGTGGTCTCTGCAAGAGACACCTTAAAGTTAAAGATATAAGTATGTTGATAGTGAAAGGGTAAACAAATATATACCATGAAAATAGTACGTGAAAGAAAGTTGTGGTGGCTATGCTAATAGCATATAAAGTAGACTTTAAGTCAAAAACAGTTACAAGGGACAAATATTGTCATTACATACTGATAAAGGGGACCATTCAACAGGAAGATGTAACAATTATAAATATATATGCACCTGAGAAAAGTAACCCATAATATATGAAACAAATACTGAATGATTTGAAGGGAGAAATTGATGATTCCACAATAATAGTAGGAAACTTAATATACCACTCTCAATAATGGATAGAACATCTAATCAGAAATCAAAAAGGAAGTACAGGACTTGAATGATGCAATAAATCAGCTAGAGCTATCACAGCCATATAGAACATGGCACCAAATGAAAACAAAATACATATTCTTCTCGAGTGCACATGGACCATTCTTCCAAATAGACCGTACGTCACAAAACAAGATGCTGTAAATTCAAAAATATTGAAATCATACACTGTATATGCTCTGACCACAATGGAATGAAGCTAGAAATCAATAACAGGAAAAACAGAAAATTCACAAATATATGGAAATTAAACAACATACTTTTAAACATCCAATGGGCTAAAGAGTAAATCAGAAACAAAATTAGGAAATATCTTGAGGTGAAAGACAATTAAAATACAACATACCAAAACTTATGGGATGCAGTGAAGGCAGTGATAGGAGGGAAATTTATAGCTTTAAATACCTACATTAAAAAAGAAACACTTCAAATCAGAGACCTAACCTCAAAACTGGAAGAACTAGAAAAAGAAGAGCAAACTGAACAAAATCAAGCAGAAAGAAGGAAACAACAAAGATTAAATCAGAGATAAATGATGTAGGAACGCGGGACCCAGGCTCCCCCTAAGCCCTCAGCACATAGCCACCTGCATGACCTAGACATAAGTTAAAGGTTAACAACCCTCCCTGAAGGGGAAAGGATGTATATATGGTATTGTAAACTATAATCTCTTCAGGGTGGTAAAATTTCATTCTTGCGATAACATCACCAGATCCCATATATAGTCACAGGACCCTAATAGGAACTCTGTTCTTATACTCTATGGAATGTCTTTGCTTTGAAATCCCTTATATCGCCCCTTATTTTCAGATCCCTTTGTGGAGCACTACCTTCATTCTCCGGACTGCCACCACCAGAGACTCTCTGCTGTCTGTAAGTCCAAATAAAGCCTATGTCTGACTCAGTGCCAGGTGTATTTTTAGGTCTTGTGGCAGCCCCAACCCATGCCCTTCAAGAGTAGAGTTGGAACAAATGAAATAGAAAGAAACAACAGAGCCAAAATTGGTTCTTTGAAAATATCAACAAAATCAAGAAAACTTTAACTAGACTGACAAATATAAAAAAGAGAGCACACAAATAATTAAAATTACAAATGAAAAGAGGAACATTACTACTAATGCTGCTGAAATAAAAAGGACTGTAAGTGAATACTATGAACAACTGTATGGCAATAAATTAGACAACCTATATGAAATAAAGAAATTCTAAGAAACACACAAACTACCTACCTTGACTCAAGAAGAAATAGAAGATCTCAACAAACCAATTATTAGTAAGAGATTGAATCCATAATATAAAACCTCCCAACAAAGGTAAGTCTGGACCAGATAGCTTCACTGAGGAATTCTACCAAACATTCTAAGAAGACCTAACTCCACTTCTACTCTTCCAAAAAATGGAAGAGTTTGTAACACTCCTTAGTTCATTCTACAAAGCCAACTCACCCTCATCAAAATCAGATAAAGATAGTACAAGAAAACAATAGACCAGTATCTATTATGAATATAGATGCAAAAATCTTCAAGAAAATACTAGCAAACCGAACCCAAGAGCATATTAAAAGAATTATACACCATGATAAGTTGGGATTTTCCCCTGGTATGCAAGTATGCTGGCTTGAATCTTTTGTGGACCTTAGATAACCCAGTTATTAGCCCATTCCTGTGCCTGTAAACCCGTAGTAGAAGGGACTTTCTGATTAGATTCAGTTAAAGGAACTTTTGATTAGATCATGTTTTATTAGATCATTTCAGTTAAAGACCTTTGAATAGATTGCAGGACCCAGGATGGGTCTTAATCCTCTTACTGGAGTCCATTATAAACTGAGGACTAAAAAACTGCAGACACAGAAATAAGCTAAAGAAACAGAGAAGCCTCAATAGGCTAAGAGAGAGGTCCTGGAAGCTAGAGGCTGGAATCAGTGGACCACAGGGGCATGGAAAGAGGCCCCCAAGAGGCTGAAATACTCAAGGCCTGGAGGAGATGGAAGAGACAAGCCATATTCCTGATTGCCCACAGTTGAGCTCTGGGAGAAAGTTAAGCCTGGAGGAGAAGGCAGAGACTGGCAGAGCTGCCATTATGCTCTGCTATGAACCTGATCACTTACAGCTGTATCTTGGTGAGACAGCATCTCTTGATGATGCCATGATTTGGACATTTCACAGCCCAAAACCTATAAGTTTTTAACCTAATACATTCCCATTGTAAAAGCCAACCCATTTCTGGTATATTGCATTGGCAACCTTAGGCAAACTAAAACAGCAAGGCTGGTTCAACATAAGAAAATCAGTTAATGTAATACACCACATTAACAGAATGCAGGAAAAAAACACATGATCATCTCAATCGATGCAGAATAGGCTATTAACAAAACACAACACCATTTCTTGATAAAAATCTTTAGAACACTAGGAGTAGAAGGAAACTTCTACAACATGATAAATGACATATATGAAAATCCCACAGCAAACATTTAATGGTGAAATACTGAAAGCTTCCCCTCTAAGATAAGGAACAAAACAAGGATGCCCACTGTCACCACTGTTATTCAATATTGTACTGGAAGTTCTTGCCAGAGCAATTAGGCAAGAAAAAGAAATAAAAGGCATCAATATTGGAAAGGAAGAAGTAAAGCTTTCCATATCTACTGATGATATGATCCTATGTACATAAAATCCTGAAAAATCCATAATAACACTCCTAGAGATAATAAATCAATTCGCAAAATGGTGGGACACAAATCAAACCCCAAAAATCTACAGTGTTTCTATATATAAGCAATGAACAACCAGAAGAAGAAATCAAAAGAAAAAAAAATCCATTCTCAATAGCAACTAAAACAATCAAATATCTGGGAATTCTAACCAAGAATATAAAAGAATTGTACACAGAAAACTACATAATATTTCTAAAAGAAAGCAAGAAAGACCTAAATACATGGAAGGATATTCTATTTTCATGGATTGGAAGACTAAATATTGTCAAGATGTCAATACTATCCAAAGCAATTTATAGATTCAAGGCAATCCCAATAAAAATTCTAACAACTTTATTTGCAGCAATGGAAAAGCCAATCATCAAATTTATATGGAAGGTTAAGGGGCCCTGAATAGCTAAATGCATCTTGAAAAAGAAGAATATAGTTGGAGGACTCACATTTTCCGATCTTAAAAGTAATTACAAACCCATGCTAATCAAAACAGCATGTTACTGGCACAAGTACAGACAGATAGACCAATGGCATAGAATTGGGTAATGAGAAATCAATCGTCACATTTATGGCTAACTGACTTTTGACAAGGGGACAAAGACCACTTAATTGGGAACGAATATTCTCTACAACAAATGGTGCAAGGCAAACTGGATCTTCATTTGTAAACAAAAAAAAAAAAAAAAAGGAGGACTCCTAACTCACATCATATACAAAAATCAACTCAAAATAGATCAAAGACCTAAATATAAGTGCTAGAACTATCAAACTCCTAGAAGAAAACATAGAGAAGCATCTTTAGAACCTTGTGCTGGGCAATGGTATCTGAGACTTTATACACAAAGCACAAGCAACAAAAGACAAATAGATAAATAAAACCGTATCAAAATAAACAACTTTTCTTCCTCATGGGACTTTATCAGGAAAGTAAACAGACCACCTTCACAATGGGGAAAATATTTGGAAGCCACATATCCGATAAAGGATTAATATCCAGTATATATAAAGAAATCCTTCAACTTAACAACAAAAAGACAACAACCCAATTTATAAATGGGAAAAAGACTTGAATAGACATTCATCTAAAGAAGTTATACAAACAGCCAAAAAGCACATAAGAGCGATGTTCAACCGCCTTAGCAATGAGGGAAATGGAAATAAAAACCACAATACAATTACACATCCATTAGAATGGCTGGTATTAAAAAAAAAAAAAGAAAATTACAAGTGTTGGAGAGGATGTGAAGAAATAAGAGCTGTCATTCATTGCCAGTGGGAATGTAAAATTATGCAGCTACTGTGGAAGACATTTTGGCAGTTCCTCAGACAGCTAAGTATAGAAGTACTTTATAGAAATGAAAGCAAAGTCTAAAACAGATATTTCACACCCAGGGTCATAGTGCCATTATTCACAATTGCCAAAAGAGAGAAGGAACCCAAGCGTTCATCAACTGATGAGTAGATAAATAAAATATATGCATAATGCAATGTTATTCAGCATTAAAACATGAATGAAGTTCTGGTTCATGCGCAATATGGATGAATCTTATAGACCTGTTGACTGAAATAAGCCACACGCAAAAGAACAAGTATTTTATGATCTCACCGATAGAAATAATTAGAATAAATAAACTCATAGAGTCAGAGCTTAGAACATAGGCTACCACGAACAAGGTTGGGTGTACGGAATGGGGAGTTAATGCTTAATTTGTACGGAATTACTATCTGGGCTGATTTTAAAGTTTTGGGAATGAATGGTGGTAATGGCAGCACAACATTGTGAGTATAATTAACAGCATTAAATTTTTATGTGAATGTGGTTAAAAGGGAAACTTTTAGGTCCTGTGTATGTTACTAAAATAAAAATTAAAAGATAAAACAGGAATGTACAAAACAGTGAACCCTATTGCAAACGATGCACTATAGTTAATAGTACAATTATAAAAACGTTCTTTCATGAATTATAACAAATGTATCACACTAATGCAAGATATTAATAATGAGGCGGGGAGTTGGTATATGAGAACCCTGTATGTTTAACATTATTTTTCTGTAAGCCTACAATTACTCTAACTAAAAAAAAAAAATTTTTTAAGAGCAGAGAACAACCGCTAGTATTTTATAATTAGCAATTGGATACCATAGCCAGAGGTATTCCTCCTTGCATAAGGTCCATTGCTGCATTGGCAAAACTTTTAAAATCAATTAAAGAATTAATTTTAGGATTTCCCTTAAATATTTATGTTCTGCATTCTGTTTAAATCTTCTTTACCAACAGATTAACATCTTATGAAATTCTCTTACTTTCTACTCTAATGTCTCTTTTGTTCATTGTCACAACCTTAATCTGCTACTTTACGTCCTACTATTTCTGATGAAATTCCCCATGATCTCATAGCTTTAAGTAACTAATTATTAACCCCTCAAATAGGTTTAAAAGGAGCCACAATTAATAATGCTGATGAAATCTGGTATAGATTGTTCCGACCTTATAGATAACTCAGGAATCTATCCTGTTGGATTCACTATTACCTCTAACCATGAAACAATAGAAGTAAATTCCTTCCCTAATCCTTCATTAGCCCAGCAACTGAACTTCCTGCCCTAAGCTGTATACTTGCTTTGGGGTTATGCATGATTTGGGGATATTATGGAAACAAAGAGGTTTCTTAAATCTCCAGTGTAAGAATAACACAAAAGAGTTCTTATGTTAAGGAATTGCTAGATCCAATACTGTTACCAAAGGCTTTGGGTATAACTAAAATTCCTGGTCATTATAGGAAAATACAGAGTAAAGCACTGGCAACCACATGGCAGATACAGCTGCAAAAAGTGTGGTGACAAAGTCTAGTTCTTTTCCTATTTCTATAATGACTTTTGAACCAAAAACCTATTGGAAACATAAAAAAATTAAACCTTGATATTCAACAAAAATGCCCCTTCTCAGGAGTATCTTAAAATACTGTCTTCTTTAATAAGCCTGCAATTAAATCATGGTTTAGACGTAATGGTAAAACAATCCTTCCTACTTGCCTCCAGGAAAATGTTTTGGAAATTATTCATAATACGTCTCACTGGAAAACTGATTAAATGGTAAACTGAAGAAAGCAATTTTTCTGGACACTATCCCATAAAATAACTATAAAATTATATCACGGTTGTTTAGTTTGTCCCAAGCATAATCTAGGAGTACCTTTTCATATTTCTAAAGGGCATATTCCCTCACCAATGGGACCTTTTGAAATTTGGCAACTAGACTTTATTCAGTTGCTATCATTCCAATGTTATAAGTATGTTTTTAACAATGATTTGTAGGAACTCCCATTGGGCTGAAGCCTTTCCCTGCAGCATTTCAGACAAATGTATTATTAGAAACTTAAAAATTCCAAATTGAGAAATTCCCTCAGAATATCCCTGAAGGTGACCAAGGAACCTACCTTATAGGACAAATTACAAAAAAAAATATGCAAAATATGACCTATTTTGCAATATTTTCTTTGTGCCTATCACAACCAATACTCAGGCTTAATAGAAAGAAAAAATGGTGTAATTAAAATCAATTAGTGAGGGAATTGTAGGAAGACAGCATAGGAGCAGGCAGGTAGGGCTCAACTTTTTCACAAAAACAATGGAGAAAGAGCTAAAAGCTGTCTGAGGAACCTGCTTTGGGGGATCAGCATACCAGGGCAGTGCCACACAACTCCCAGGAGCGGGAGGGACAGAGTGAAGAAAAACTGAAACAACAAATGTGAGTTACCAAACTGCTGCAGCAGCCAGGAATGGCTCCCCTCTCTCAGCCCTAAGATATTAAGATGGGGAAGAACCCCTGGCCCTCTGCAGCTGACTGAGAGGGGAATAGAAATCATCCTCCCTGTCAGCTGTTACAATGGAAGAGGGAGGAGGAGTAGGGAGGCTTTTCTTCTGTGAATTCTGCCAGCAGAGTCTACTACGAATCTCACCTCTGGTCAGACCAAAACAAAGGAAAGCAGAGACTGAAACACCTCTTTGGAAAGGTGCACCACTGGCTTGTAAATTGCATGAACACAAACTGCTTTTGGTTCTCTTTGTTCCCCAACTCCTGAGAGAAAAGGTTTGCCCCATTAGTGAGCCCCTGGCACGGTTTTGATAACTTAAGCTGAGAAATTTTAAATAATTAGAACAAGTTGAACCAAATATCAAAGAAAAGCTGTGAAAAAAAATAAGCAAGAGAGAGAAATTGATCATCAGAATAAATTCAACAGCATATTCAGAAACCTAGATATCAGCAAAAAATTACAAGCCATACTAGGAACCAGGAAAAGATGGCCCAAAGGAACAAACCAAATATTCTGAAGAGACACAGGATTTAAGACAATTAATCAATGAAAGTTACACAACTCTCCTAAATCAAGTCAAAGAATTGAAAGGAAATGGCTAAAGGGATAAAGGATATTAAGAAAATACTGGGTGGACATAAAGAACAATTTGGAAAGCCTGCAAAGAAAAGTAACAGACCTGCTGGGAATGAAAGACACAATGGCTGAGATCTACCCTGAGACACATACTATTCAGAATGACAAATATCTGAGATAGAGGATTCTGAAAGCAGCAAAAACAAAAGAATCACATACAAGGGAAACTTGATAAGATTAAGTGCTAACCACGCATCAGAAACCATGGAGATGAGCAGAAAGTAGTGTGATAGATTTACGTTACTGAAAGAGGAAAACTGCCAGCCAAGAATTCTGTATCCGACAAAAATGTACTTCAGAAATGAGGGTGAGTTCAAAGTCTTCACAAACAAAAACTGATAGAACATGTCTCCAAAGGATGAGAATTACAAAGATATTAAAGGGAGGTCTGTAGCCTGAAAGGAAAAAAACGGGGAGAGAGACTCGAGGAAGAGTGTAGAAATGAAGATTTTAAGGAAGGGGAAATTAAAGGGTAAAAAGACAGATAATAGTACTCTATGACAACAGAAAGCCAAATGACAAAATGGATGACGTAAGTAATGCCTTTACAGTAATAACATTGAATGTTAACGGATTGAACTCCCCAATCAAAGGACATAGACTGATAGAATGAATATAAAAAATATGAGCCATCTATATGTTGTCTACAAGAGATTCACCTCAGACGTAAGGACACAACAATGTTAAAAATGAAAGGAGGGAAGCGGATGGGACCCAAGCGATTGGGCTCCTGTCCACCATATAGGAGGTCCAGGGTTCGATTCCTAGGACCTTCTGGTGAAGGCGAGCTGGCCCATGCAGCGAGCTGGCCCAAGCAGAGAGCTGGCACATGCAGAGTGCTGGCCCACGCAGGAGTGCTGTTCTGTGCAGGTGTGCTGGCCTGCATGGAGTGCTGGCCCAAGTGGAGACCTGGTGCAGCAAGAGGACACAACAAAAAGAGACACAGCAGAGACAATAAGATGCAGCAGACTAGGTTGCTAAGGTGACACAAGAGATTGAGCGCCTCTCTCCACGCCAGGAGGTCCCAGGATCGGTTCCTGGTGCTACCTAAAGAGAAGACAAGCAGACACAGAAGAACATACAGCGAATGGACACAGAGAGCTGACAACAAGTGCAAAACTATTATAAGGGAAGAAGAAGATTATTATATATTAATAACAGGGGGAATTCATTAAGAAGAAATAATTACACTAAATATTTATGCACCTAATCTGAGTGTCCCAAATACATGAGGAACACAGTGGCAAAGCTGAAGGGAGAAATAAATGCCTCTGCAATAATAGTTGGAGACGTCAATATACCACCCTTAGTATTGGATAAAACATCTCGACAGAGCATAAGTAAAGAAACAGAGAGCTTGAATAATATGAATAAATTGAACCAGACCTAGGAGACATTTATAGAGCATTGCACCCCAAAAATAGCAGGATATACATTCTTTTTAAGTGCTCATGCATCCTTCTCCAAGATAGACCAATTTATAAATGGGCAAAAGACTGATGGTTAATCTGTGTAGAATTGGTTAAAAGGTTGTTTGTAAATCTTTGTAAATGATTGGAAATGGTGAGAGCACATCATGCTGTTTGTGACTAGCAGAGCTATTGCATGGGTGTGAAGTGGTTGAAAAGGAAAGTCTAAGGACAAGTATATTACTAGAAGGAAAGCTGAAAAATGTAACATGGCACTCTATAACATAGTGAAATTGCATGTAAAATACAAATATGGGTGATATTGCATATATAAGACTGTTTTTACAAAATATAAATACAAATAAACTAGAGAGAAGGAAACAGCATAACAGCTATGTACAACAGAGGAAGCATAGACAGTTTGAGAGGTGATGAGGTTTGTTTGTTTGTTTGGCTTTTGTTTATTATTATTACTGGAATTATGAAAATGCTCTAAAAATGATTGAGATGATGGATGCACAACTATGTGATTATACCAAATACCATTGATTGTACACTTTAGATGGATTTATACTTTAATATGTATAAATAAAATTGATTTGTTAAAATAAGAATAGAAAATTTAAAAATTTATATGATAAAAAAATGTTAAGTTGCTTAATTGCTAGAGTTTCTTTTTGGAGTGCTGGAAAAGTTTTGATAATTGATAGAAGGGATAATAGCACAACATTGTAAACATAATTAACATCACTGAATTTTATCCTTGAAAGTGGTTAAAATGGGAAATTTTAGGGTGTATATATGTTATGGAATAAAAATTTAAAAAGAAAAACCAAAGAACTGTACAACAGAAAGACTGGACCTTAATGTAAATTATGGACTATAGTTAATAGTATAATTATAATAATATTATTCATTAAATGTAACAAAGTTACCACACAAGTGTAAAATATTAATAATAGGGAAAACTATGCATGTGGGGAGCTGTATATGAGAACTCTGTACCTTCTACATGATTTTTCTCTAAACCTACAAGTGTTCTAATAAAAATTAAAAAAAACTCAACTAGCTAAGTTCATGGAATCCCTCAGTCTACCATGTGCAAAAGCCTACCTGTAGTCTTATTAAATCAAAGATCCACTCTTTTTGCAAAACAAGTTATCTCCATTTGAAATTATAACAGGGAGAGCTATGAAAATAAAGTCTGGAATATATAAGCTTTGCCTCCTAAAAGAATATATGCTAACCTATTGTCAGGAACTAATCAAAAGAAAAATGAAACCATGGTAGCAAAAAAACATGCTCTCCTTGGAGATGAAGACATTCAGAACCACAGTTTCCAGCCTGGTGACTTTGTATATTGGAAAAGACACCTCCATAAAGATGCACTCCAATCTTGCTGGAAAGGATCCTATCAGGTACTTTTAACCAACCCATGTATAGCTAAATTAAAAGGTATTTATTCTTAGTTTCATATTTCTCATTTAAAGAAAGGTCTAAACCCTGTCTGGAAATCCATTCCTACTGGAAAGCTAAAGCTCAAAATTACCAAGGATGAGAAGTAGGCAGTATTGGGTGTACACAGCTATATCAAGACCTGGAGCCAAGCTTGAATTTTAGGTTTAAGCCACCGAGAGGTAAACGTCATCAGTTATGAATGGTTAACCCAAGAACCAGACCAGATCTGATTTTCATCAAATTAAAATGAACTAAATGACACTACTGTAATCTTCATTATTATGCTATTAGCTCTCTTATTTGCATTTTATTGCTCCCTTACCCCTTCCTTGTACCCCAATCCATCTCTATCCCTCCCATAATAAAACCTACACCTTTTAAAACTCCTCATTCTCGCCCTTACCCTCTCATCCCTTACCATTCACCATTCTTTTTTTCCTAGCCATACAAAAAGTAACTAACACAGGCAATCCATCAAATTGCTGGGTCTATGCTAATTTAGATACCACAGAAGGGCGATAGTTATTGGCTGCATCCACAGGTACTTATTGAATTAGCTAAATCTTAGATCTCAGAGAGACAGATTTGTAACATATTTCAAACCTTGCTATTCCTTTTTATTTTATAGTCACTTATTCATTGTCTCACCTCCAAAACAGCCACAACTACCTCCAGAGGTATGCTAATGTGTCAAACCTTTGATCTTAAAGCTTGCACTTATAAAACATATTTCTGTATTGATGATACTAAGCCTAATTACAACTAATGCATAAGAGTCAACCTCTGAAAACTTCCTTGTTGCTCCAATGTGGCCCTCTCTAAACCAAACTCTGAAAATAAATTCACTACCTTCCCTCCTATGTGGCACATGACTCCCAGGGATAAACCTCCCTGGTGCTGACAGATTAACACCAAATGATGATCAGCAATGCTTTCAGAGAAAAGATGATCAAAAGGGGGAAATGTTAAAAGAAATAAAACAAAATAAGGTTACTGTAGCTAAGAGATTTAAAATGGAGTAGGCAAGTCATTTCTGGAGGTTACTCTTATACAGGTCTCAGGCAGATTCCACAAACTGCCAAGGTGTGCAAAGCCTCAAGCAACAATGTTCCTAAAATCCCAAGGACATCGGGACACCAGAAACAAACAAGCTAGAGAACTATCTAACCAAGAGTACAAATAGAATACCCCAAATACCCACCAACCACAAACGACTTGTCTAATTTTCTTCTTTTCCTTGAAAAACCCTTTCCTGGAAATGCCAAGATGGGACACAATTTGGGGTGCTACCTGAATCTCTTCTCTCTGACTTGTGATTCTAAGACCACAATGCCTTTACTGCCTCACAGCTTAATTATTTCTCAGTTTACGGTGACTTCCAAAACAAATGAGAACTCTTATAAAGCCAGTCAGTGAAATTTGTTACCAATATCATTCATATATGATGAATTATCTCTCCCTAAAACTCTGCAAAACAGTTTTTAGGGAATATCAGAAATTGGTAAGAAAACTTATTTTATCCTAAGAAAAAATTCTGGTTATCTATAAATTTGAAGGGTAATTATGCTGTAAAGATTCCCATTTACATTTCCACATCTTGTTGATAAGAGATGATCCTATCTTTGCTGCTGTAACCAAAAGAGATTAAATGTATGTATGGGGGGGGGGTCACTCTAATCCTAAAAATAGTGACAAAAATAAGTAGATTAGGGAAGCAAATGAGATTTTTAAAATGATCTGCAGAATTAATGAGCTAAAAGATTTCATTTTTCTTCAAGAAAAAAAAGTTCTGCTGAGAAAAGGGCAATCTCTAATGCTCTGGAAAAACAAGGTTGAAAAACTATTTTCCCTGGAACTCCTGGCTGAGCCTTTCCTGGACTGAGACACTAAATCAGGATATGCTGAGAGCATCTGAAGTTCTTGGTCAGGTTCAGGAAGGGCCCAGGCCAAAGAGGGACAACGTGATCTGTGATTCTTCTGCTCTCTCTCAGCACTTAGCAGTGGTGTTCTTTGTAAACACAGTGTAAAGGAACTCTAAGTTAGCCTTCAGGCCCTGAGTTACAAAATGGTTCCTGGCAAAGGAGCTGCACAAAGTAAGCACCCTGCTCTCATGCAGTTACCCTTCAGGCAGTTTGGGAATGAGACTTAAAGCATGTAAGAAACCTTATAAGCATATAAGAAATAGGATGAGAAAAAGAAACCTAAGTCTGGCCAATCAGCTTCAAACAAATTTCCTACTGCCTGCATGTTCCAATAAGTCGGTACAACAGAACTGGCCTGACAACAGCAATTTCCTTTTTTTTGGACAATAAATTCCCAGTGCCCGTCCCACCCCACCCCCCACACTTTGGAACATCTGTTTTTACTTGTTGTTGACCAATTTGCCAATTGTTATATAAATAAAGCCCTTTTCTTTGTTTTTTCAGAAGCTGGTGGCCTCTGATGTTAGATTTTTAGAAAAGTGTTCACAAAAACATTGGGAAGGTGATATTTTTAAGCACATTATAGTCACCTCTCACAAGATTTGGGAAATATAAAAGTAAAATATATCCAAAGAAAGTTACCATAAAGAACAGATCACCTTCTAAAATGTTATCATCTGGGGGCACTGACAAAATGGGCTAATGACTATCTCATAAAATTTTGTACTAACTTGATATTTTTAGAAAATGCTTTTCAATAAATGACTATTTTCACCAGCAATTGAAATGCATTCATATTTCTTAAGTGCCTACTATTATGCAACAGACAGTATTATAGGTGATGGGCATCCAACAGAGGCTAATAGGGATGCCACCCAGTGCCTTCATAGACTTATATTCTAGTGAGATGAAAGAGGAATACAAAAAATATATGGCATGTTAGTCACTATAAGCACTACAGTACAAAAAAAGTAGGAAGGGTTTATGAAGCATTGGGGGAAATTAAATATCCTGTCTTCCCTGTCATCAGTTAACAGCTGATGCCACAAAGGCAAGTTTAATTTTAAGAGGCGGCATGAATAGTCTTAAATTGAAGGCAACTGGTTAACAGGTAAAGACAAAAAATTCTGAAGAGGTAGAAATATGCAACTATCTACAGGGTTGCTTAAAACACACACACACATTATAAAGTCAGAAGCAGCATACATGGCAGAAGCAATTGTAGGAAAGTAATACCAACCCCAGTATGTACACATGCATATACCCAAGTACAGAGCAGAATGCATATTTAATAGCAAAAGTCTAAAACATGATTTTGTGATTCAGAATCTATTTCAATTTAGAGAGGACATCACGATTCATGAACAAATCTAATTAAGAGCAAAACCAGAATCTAAATCCTGCACATTCAGTTTCTTAAGTGACACTGGAAAAGATAGATGTTGCAGATTTTTTTATTTTACATAAAATATTTCTGAAAAATGCAATTTAACAATTCACATTAACACATCTACAAAAGACGAATAAGACAACTCCTTTCTGGCTCTCTCTTTCGATTTCTTTCTTTAACACACAGACACACACAGACACACCACAGTTATCCTAGGAAATGAGGTAATCTAGCATAGAAATACTTATATATTCACATGTTCATTTGAGAAAACTATGAAATGAGGACTACATGAGCTATTTTCTAAGTCATTCTCTGTTTTGAAATCTATTAGTTGGGATTAAATGTGGCCTTGAAAAAGAGAAAATGCCAAAATATCATTGGTTTGTGTTTATTCACGCATTTTTAAAAGTGCAGAGGTTGACTGACTGTCCTGAGCAGGTATAGCTTTGATAAATTCACCCAGCATCTCAGCTCCTTCCACATTTCTCTTCCATCGTCATTGCACATGGTTCCCATTCTTAGGCTGAAACATGGTTCCCAATGGCTGCCCAAGCTCCAGATATCATATCCAAATTTCAGGCCATAAGAAAGAGGAAGAGGTGAAGATGAAAAGGCCATTTCTCCTGAGTAATTCATTTGCCAAGTCTCCCAAGAATTCTGATGCAACAGACCATATTTATTAAATCTGCTGACTCAGGGCCACATCAAGCTTCAAGGATAATGGAGATAGGAACATTCTCACCATGTACAAAACCGAGATTCTTCAACGAAGATGTAGAGAGTAGATTTCAGGTAAATAACTAGCTGTCTCTCTCACAATCAGCTTCTGAAATTTATCTTCCTTGAGCCTTACCTTGGAAGAAGGTACCCCATTTTGAAGCTATAGAGAAATCACGGAGTTGATTTTTTTCTTCTGCTCAGTAGCCTTCCATATGCATGATGATCGTGTTTCTGAGCAAAGACTTTCATGCCACAGAGATATTATAATTGCTGACAAACACATAACATGCACACACACACACGCAAACACACATGCAGACACATGCATGGCACACACTGCCGTGCAGAACTGGCATAAGGAAGGTGTGCAGGCAAAGGGGTTCTTAAATTTTCACCTAATGTATTCACTCGGGTCTTGATCATCCTTTACGGTTGTGTGACATTTGGGCTGTCCTTGGACATTTTCTGGACCCATTATCCCAGAAGAAGGAATAGTCTCTTTACTAGTGTTTCTTGAGCTCACAAGGTGCTCAGGGTTTGCTTTCCTGTGCGGTGGTTGCATCAGTCAGTAATTCTCACGGCCTCACTCCGATGGATGCTGGACTGTCCTTCCTTTAAGTGAAATTTGAGCTGATAAAAACCGAGGCATGTGAAACACACCGAATGTCTACAGTGTTTTTGGCTGCCCAGCCACTGACATATCGATAGAAATGGACCGCAATATTCTCCAGAGGGTGCTGAACGCTGCAATGAGGTGAGAACACGATTTCACAAAGCGTTTTGTGCCTCACGAGTGTAGCCATCCCAGGCCTTTCTCCTGCACCCCAGGGATGTGGATCCCCTACCTTCCCGTATTTACAGGGCTTGTGAGCTTTTGACAGAATACTCATCGTAACCGATAGGGTCAGAAGAGAGAGGAAATCCCAGGGGTAACTTTAATTTGACATACTCTGAGAAATATGCAAATTGCAAATGACAAAGCTGCCTTAGATAGGAAAAGTTTCTTAACTCATCTAACAAAATGAGTAATTTTAAACGGTTATCAGGATAATTGATATGCTCAATGTACTTTTAAAAAAGAAAATTTATCTAGGCAATTCAAGGGAAAGTGTGGGTATTTTACCTGAGTTTTGGAAGTAAAAGTATCTGCAAGACTTAGAATGTAGTTTTAGTGTGTAAGTGATAATTCTGGGCACCAGTCCCAAGTCTAATGTAAAACTGCCTGATTTTATGGTCTCTTTGGTCACTTGCCACTAACAAGTAAATTGGCTCTTGGGTTTGGCTATAATACAGAAATGTCACAGTGATCCCAGAATGGTGGCAATTTGAAGACTAATAACTAAAATGAGAATAAGAAAAGGACCCTTTTGGATAATTCAAAAAATATGCTTTAGCATATAAGATAAGACTTTAGAGATAGTCTAACGTCTGAGGAAATTAAATAAGTAGATCTTTCCTAACAATAAAAGAAAGAATTTTATTTCATTTAATGCCTGTCCCAAATGATCAATTTTCTACTACAATGAAAGATGTAAGTAGTTCCAGAATTGTGAGCATGTTTAAAAATACCCACTCCTCTGAGGTCTTTCGTCCTTTTATGTCCTAACTGAAATTTTGCTGAACCAATGACCACATACTGCCTTTCAGATTAACTTTTGTGAAGGAGAGAGAGAGAGATTCCCTTTACATCTTTTCCTCCCCAAAATCTATTTTAAAGATAACAGTCAAATCTTTTTTTAATTTTCTGGACATGGCTATCCAGTTGTGAAATGGAAGACTCTTGCTTACTTCAGAATATCTATCAGTAGATATGAATTTTGCTTTTATATATGTATACACAAACATGCACATATTTATTCTATGACATCCACAAGATGATAAAAAAATACTTGATCAAAACGTGATCTGGACACTTACTCTCTTAGTTACTGGATATGGCATGCCTATGGCTAGTCGATGAAATGGCTGAATAATGGATTTGAAGGGACGTAGCAGGAGGGAGGAAGTGGAGAAAAGCCTGTGCTTTAAATTGAGGAGAGAATGGTGCAATTAGAGTCTCTGAGAGACTGGATGGATGGAAAGGTGGGCGATTTGCTCATGTTGTAGAAACCCTCAACAGATCCCCAGAGGGTGGTCTCCACTGACCTTTAAACATCTCTATTCTGAGAGCAAGCCCACTGGTATAAGCTACCTTGAGAAGTCTGTGTGAGAGAGGCAGAAGGACCAGCGTCCAAAGCTGTGTCAGGGAAGGAGCGATAGGAAAATGACAAATCTTTCCCAAGATCTTGGGGCACAATTTAAGCCCCAAGATTCTTGCTGAATACAATGGTGATGGAGAGGGGAAGGTGGTCAGGGAAGCCATTTCTAAGTAAGTGCTATTTGATCACCTGAAGGAGGTGAGGGAATGAGCCTTGTGGACACTTGCAAAAAGAGGGTATCAAATCAGAAAAAGCAAGAGTAAAAGCCCTGAGGCAGTTATTGCTTGGGAAGTGTGAGCACAGAAAGGAGCAGGGCAGTGAGTTCGATATTCTGGTTTAATTTGTAAAGTGATTGCAATGGCTGCCATGTAGAGGTCAAAATGGCAGGAAAGCAAAGAAGAAACAGGGAAACTAGTAAAGAATCTATTTTAATAATTCAGGTGAGAAATGATGATGGCTTGGCTAAGGTTGGTGGAAGGTGTGACACGATTGTTAAAATTTTACCGTATTTACTTTATCATTCTCTATCTATCTATCTATCTATCCATCTATCATCTATCTCTCCACAAATGTACATACATATGCATATATAAATAACATATATGTGTTATTTTTCTGAACCATTTAAGAATAGGTTGCGTACATTCTGCCCCTTTAGGCCATAATATTTCAGTGTGTATTTCCTAAGACCAAAAATATTCTAGTATATTTATCAATTTCAGAGTAGTTCATATGGATGCAATATTTCACATAATCTGTAGTAGAGTCAACAAACAGCTGCCTAATGGACAAATTCATGCCCATCACCTATTTCTGTATGGCCCATGAGCTGAGAATGGTTTTTACATTTTAAATAGTTGAAAAACATTCAAAAGAAGGATATTGCATGACAGGTAAAAATTATAAGAAATTTTAAATGTCAGTGACCATAAGTCCATAAATAAAAAAATTTTTTGTTGGGACAAAGCCATGTTTACTTATTTACAAAGGGCCTGTGGCTGCTCTAACACTATAACAGCAGTGTTAAGTAGCTCTAAAAGAGACTGTCCGGCTTGCAAAGCCTAAAATATTTACTATCTGATGCTTTGGAGTAAAAATTTAGCAACACCTGCTATAGTCACTATTTCATTTTTTTCAATTAATCCAGTAATGCCATTATTGAATTTTTTTTCCTAGTAAAGGAACTAGTCCAAAGTCATGTATTGCATTAGTTTACATGACTACTCTTATTTGTTCTGGAACAATTCTTAAGCCTTTCTTTGTCTTTCATGCTATTGATATTTTTGAAAAATTAAGGCTATTTTATTTTACTTTACTTTTTAGATTTATTTTTAAATATTTGTTTATTCTTTTTTAAAAAGATACTTAGATTACATATATGTTACATAAAAATCTAGGGGATTCACATATGCCCCACTCCCTACATCTCCCAAATTTTCCCACATTAACAACATCCTTCATTAGTGTGGTACATTTGTTACAATTGATGAACCCATTTTGGAGCATTGCCACTAAGGATGGATTATAGTTTACATTGTAGTTTACACTCTCTCCTGCACAATTTTGAAGGTTACGGCAAGATATATAATGACCTGCATCTGTCGTTGCAGTGTCACTCAGGACAATTCCCAAGTCCCCAAAATGCCCCCATATTACATCTGTTTTTCCCTCTCCCTACCCTCAGAGCCTCCAGTTTTTTATAAAATATAACCCAATTTTGGGATTATCTGAAGGCTCCTCACTATTAGATTAGGCTTATAAATTATTAAAAGTATTATTACCTAACTGATGTTGTATTCTTCTCAGGGTAACACAAAAAGATAATATCCATATGCTCCTTTCAGAGGCTTTGTTAATTTGGGGTCTCGGTTAAGATATCATTTTGTTTCTCTGTTTTATAGTTACTAGTTTTACTTTTGAAATTCATTAGTAAGTAACTTAAAGGGATACATTTTTACAACTATATAAATATCCTGTTTTCATCAAAATCTGCTCTTATGTTTAACATCAATTGATAGTTCTTCCTTGAATTAATTTTTACTATGATAATTTAAAATAATGATTTTCTAACTCCGCCATTTCTATTGTATATATCAATATGGATGTCACTGAACAGGAGAGGAGAGTATTTCTTTTTCTTCTTATTTATTTATTTGTTGGTTAGTTGGGTTTTTTGTTGTTGTTGTTGTTATTGTTGTTCATTCATTTTTTTCCTATTTATTGCCATAGGACTCATAAAATTTTTATGTTAAAGAATGATAATATATTACTTCTATTCTTTTTTACTTTATATGGTCAAATGCCCAATGCATTCCAATTAGAGCCCCTTCAAGCTAGCTTCTGTATCAGCTTGGTATAATCCTATCATTTTTTTAAGACCTATTTTACTTTTTAAGACAAGACATTTCAGGCTATCTGGTGTTCCCACTTATCTCAGGAATCAGCCATTTATCTAAGAAGTCTGGTGTTAATTAGTTGGGCTGTGGTACATAAAAACCAAAATGTAGAACTAAGTATGCTCATTACTATTGTGTTATCATTGCTTCTAGGCCTTTTCAGGGAAAAGGCAGAAAAATATAGGTAGAACTACGTATAGATATTAGGTATACATATATTTACATATATATATATACATATGCATGATTTTATGAATTTATACAGATACCACAAATTCAAATTATCCCACAAAACTCTTTTTAGTCATCACCCTTTCTTTATTTTTATCTCACTTTTCTCACAGTGAAAACTGTGAGGATGGTATGTGTATGATGTGTATATGTGTGTATGTGTGTTTGTATATGTAAAATTTGCTCAAACCTATAAGAGTCAAAGTAAAAAGGACAAATTGAAGGGGTATATTTGCAGCCTATATCACAGATTGCAAAATCTTAGCACACAATTCTTTTAAAAATTTATGGAAAAACTGACTAAACTTCTTACAGAACAAAATGGGCAGAAAATAAAGCTAAACGATTCAGAGATTAGCCCTTAAACATGTGAAAGGATGTTCAAATTCACTCATAATTAGAGACATGCAAATTAAACTACACTGAGATATTATTCATCACCCATAAGACTGAGAAATGTTCAAAAGCTTGACAATATACTGTGTTTGCAATGCCATGGGGAGCAATCTTATATAGCACTTGATGAGAATTCAAAAACCTTTGGAGAGGAACTTGACAATATTGAATGAAACTACATATCCATTTACCCTTTAGCCTCCATGTTTAGAAATTTTCCCTTCAGGCATACTCCCTATAACATGAAAATATATATACGTGGAGAGCAAAAAGTATAGGAGATTGAGTGAAACTTTGCTGAGTATACTCATTTATATAGACTTGACTTTTGGAATCATGACAATAATTTACTAAATTAAAAAAATAAAACAAGATCAGAAAGTGTGAGAAAAACTAAATCGTAAAACTACATACAACAGAAACCAATGACCCCAACTACATTTCAAATGAATAAAATAACCGAACTAAAAAGAAACAACAAAAAAATAACCTAATTCAAGTCACTTTGGGATAATTTTGTATATTTTCTCTATACATTCTCTCAGCTTAAATAAAAATTAAAAATGAAACTACTGAAAACAAATCTTGAAATCTTAGTAGGTTTAGTTTGTGTAATTGTATAGATAAAGAGCTCTGGAACTCTTGTGTATATTGTGGGTGTTGATATATTTTGCCTAGAAAAACAATGAGGTTTGCAGCTCAGGTGGATGAGGAATGTGAGAAGAGGAGACTATGATGGAGGTGTCAGTGAGGTTGGACGATATCTCTCAGAGTACTGAGTCTGAAATTACAAAAGACTTTTGAAGAGGAGGGATGATGGTCTGAATCAAATAATACTAATATTAATAGTTCAGGTATGATGAGGACAGAGATTTGCCCATTGTATTTAACAATATGGAGGTCATAGGCTTCCTTGACAAGAGCCGTTTAGGTGAAGCAGTATGGAAAAAGTAGTATGGTTGGGGTTGGTTAAAGAAAAACATAGTTGAAAATGAATAAATTTTAGCTATATCCAGCCACATGGATAAATCTTATAAATGTTAAGCAAACAAACCAGGCACAAAAATACCTTTCCTGTGTAATGGTTCTCTTTATAAATTTCCCAAAACAGATAGCACTTTGTCACTCTTTAACAATGTCCACTGAGGCTGTAAAAATATAAAGAAAATAAAAGGCATGATTACCATATGATCAGAATCGTGACTAAATTTATGGCTGTGCATGGACATCCAGGTGTGGGTGCACAGAAATGTTCTATTTCTTGATCTAGGTAGAAGTTACATATGTGCCTTCTTTTCTATTAAACAGTAAGTTGTACATTATGTTTTATTTTCATTTTTGTACATGTGCTATTTGCAAATATAACATTTTTTTAAGGTAAAGAAGGTGGTTGAGACCTCTACTTTCGTCCATGACAAAGTAACTGATACTGGACTTGTTCTACTGCTCTAAATAATTATAATGTTGGAGGAAAATTTAACAAGCAACTGGACAAATAGATACCAGGTGTTGTACACAGAGTTGTAAAATGCTGTGATTCTTTGGAAAAAGGAAACACAGGAGGTTAGACCCACATTGCCCTAGTTTCTTCTTTTGGAAGTGAGCCCAAACATAGCAGGGCAATCTTGCAGAACTGAGAAGGTAGAGAATTAGTGCTGCTGAAATGGCTATTTTATTCATTTGGAATTTGTGAAATAAAGCATCAGAAAGAAGGAAGCAGTGCATAAAGGGTGACCCAGAGCTATGCATAGGGTAATCTTGAAGGTCTTTAGCCTAGGACTAGTCTGCACATTCAAATGAGTGCCTAGTAGTCGGCCTCTGCTGCAGGCCAGAGAGCTGATGAGATATACCAGAGTTCACACAGAATTGGGAAATGGTGGACTTCTTGCCTAGCAAGTTGAGAGTTCCCTTTCCAAACTTCTCAGTCACTCACTTAACGATCATACCCTCCAATAAGAGCCTATGGCAGGAGTAAGGATAAGAACAAAGAGGGATAAAACCAGTAAATCAAAGCCAAGTCTGTGCATTTCAAAAAGGTCTATCAGGAATTCATCTGTCAACCAGAACAAAATAACATTCAATAGTTGAAGTAATTCCAGAATCCCTACAACCTATCATTTATAATATCTAGCTTAGAGTCACAACTACATGGCATGCAAAGAAGCAAGAAAATGCAATGCATAATAAGGGAAAAAAGCACAGCATAAAAACAGACTCTGAGATGACAGACTCTGGATTTAGCAGCAGTCTTTACAACAGCTATCATAAATAAGTTCAAAGACCTGGAGGGAAAATATGGACATCACAAATGAACATATGAGCTAGCTTCATAGAGAAATAGAAAACCCAAAATACAATCAAATGGAAATTTGAGAAGATAAAAGTAAAATCTTAAAATGAGACCTTATCCAATGAGGTTAACGATAATTTCAAGAGTGTGAAAGAAAAGTGAACTTGAAGACCAATCAACGGAACTTATCCAATTTCATGGTTGCAAGATTAGACAAGTCAGCATTATAGCATTTTCTTCAGCCACTTATCATTTCTGTGGTGTAGGCAGCTGGACAGAGAGTTTAATTTAACCAAGACTCTGTTTTAGCCAAGATAGTGTAAAGAGGCAAGGGAAGAACAAGGGAGTTGAGGGAGAAATCAAGGGTAATCACTATAAAATTTGATCAGAAGACTCAAGCTGGTTGAAAAGTATGAAGAAATGATAGTATTGCTGAACTATATGTCCAGGAGGTGTCAAACATTAATTGACTCGGGTAACTCGAGGCAGTGAACTAGAAAGATAGAAAGTAAAGGTCAGAAAACAGGAGTTATCACACTGAAATTATAGAGGAATTTCAGTTAACAAAAATGAAGAGGTCCAGAAGGGCTTTTCAGTGATGATGAACTGTTTTGAGCTAGAACTCAACTTGGTAGTCATTAGACTCATGTCTAGTGGTCACTTGAATTGTGGCTACTTCAACTGATTCACTGAATTTTAAGAGTTGCATGTGTCTAATGGCTACTATATTGGTCAGTGCAGGCTAGGAGATGCCTATAGCAGACAGCAGACAACATAGCATAGGAAACAAGATTTTTCATGAAACTGTAAGCCCAGAGCACTGAAAAAATCACTTATATGTTTACTGAAATCACCAACTATAATGCATATGGTAACACCAGAGATAGGTACCATGGGTCTAGAGTAGCACCTTTAAGGAAGGAAGAGGAGTAATCTGGAAGATTTAAGTATAAGCAAAGTGATGGTTAGTGTAGTCTTTTTGCATGTAATTCAAACTTAGGGGCTTATAGAGGGAAAAGCTGAAGAATGATCCCAAAGTGGCAGTGAGGAGCTTGGAAGACACTTAGCCATCTGCAGATGTTGAGGTACATTCAAGGAAATAGTAGCTACTTGAGAGGGCTGGAGGGGTAGGGGCAGTGCTCAGGGGACAATTAGGTTCAAGTCAGAGTTACAGAATGAAGAGACTGTGCAGAGAAGAGACTGAAATACAATTTTCCTTTTCTGGTGAGGCTCAAAGAGATGAAGCGAATCATTCAAGATTACACAGTGTAAATCAAAACAGGATTTGAATAGTGGAATTTTTACTCCAGTGCCATGTTCCTAACCATTACACTCTACTGTATGCCCTGCACCAGCAGCACCTATTAAACACATTATCAAATCCATCTTCAATGAAGTAGCACCAGAGAATAGCCATAGCTATGGCTTAGCATTCATTTCCACTGGCCACATGCAACTGCACATAAATTGTGCCTACTAAATGACAGAACACAGATTATTTGAGGAGCAAGAAAGGCTTTTTCTTTACATCTGGTTTATGTTGCTCTCCCTACAAGGCCTGTGGATTTCATTTTAAAGTTCTTTAAATTACTACCCCATTCCGAATTTCTATAATATAGAGAATGAATCTTTCACCACTTTGGAGTAACCATTCTCTATTCCCTTCTCCCTTAAATTCTACCTACTTCCAGCCTCCCAAAATCATTCCTTCAGAGACAGTAGGACACATGCAACAATAATTTTTATTATTTTAAAGTCACATCATTTATCCTGCATTTTCATAATGCGAAACCACATTTAATCATAGAGAAAATTGGAAAGCTGGCTATAGAAATACTAATTCACTTCCTTACCAGAAATCGAAAATACAAGATGAAGCTATGCATTATTCTTTCCAAAAGTTACCGAAGCTTGGCTACTTCTAGATTGCTTTATACTTCTCTGAATTGACATGTTCTACTTGCTATTCTTCACTATTCCTTTATTATTTTCATTTTTTCTTGAATTCTATGTATGTTAGTCAAACATATAGATAGGGAGGTAAACAGGCAAAGAGATACAAAGTAGAAGAGTAGCAAAGAGAAAGGAGAGGTCGAGAAAGAATAAAACAAAAAAGAAAACAAGAGAGCATGTTTTATGTTTATAAGGACTTCAAAAGGTTTATCTTAGAAGCAGAAGGTGTGAAAGTAAACGTGAGAGTCAACAACCTGACGGGATGTGTGCTCTGAGGGGACGTCATGAAGAGGTACTAAACAACATCCCAGATCAGGAGACAGCAAGAAACCTGGGAACAGCCCCTGGAAAATGGTAGCAGAGTATCTTAGGTGGCCTGGGATGCTGTCAGGACAGGGAGGGTAACAAATGGGAAGGGTCTCTTTTGGCAAATAGCTAGAAACAAGTGCACCCTAAAAAGCAAATACAAATTATATCCAAGGAATTGCTGATATTAGTGCCAAGTGTCAGTGGCTTTCTATCAACATTAGATCTGGCAGTGACTATAAGACCCTTAAATCGGAAACTGAAAAATTGGTCCAATGCCAAGAATATCAGAAACAGACCAGGAAATAACCTGCAAGGCAGGACGACCTGAACTGTCTCTAAGACCCAGGGTGCATGCAAAGCTGGGGGTGTCAGGAGCTTCTATTCATTATGTGCTGAGCCTAGAGCTTCATAGGTGAGTAGCCTCTCTAAAGATTTAAAGCACACAGTATTTTACCGAGCTGCAAGGCAAACATACCCAAGGGAAAAGTAAATATTAGACGTCACTTTTCTAAAAATGATTTGAAAAAGAGAAAGACTTAAAGAATATGCTTAATCCTGAATGGCTGTAGGTTATGTGCAGAATATGTGGAGAATTTTTGTTTTCCTTAAGTAGTTTAACAAATAGGCACATACATGAAATAGAAAACTTTTTTGGGGAACGTGCCCACCAGTCACTGTGTGGATATGCTTAATAACATGAGAGACTGCAGGGTGGAGGAATGAAGAAAAGAAGCAAGTTTTAGTTTACAAAGGTTGCCAGTGCAATATACCAAAAATGGGTTGACTTTTACCATGGGAATTTATTAGGTTAGAAGCTTACAGTTCTGAACCTGTGAAAATGTCCGAATCACGGCATTATCAGAGATACCGTCTTACTGAAGGTCGGCTGCTGGCAGTCCTGGACTCCTGCCACGTGGCACGGCACAGTGGTGGCTCTGTCGCTCTCTGCCTTCTCCTCCAGGCTCACTTCATCCGCAAGCTCAGCTGTGGGAAATCACACTTCATCTGCAAGCTCAGCTGTGGGTGTCTTCTCTTCTCTCCCTCTACTCCGGTTCTCATTGCCGGGTCTGATTTAGGCTGCTTGGTCTGTAGCTTTTCTCTCTCTCCCAAGTGTGTTGCTTTCTGGAGGCTTCTCTCTGTTACTGTGGCTTTTTTCCTGTGTCTGTGGCTTTTTTTAGTCTTCTGTTCATAAAGGACTCCAGTAAGAGGATTTAGACCCACCCTGGTTCCTGCAATCTAATCAAAGGCCCCTAACTGAAGCAATGTAGCCAAAGGCACTTCACTGAAGCGATCTAATCAAAAGTGATCGAATCAAAGTTCCTTTAACAGAATCTAATCAAAAGGTCCCATCTACAATAGGTTTACAGGCACAGGAATGGATTCACTTTAGGAACAGGATTATCTGGCTTCCACAAAAGACTCAAACCAGCACAATAGGCTTGAGAGCCACTCCACTTTGGTTCAAAGCCTGGCTCCATTCCTTACTAGTCTTGTGACATTGGGCAAGTTCCATAATTCCTTTATGCCTAGTGTGGTTAAGATGAACTATATCAGTAATTGCAAAGTTGCCATCATGTGTGCCAGGCACACGGTAAGTGTTCAATAATTGTTGGCCTTTACTGTTGCTATGATCAGACTACCGAAGGACTAGAGAAGCTGTCTCTTTCATAGACTAAACCACAATCATTTATTTGGCTTCAGCAAAGATACTTAGTGAAACCAGATGATTTACGAGTGTTAGCAAGTGTTTTTGCATATAAACTCTACCAAGAGCAAAATGCAAATGCCAGAAGGATGGGTCAATTTGACTCATCAGATTTTATTATTTTGATGCCACCAACTCATTGAGACTGCTAAATTAGGAGTATTTCTGATTCACTAAACACCTCAACCATGGGACAAATTTGAGTGTGACACTGAAACTTACCTTACTCTGTCAGGAGTAAGCCCCTGCACCATCATTAACTGAACTGTAACCCTGACACTGTGTTTTCCCAAGACTCAATTTTCAATTCTGGATGATAATGATGAAATCCCACCAGAAATCAGTTTCCTAGATTTTCACCCTGCTCATGCACTTAAAGATTTTCTCACTTGTTTTCTCAATTACCTAAATATCTCTGGTTCCTCTTGTGGACTTCTGTTTTACAGGTAGAATTTGCTTTAATGTACTGAGTGTGTTACAATCCTCCTGATATTTCTTCTCTGCCTAATAAAGAGGAAACATTGTTGCTTGGTCTTTCTTTTGATTTATGCATATTTAAATAGATGTGTTTTACAACATCTCTTTCAAAAAATTTATTCTTTTTCTATTTGTTCTTGTTCTGACATCATTCTCAGAATTCATGTACATTCATTGAATCCTTCCTGACACATTTTTTTCAGGAGATATTTAGCCTAATCTTGTAAAATCCTTAAAGCAAACTTGCTTTCTAAAGTTACTCTTTTCATTTTTATTGGGTGCTCTCTTTTGTTCTATCTTTAATGTTTATTATCAGCTAGAGACTTTTCAGTACATTTCAGCAATACATTAATTCATCCCAAACAAACATATATAGTTGACCATCATTATTCACAGATTTCATATTCGCAAAGTTGACTACTCACTAATATTTATTTGTAGCCCCCAAATCAATAAGAACTGCATTTTCACAGTCAGGTGCAGACATACACAAAGCAGGGAAAACTTGAGTCACCTGATGCCCATGTTCCCAGCTAAGGTTGAACGAGGCAACGCTCTGCTTTCTTATCTCATCTCTCATATTGTAAACAAGTGTCCTTTTTGTGGTATGTGCAGTACTTTTTGCTGGTGACTTCTCTGCTTCAGTTTCTTTTTGTAGGTGATTTCACTGTTTGAAATGGCCCCTGGGGTAGTACCAAAGAGCTGCCTTATGTTTCTAAGCACAAGAAGGCTGTGATGGCCTTCTGAAGAAAATACGTGTGTTAGATGAGCTTCTCTCAGGAATGAGTTATAGTACTATTGGCCAGGAAGTCACTGTAACGAACCAACAATATATGTTAAATAAGGTATTCTTTAAACAGAAACACACATAAAGCAAGGCTGTGCAGCGATGGGTGATGACAATATTGAGACCAAATGCTCGCAGGAACCTAATCCTTAATTCCCCTAGAGCAATGGTTTGGTATTTGCTAATTAAGTGTTCATGAAAAATTTATAGAACATAACTACTGCAAATAATGAGAATCAAATATATATATATATATATATATATATATGCAGAGGGATTAAAATTGGTTAAATTATTAAAATTTCTTATGCAAAATAATAAAACAAGAAGTCAGAAACTGAGTCTTGTAATTGAAATCTGTCATTTTTCAGAAAAAAGAAACACATGTCTAGCTAGCCCTGTTCTTGTTAAATATTAATTAACAAAGAAGTTTTGGAGTTGTTTGGAGGTTCGGGGGGAAAAAGCCTGTTATTTCTATCCAAGACTAGAAAATGTTTTAACATAAGGAAGTTGACAACTAACTGTCAGAGATAAATATTCTTTAGATTCTGGCTTTTGTATTAGCAAGCTGTACAGACTTTCATGCATTTAAAAAGTTTGCTACAACTTTTCCCCATCTTTCATTGTTTTATCAAATACCTAATAATTCATCTGACATGTATTCCAGCTTTTAAAACCTGAGGCATCATGAATGATTCTTAGAGAACATTTGAAATTAGCTAGGAGGAATAATCTTTCAAGGTCCTCTAGATTTTTCATTAGAAAATTATCTTTTGAACTTAGTTACCAATAAAAGAGGAAAACTTTCTAATATTCTAGCTGACATAAGTTCTCCTACCAAATTTTAAAAATTAAGCAATTCCACAGATGGATCAGTTTCAAAAGATGTTACTTCATCTTTATGAACAACAACAACAAAAAAACATGTGTCAAAGTGTATATGCCCACGACTTAGGGAACTGATATAGATTCTCTTTTATTTAACAAATCAATTTCATTGATACATATTAATAAAGCATAAATCTATCCAAAGTGTACAATCAATGGTACTAGGTATAATCACATATGTGTGTATTCAACACTTCAGTCATTCTTAGAGCACTTTCATTATTCCAATAATAATAATAATAATAAACAAAAAAGAAAAAAATTAACTCATCACCTCTCGATCTCTTGATGCTTCCCCTAACGTACATAGACACTGTTCTTTTTCCTTCTCTATAGTATATTTATATTTATATTTTGTAAAAACAGTCTTATATATACAATATCATCCAAATTCGTGTTTTACATCAGGTTTTACTATCATACAGTCCCATGTTACAGTTTTCAGCTTTCCTTCTAGTAATATACATGACCTTAGACTTTCCCTTTCCAACCACTGTCATCTCCATACAATAGCACTGCTGGTTACAAACACCATGATATGCTTTCACCATTTCTATTCATTTCCAAAGATTTGCAAACAACCTTTTTTTTTTACCAGTTCTGCATATATTAATCCTAAGCTTTTCATTCTCTACCTTCCTTCTATTTTCTAGTGACCTATATTCTATTTTAATTCCATTAGTTTATATAATATATTTAGTTCATAATAGCACAACCATACAGGATTTGTCCTTTTGTGTCTGGATGTCCTCCAGGTCCATCCATGTTGTCATATGCTTCAAGACTTCGTTTCTTCTTACCACTGCATAATACTCCATCGTGTGTAAACACCACAAATTTTTTTACCCATTCATCAGTTGATGGACACCTGGGTTGTTTCCAGCTTTTGGCAATCGTGAATAATGTCACTATGAAATCAGTGTGCAGATGTCTGTTCGTGTCTCTGCTCTCAGTTTTTCTGGGCATATACCTTGTAATGGTATTGCCGGGTCACATGGCAAGTCTGATACAGATTCTTGAAGTTTCGGCTTGCCACCAAACAAAACCATAGGATGCTCCCCAGTATTTCAGGATAAAGTTCGATTGCAGCAAACCTATTACCTGAATTAATAGCTTTGCTAATAATATTTGCTCAAACAGGATCCAAAATTTTTCTTATCTCCTGATGATTTTATATTCTTCCCAAGCTAACTCATATTTGCAGAGCACTAAATCAAATATAGTTGCCATTATTGCCAAAACCGAAAGCACTGCCTCACTAAGATGATTAAGTTTTGCTGCTCAATGACTTACTGCAATGTATTCTTTCTTTGCTTTGCTTTCACCTTGACTATACACTCAGTTGTGTTTTCTCCCTGACCACTCTCTCCTCCCACCGCCTGAAAACCTGTTATTTCCAACCTGCAATTATGAAGAGAACACACGATTTTTCTGAAAAAGCTCCTGAGCAGCAGTATAAATCAGCAGATGCAAGTGCATGTTAGCAAGGACACGTATCAGCTATGCCTAGATGAAAGGAGACCTCAGCACATATCCAGCAGGGAACCCTGTTACAGCTATCTGAACAATTTCATCATAAAACATGGTATCATGCTCCATCCTTCCTTCTAAAAATCGCTCCCCAAGTTAAATAAATAAACCCTGTGAAATATGAAAATTAATGCTAAACTGGAATCCTTGCTGCAGTTTGAAAATTTCATTATAGGTCATGTAAATAATTGATCAAAGTTTCAGAAATGCTACAAAAATACAGAAAACTGAAGTGCTTGCAGGAGGTTAACATGTGAATGTATTAGAGTTAATTTTTTCCCCACTCTCATAATAATCTATCTCCTCCAAACAATTACATAGAATTCATGCTCTAACAAGTGACCTGTAAAATTAACAGCCTGTTCACCTGTATACACAGTCTCTAAAACTTATTGCAGTTTTATGTGGGATTTTTTTAACTCGTTAATGGAAGTCCTGAGTTTTCTCATATAACTCCACATAATTATCAGATTTTGTTACTGGTGGGATTATGAACAATAAAATGTTAATAGCATTTTACTCGTATTAAAATTAAAAGCCACCAATCAATGAAATGAGGAAAGAAAGATGAAAATATTAATTTGTATAACTGGCAAACTTCCATGTCCATATGGTGGTGGCTTAATTAATAATACAGTAATGACGATGCCACTGATGCAGATGAAAATAATGATGATGTGAACCACAGAATATTCTATGTAAATAATAAAAACAAAATCTGCCCAAACTCTAAATCATTGAGATTTAGAGGATCTTTCGTTGTGTTATGATGCTTATAGGTACAAATGTGCATATATGCATTTAATTTTACCCAAACTCCTGCAGGGAGGCCAATGTGAATATGGACTCAAATATTTGGTGATGCATTTCTTCTCTTACTGCAAATCTTAGAATATCAAAAAGACAAATAGTAATATATTTTCTTTTTTAAAAAAATCTTGGATGATTAAGGAGCAGGAAGCAGGTTCAACAGCATAAAATTCTAAGCAATTGTTATTTTTTGAAGTTAAAAATAGCTTAAGAAATGGAAGATTTAACCTGTCACAGAGCAAGCCCTGACTCATTTTATGAAGACTGGCTCCCACACACTTATGAAGCTTTATAGGAGTCTCCCTGCTGCCAGAGGAGCTCAGCAGGTATTAACGTCCTGCTGGGGATTTGATCATTTCTCCTCCCATATGTCTCTTTTAATAGAGGGGGGAGGGAGAGTGCCACTAGATAAAGGTTTTAAAGAAACTGTATTTTCAAGACTGAATAGATTTTAAAGCTTTAATGTGCATATATATATAAAGTAATTCAGTATATATAAAACTAGTGAGTACCAAAAAAGTGAAAATAAAAAAACTCAGAGGAAATTAGATGTTCTTGAATACCAACATCCTCAAGTGTGCACACTCAACTTGAAATCAGATCTCATATTTCCCATTCTTCCAAATGATCAATCTCTTTTAGATTTGAGCAATGGAAGCTTTTCTTTTCTTTTCTTTTAATAATTCCAATACCTCTACACTAGTTTCTAAGGGCAAATGGGAACTATTCCTTCATTCTAGTTAGGATTGAAAGGATGATGAATTTATAATTCAATACAAATAAACTCTTGAGGGTCTCCTTTGTGCTAAGCAAGTCCCAAGATGGTGGGAAAGCCTTACGTTAGATGGACAACATCAACTCATAGATGGAGAGAACATTAGATGAATCAGACATGATCTGAAACAGCAGTCCTTCCTGGCCATGACTGCTCTTCCTTGGGCAAAATGAGCCAGCCCCCATATGATGCACTCTGGGGAATTCAAAAGATTCCTTTATGCAACAGCAGCAGCTCCTTCCTTGGCCTGCCAGAAATTAACCTTCATTGTCATTGATGTTTCCATTAAAACCTCCATATTTGTTAAATTTTCTTTTGACTAAGGTCTCTAAAGAAATGAACAAAAATTAGGCCATTTCTTGATTGGGGTTGATGGGGAAGCTGCTGGCTAACTCTCCTGCAGGTCAAGCTAGCACATGTTTGTGGTGGACCATTTAAGGTCAAGAGCTGGCAACTTTTTTGATAAAGAGCTGGACAGTAAATATTTTCATCTTTATAGGCCTTATGGTCTCTTTTGCAATCATAGAAAAAACAAAAACAAATCATGGTTGTGTTCCAATAAAACTCTTTATAGATACTAAAATTTTAATTTCACATAAATTGCATGTCACAAAATGTTATTATTTTTTTTTTACTTTTCAAACCATTAAAAAGTAAAAGCCATTCTTGGCTTGTGGGCCAATAAAGAGTCGGCAGAGTCAGAAAGCCAAATGCAGCTCAAGGTCCGTAGGTTGCAGAACCGAACCCTGCTTTAGGTATTATGACCTCAGTCTTAACTTGTCTAAAATGAATCCTTGAGTCCCCACTTCCCACTCCAAAAAAAGCCCTCCAGAACCCTCATCCTCAATGACACACAGTTCAGTAAATGTTGTTTGTTTGATTGTTAAAATAAAAAACTTTCTTTCCTTAATTTATATTTCTCTTACACTTCAAGTCTAATCCTTCAAAATATTTTCAGAATCTTCCCACTTTTCACCAACTGGGTCCCTGTCACACTTGTTAAGCCACCGTAATGTCTCACCTAGACTCTTGCTTTAGCTGGCCCTACTTCTAGCGTGGCCAAATTCAATTTTTCCCCTGCATAATCCAGTATGATCATTCTAAAGCATAAGTAAGGCTATATTCCACTCTTCTATTTGCAACCCTTTCATGGCATCCCATCTTAAATGGAAGAAAAATCAAACCCATACTATGCCCTCCAAAGAACTGTATGTCATGATCCTCCGCTATCTTGACCTCAACTTTTCCTATTGCCCCTTGTCTCAGCCATATGGGCCTCCCTTTTATTTCTAGAACACTCAAACAAACTGCTTCCTTTACGTCTTTTCATTTTGTGTTCCTTCTTCCCGGAGTGATCTTGATTATTGAAAAGGCTTCTCTGACCAATATTTATAAAATAACATCTCCCATTATCATGCTGTATTTCATTATCCTTTTTATTTTTCATTATATCATGCTAATTCCATGTGTCATGAGGATTTTAGAAGTCAGAAAGGAGAATTTCTATCTTTACTGCAGCCAGACAGCTTCTCCTGGGGAATTTAACGTAATCTTCACTGACGTTTTCAACTCGTGTCCTGCTCTTTGAAATCTGGATTTGTCAATCCCCACTGTTGCATGAGCCAATTCCCACAATACATGGAGAACCCTGACTAATACATAAGACAAAACGTATCTTGACTTATGACATATGTATTTCTTTAATTCTTTATTTTTCTTTTTCCTCTACAATGCAGAGATTTGTTTTTTTTTTTTTCTTAACTACCATATCCCAAGGTGATAGAATATTGGTTGAATGAGTGAATGAATGAATGATGAATGAGTGAAATGACCCAAGGATTGTCAAATAGAGCAGGAACAAGTGAAGGTAATATTAAACCAATCTGTCATTTATTTTAGGCAAGCCTCTTCCTCATTTCGTCATGGAAATCAATAGAAGCAGTGCAGCATAGGGGAAAAGAGCATGGGCTTTGTTTGAAGCCACATTTCTGTGACTTCTCTACTTCCTTTCCAGCTACCTAAGTGTTTTTGGAAGTTACTTAGCAACTTTGAGCCTGAATGGTCACAATTACAAACTGGGATATCTACTATTCTCAGAATTAATTGAGCATTTTATATCAGGTACTAACTGCAATGCCTAGTAATTTGTTCAAAACAAGTGATAACCATAAATATTATTGAATAGCTACCTGTATTTACCTATGTTCCTCTTATTCAAATGTTGGGAAAAGTAATGAAGAACAGACAACTGCAAAGATTCAGAAGAGGCAGGTCTATTAAACTAGAATAACAAACTGGAGAAAGGCAAGTATTACTAAAGGGTTGCTGAATTACTGTAGTCACTATATTGATATGGAGGTTTTCATTCTATTAACACGTATTGGGTGCTGATGACCCAGCACCACTCTAAGCATTGTGTCTTCCAATGAGAATACAAAAATAAACAAGATTATTTTTGTTTGGGATAAGTATCTAGATTACCCAAGGTAGTGAGATCCATTTCTTACATTCTTTACATTTCCAGAATACATTTTTCTAAACTAAAAATGGAATCCATTTTGCCCCCTCTACAAAGCTTATCCTTTTGATTTTTTTTAAAAAAGCTAACTGATCTGGTGTGGTTTGTTTTCCTAAAGCTATTAAGTCTTGACTTCTGACTTGAGTCTAAATCAAGAGTTTCCAAACTGCAGTGTACATTAGTATCACAATAAGGGGTGAAAATAGTGGTCTTATTTTTTTTTTAAATGAAGCTACGTGGACTCCCCTTGACCTTCCAGTTTCTGATTCAAAAGATTGAATCCAGAAATGTACATTTTTTCCCAAACAAACACTCCTGCTTCCTCCTTCACCCCATCCCCTGGTGATTCTAATCTACTTTTTTGCCTCCACAATTCTGCTGTTTCTAGTCATCTCTTCTAAGTGATATCATACAATATTTGTTCTTATGTTCCTTGCTTAATTCACTAAACATAATGTTTTTAAGGCTTTTCCATGTTGGAGTATGTCTCATGACTTCAATCTTTCTTATGGCCAAATAATATTCCACTGAGTGTACCTACTGCATTTTGTTTATTCAGTCATTTGTTGATGGATACTGGGTTATTACCATGTTTTGGCTGTTGAAAATAATGTTACTATAAAACATTGGTATACAGGTATTTGTTTGAGACTCTGTTTTCACTTACCTTTGGTATATATCTAGAAATGGAATTGCTAGTTTAGATGGTCAGGAATATGCATTTTTAACATCAGCTCAAGTGATTCTAATGCCTAGTTATCTACTTTGAGAAACACTGTTCTAATAATGTAAAGTAGGTATCTAAAGAAAAGGAAAAAGTTGCAACATTTTTTCTAAATTAAAATGTAAAAAAAATCAAATTTTTAGCATTTTAATTACTAACTAAATTTACCTGTGATTTACCTGTTATAGTATTGGTTAGTTATTAACCAATACTATAACAGAGATTAAGGTCACACTAAAGCAGTACTATGATGCTCTCTACTATTTGTGGAATTTCTTTCCAATAATTACTCGGTGGACCAAACTACAGGTTTTGTTGTTGTTTTTGTTTTTGTTTGTTTGTTTAGGAGACTAAAAACGGTAGTCTCATTATGAACGATAACATATTTCAATTATATTTATAGAACCTGGAAAACTATAAACTGTGTTGCTGCTTGTTACCAGATCTCATTTTAAAAGCATATTTGATGGCTATCAATAGCATATATCAAAGAATCTCAGTCTCCTCTCATCCAGCTTTCTTTTGGATGACCCATAAGAGGCAGAGAAAGAAAAAAGAAAACTGAAAGTGTTACAGAATTTCAGAAAGGGCCATTGGTATGAAATGACTGCCATGCTTCATTTTCACCTGTTGAGAAATAATTATTGCCACGTAATGGTTGACGGGCTGGAATCAACTTTGACAGTCTAGAAGTTTGGGGGCAACTGAGAAGGACTGTTAGTGAAGGTTCACTAATATCTTGAAAAGGGTGGGGACATGCAAGAGCTAACTAACTGCCTGCCTTGAACAGGATTTTCTTGCTCTGAAAAGATATAGTGGGCTAGTATTAATTTTTAATCAATTTTTATTTTTAGATTTTAAAGGTAAAGGGAGTCTACATACCATTAAATATTCTTTGTTAGGGAATTTTTCCATTCCTTCCAAGAAATATGTGTAACTTGAGTAAGCAATACAGAGGTAGAAAAGGGAAAACATTTTCCACTTTTTAGTTAATAAGAGATGAAATATTTTTCTAGCCTGGTGTCAAAGGTTTAGTTAACATTATAAGGAAACTTTTTTTAATATAAAAATGTTTAAATGTTTTGAAAGTAAGCTAAGGAGTTGGGGCCAAGATGGCATTAGTGTAAGAGGGCACTCACTGCAACCTCCCAGAGCAAGGCGGATTGTGAACAGGGTCCTGCCCAGGGGTCTGTGCTGTGCACACATGGATGAATGGCATGAACAGAACGGGAACATAGAAAGAAGCAAGGAAATAAAATAAGAGGAAAAACTTCCAAAGAGAAAACTTAACTCACACACAGAACCACCAGCTAAATAAAACTCTAGAGTATAGAGAAAAGCCAATCAACTGAACAAACCCATAAAGATAATATGATGACCAAAGGACAACAAAAAATACAAATGACTCTGAGAAACAGGAAGATATGGATCAGTCCAATGAACAAATTAAAAACCAGGAAATGATGCAGAACATGGAACAAGTAATCAAAGCTATCCATCAAATATCATGGACCAACTTAAAGAAGTGAAGGAAGAGATTAAGGATATAAAGAAGACACTGGGAGAACATACTGAAGAAATTGCAAACATGCCTAAAAAGATAACGGATATGATGGTGAACAATGGCACAATCCAAGAAATCAAAAAGATGCTGGATTCACATAACAGCAGATTTGAACAGGCAGAGGAAAGAATTAGTGATATGGAAGACAATACAGCTGGAATCAAAGAGATAGTAGAACAGATAGACAAAAAGATAGAAAAAATCCAGCATGGATACAGGGAATTAACCGATAACACAAAACGCACAAACATACGCATTATGGGCATCCCAGAAGGAGAAGAGAAGGGAAAGGTAACAGAAGGAGTGTTCAAGGAAATAACGGCTGAAAACTTCCCAACCTTTTTGAGAGAAATGGATGTGCAGATCCAGGAAGCACAGCGCACCCCAAATACTATAAATCCCAACAGGCCAACTCCAAGAAATATACTTGTCAAAATGTCCAATGCTCAAGACAAAGAGAAAATACTCAAGGCAGCAAGAGAAAAGAGAACCATCACATACAAGGGAAGCACAATAAGATTAAGTGCTGATTTCTCAGCTTAAACCATGGAGGCAAGAAGACAGTGATATGACATAGTCAAAATTCTAAAAGAAAAAAACTTCCAGCCACAAATTCTCTATCCAGCAAAACTGGCATTCAAAAATGATGGAGAGTTCAAAATATTCACAGATAAACAGCAATTAAGAGAGTATGTCAAGAAGAAACCAGCACTTCAAGAAATACTAAAAGAATCTCTATAAGTTAAAAGGAAAAAGCAAGGGAGAGAGAGTTGGAGGAGAGTTTAAAAACAACTGAAAAGTCAAAAAGAGAAACAAAACAACATATGACATACATTAACCCAAAGGAAAAATGGCTGAAGTAAGAAATTCGTTACGAGTAATAACACTGAATGTTAATGGATTAAATTCACCACTCAAGAGACGCAGATTGGCAGAATGGATAAGAAAATATGATCCATCTTTATGCTGTCTACAAGAAACCCACCTTCGACCCAGGGATTCAAGAAGGCTGAAAGTGAATGGCTGGAAAGCCATTTTACAAGCTAACAATCGCCAAAAAAGGGCCGGAGTAGCTATTCTAATACCAGACAAAATAGACTTTAAATGCAAAACTATTGTAAGAGACAAAGATGGACACTACATACTAGTGAAAGGAGTAATCTCTCAAGAAGAGAAAACAATCATCAACATTTACGCACCTAATCAGGGTGCCTCAAAATACGTGCGGCAAATTCTGGAAAAACTAAGAGGAGAAATAAATGCCTCTACAATTATAGCAGGGGACTTCAACACACCACTATCATCATTAGACAGAACATCTAGATGGAGAATCAATAAAGAAACAAAGGCACTCAACAATACATTACAAGACCTGGACTTAATAGACATCAACAGAACACTACACCCAAATACAGCAGGATTTACATTCTTCTCGAGTGCACATGGAACATATTCCAAAACAGACCACATGCTAAGCCACAGAACAACTCTCAATGAATTCAGAAAGATTGAGATTGTACAAAGTAATTTCTCTGACCACAACGGAAAAAAATTGGAAATCACTAAGGGTCAGAGAAACAGGTTAGGCACAAGGATAAGGAAGTTAAACAACCCTTAGACAAACAGTGGGTCAAAGAGGAAATCTCAAAAGAAATCAAAACTACCTTGAAACTCATGAAAACGACAACACAACATATCAAAACCTATGGGATGCAGCGAAAGCAGTCCTGAGAGGGAAGTTCATAGCCATAAATTCATATATTAGAAAAGAAGAAAGAGCTAAAATTGAAGACCTAACGGTACACTTGGAGGAATTGGAAAAACAACAACAAATAAACCTAAAGGAAGTAGAAAGAAGAAAATAACAAAGATTAGAGCAGAACTAAATGAAATAGAGAACAAGAAAGCACTGGAAACAATAAACAAAACCAAAAGCTGGTTCTTCGAGAATATCAACAAAATTGACAAACCCTTAGCCAGAATAAAAAAGAAAAAGAGAGAACATATGCAAATACATAAAATAAGGAATGAGTAAGAGGATATCATTACTGACCCCACAGAAATAAAGAGTATCATAAGAGGATACTTTGAAAAATTATATGCCAACAAGAATGATAATTTAGAGGAAATGGACAAGTTTCTAGAAACCCACAAACAGCCTACATTGATGAAAGAAGAAATAGATGAACTCAACAGTCCAATTACAAGTAAAGAGATAGACTCAGTCATCAAAAACCTCCCAACTAAGAAGAGTCCAGGACCAGATGGCTTCACAGCTGAATTCTACCAAACATTCCGGAAATGCTAACACCAATTCTACTCAAGCTCCTCCAAAAAATAGAAGTAGAAGGAATATTGCCTAACTCATTCTATGATGCCAACATTACCCTAATACCAAAACCAAATAAAGATACCACAAGAAAGGAAAATTACAGACCAATTTCTCTAATAAACCTAGATGCTAAAATCCTCAACAAAATACTTGCTAATCGCAATCAACAACATATCAAAAGGATTATACACCATGACCAAGTGGGTTTCATCCCGGGTATGCAAGGATGGTTCAATATAAGAAAATCAATCAATGTAATACACCACATAAACAGATTGAAAGAAAAAAATCACATGGTCACCTCTATAGATGCAAAAAAAGCATTTGACAAAATACAGCACTCTTTCCTCATAAAAACACTACAAAAGATAAGAATAGACTGATACTTTCTGAATATGATAAAGGGTATATATGAGAAACACAAAGCTAACATCATTTTCAATGGAGAAATCCTAAAAGCCTTCCCTCTGAGATCAGGAACTAGACAAGGATGCCCACTATCACCCCTCCTATTCAACATTGTCTTAGAAGTACTTGCGCAAGCACTGAGACAAGAAAAGGACATAAAAGGCATCCAGATTGGAAAAGAAGAAGTAAAAATTTCATTATTTGCAGATGACATGATCTTATACATAGAAAGCCCTGAGAAATCTACAACAAGGCTTCTAGAACTTATAAAGGAGTTCAGTAATGTTGCAGGCTATAAAATCAATGCTCAAAAAATCAGTAGCGGGAAGCGGCTGTGGCTCAATCAGTAGGGCTCCCGTTTACCATATGGGAGGCCCCGGGTTCGGTTCCCGGGGCCTCCTGGTGAAGGCAAGCCCCCCCGCATGGCGTGGTTAGCTGACCCAGCGAGCACAAGCAGCAAGGGGGGGATAAATGAATAAATAAATAAAATCTTAAAATAAAAAAAAAATCAGTAGCATTTCTGTACACCAATAATGAGCTGTACACCAACTGAGGAGGAAATGAGGAAAAAAATACCATTTACAATAGTAAACAAAAGAATCAAATACCTAGGAATAAATTTAACTAAAGATGTAAAGGGCTTATATACAGAAAACTACACAACATTTATAAAGGAAACCAAAGAAGACAAATAAATGGAAAAATATTCCCTGTTCGTGGATAGAAAGACTAAGCATCATCAAGATGTCAATCCTACCCAAATTAATCTACAGATTTAATGCATTCCCAATAAAAGTCAACACTGTATTTTTTAAGGAACTGGAAAAACTAACCACAAAATATATTTGGATAGGCAAGAGGCCCTGAATTGAAAAAGAAAAATGAAGTTGGAGGTATCACACTACCTGAATTTAAAACATACTACAAAGCTACAGTGATCAAAACTGCATGGTATTGGCACAAGGATAGACCTACTGACCAATGGAACCGAATTGAGAGTTCTGATATAGATCCTCGCATATACAGTCATCTGATATTTGACAAGGCCACAAAGCCCACTCAGTTGGGAGAGAATGGCCTCTTTAACAAGTGGTGCTTGGAGAACTGGATATCCATATCCAAAAGAACGAGAGAAGAATACCATTTCACACCTTATACAAAAATCAACTCAAGATGGATCAAAGATCTAAATATAAAAGCCAAAACCATAAAGACCTTGGAAGATAATGTAGGGAAGCATCTATAGGACCTTGTAATAGGAAATGGTTTCATGAACTTCACAGCCAAATCACGGGCAGCAAGAGAAAAAATAGATAAATGGGATCTCATCAAAATTAAAAACTTCTGCACCTCAAAGGATGTTATTAAGAAAATAAAAAGGCAGCCTACCCAATGGGAGAAAATATTTGGCAACTATATATCTGATAGAAGCCTAATATAAGGCATATATAAAGAAATCCTACACCTTGAAAATAAAAAGACAAACAATCCATTTAAAAAAATGGGCAAGTGACCTGAAAAGACACTTCTCCAAGGAAGAAATACAAATGGCTAAAAAGCACATGAAAAAATGCTCAACATCGCTTGCTATCAGGGAAATGCAAATCAAAACTACAATGAGATACCATCTTACACCCATCAGAATGGTATCTATTAAAAAAACAGCAGACACTAAATGTTGGAGAGGATGTGGAGGAATAGGAACCCTCATCCACTGCTGGTGGGACTGCGGTATGGTCCAGCCACTGTGGAGGACAGTTTGGCGGTTCCTCAGAAAACTAACAATAGATCTTCCGTATGATCCAGCAATTCCATGGCTGGGTATATACCCAGAAGAACTGAAAGCAAAGACACAAACAGATATATGCACACCAATGTTCATAGTGGCATTGTTCACCATTGCCAAAAGTTGGAATCAGCCCCAGGGCCCATCAACAGATGAATGGATAAGCAAAATGTGGTACATACATACAATGGAATATTACTCAGCTGTAAGAAGGAATAAAGTGCTAACCCATGGAGTAACGTGGATAAATCTTGAAGACCTTATGTTGAGTGAAGCAAACCAGGCACTGAAGGATGAACAGTATATGACCTCACTGATCTGAACTGAGGAAAGTGAGCAGTCTCTGAGAACCATTGTCTGAAAGATAGGTTAACAAGGGAGAGAAAGAGAAGAGCAGGCTTTGTGCCATCACCCATATGGACATAATCTATGATAAAGGAATAGAGTATAGTTGCATATTGAAGATAGGACAGATGGGTAGTGATATTACTGAGTTTGGTGGTACAGCGTTGACAGGTGGGTAGATTAGGAAGGGCAGGTTCAAATACCCAGGGCATGTAAATATGAATCTTGACATTCCATGAGTCAAGACAGGGTAGTGTCATATGCCCCAGGGGAGTGGGGAGGAAGGAACAGTTAAGATCTAATGGGGGGAAGCGGCTGTGGCTCAATCGGTGGGGCTCCCGTTTGCCATATGGGAGGCCCCGGGTTCGGTTCCCGGGGCCTCCTGGTGGGGGCGGGCCCGCCCGCACGGCGTGGTTGGCTGACCCGGCGAGCGCAAGCAGCAGGAGGGGGATAAATGAATAAATAAATAAAATCTCTTTAAAAAAAAAAAAGATCTAATGGGCTATTTAGTGGTCATGGGAAAGGTTTTTCATTACCTTACAGTAATGGAAATAGGACATGGTAAATATCATCAAAACTTATTAAACTGTATTGTCTAAATTGTAAACTATACTGTAAATCATTGACAATGTTTAGTTGCTATATTTTGCTATCTGTATAACAGTTATAACAATGCTAACATCAAAAAAAAGGGGGGTGGTTAATATGGGTTGGGAAAGGGGTGGTGGTTTGGTATCTGGGAGTCTCTGGTATTCCGTGTGTGACTTTGCTGTGACCTAAAATTTCTTTGAAAATTAAATGAAAATTTGGGAGACACTGGAGATTGAGAGGGGGAAGGTGTCACGGCACACTGGACATCCAATTACCCAATGACAAAAGGAATAAAAGAATATATATATATATATTTTTAAAGGCATTTCTTTTGTTGTTTTTTTTTTCCATTTTTTTGAATGTCCCAATCCGCTAATTATATTTTGTTCTGTTTTGTTTTTTGTTTGATTGTTTGTTTTGTTTTGTTTTCCCTGAGTTTCCTTATGTTTGTCTCTAGCATGTAAACTTATCATAGTTGTTTCTTCTTCCTATTAAGTGTATTTGATTATTATATGGGCTACATGTTCATGGAAGATTTAGATCACAGAAGGGTTACAATGGGTACTGCAGGGGATTATTGGTGGGGGGTGTCTGGGAGGGGGGATTCATGGGAGTAAGTTTATCTGAATATACATGAAAGATATACAAAATTGTTCAAAATATCAAAGAATGGGGCATGGTCACAGTGGGTGGACAATCACTCAATAAATGAGGGAATCTGAATTCCTAGCCTGGAGAGCTCTGCCATATTCTCCAAGGGAGCAGCAACAGTCCTTTGAGTGCAGGGACAGTGTCTGTCAAAAGAGGATGACCCACTGATGAGTTCTTTTTATTAATGACTACCCTTGTGAGTCTTTGCTCTTGTAACTGAAACTTAGCTTACTGTTATGGGGTG
>JAKSZT010054341.1:1709349-1859156 GCA_026826555.1 Tolypeutes matacus | reverse complement strand
AGTAAATGTATAGCCTTTTTCTTTCTTTTTATTTTCTCTTCGCATTATTTAGGGATGTTGATATAATTAAATTGGGAAGGTGCAAGGGAGTTATCAAATTCAATGCATCCACTGTATTTATAATTATATTTCAAAGATGTGTTGACCTGCTCAGTCACCCTCAAACAGACCATCATACAACAAACAATTTTTCTCAGTCACCTTCAACTACCAGTTGAGGATGGTATAACACTGAACCCCCTTAATGTTGGTTCTTCAAAATTAGTCAAGTACACTTTAGACTACGTGGATAAACTTGTCTCATGCCTTTCCTTGCCTAGTTACTTCACATGCAGACAGAAAGGCATGCTCCAAAAATCTTGGGATATAGACTCCTGATGGAATCGTCCAAAGGAGAAACACAAATACCAAGAGACTAATTGCATCTGAAGACTGCCATGCATGGTGATCAGATCACACTCTCTGGGAAAGAGAGTGATGGAAAGGGGGAAATTGTTACATGAATTAGCAAGGAACTGGAAGCAGCTTGTCCATTTCTGTCTAAAGCAAAGGTCAACTTGTCTGTACATGTTGAAATCATCCACACATGCCAAAAATAAGTTATCTGTGAGACAAGTTATCTGAGACTATCAGACTTTGCACAACTGCTAGGATGTTCTGACACTCTTTGAACCTGGTTCTTGGCTTCCCTGAAACAAGGACTTTTATGGGGGTAAATCAATTTTGTTGGTTAGCATTCCAGCCCCTTCTAAGGCTTGATTTTCTTTTTATTTTATTTTATTTCAATTTTTTGCTTAACCTATCATACTTTCTTTGTGTCATTGTATTTACTATACAAGCTGCCTCTTTCTTGGAAGAAAGGAAGGGAAATGCTTTTGTCTCAACATTGAATATTCCCAAATTTGCAAATTATCTCCTTTTCACAAATGAATGGTCTCTCTTTTCTGAATTCTTAATACTTGTCTTTTATTTGACATATATAATAATAATAAAACTGCGTAATGGAATGTATGAAATCATTTTAGGATTAAATATCATGGTGCACTACAAGGGTTACACTAAATGACCTAAATATATCCAAGTACATCTCACACTACTCTGTAATGACCCTTAATGAATGGTACATAACATTTGTTGATTTTCATTATATCTTCCAAATGGCATTCTATAGTGTGTCTCTACTCACCAAAAAGGCTTAAAACATCCCAGATGAGAACAAAAATGGGGAAAAACTATCCTGTCTCCCTCTTCATGAGCTTACCAGCCTTGATGTGGATCTCTGAGCTGTCCTGGTGTTTGTAATATGCCATACCTCATCAACCATAGCAACGGCTAGAGGCGGGAGTGGGGTGGGGGGTGGGAATATAATTCAGACCACCTGAGCAATTGGATTTGCAAGGCAGGAGCACAATTAGGCAGCCATGGCAACAGACAACTCTGAAAGAAACCAAGAGCAGCAGGAAACTCAAAGAAGTCTTCCACTTTGGGGACTGGCTTTCATGGGTGCAATGGATTCACCTTTCTCTCCAACAGGGGATTGCAGTGACAGGCACTAAATAGGAATGATACGGAACCTGTGTGGATTCTCAGAGTTTGCACTAATTTCTCAGGTAGAAGAATTTGGAAGAAATAACAGCTTTCCCATTCTAAGAATAATGTGGATTCAGTCATTTAGTACTTTAGTACCACAAAAGTGAAGACAGACATACTGGTTACATTATCAAGTGACTGCAGTTTGTAGATAAACTTGGCACTTGCCCAGCTATCTATCCTCTTCAGTCTAGGCAAACCAATCACAAATAGAGCTTTAAGAACTCAATGAAAACAACAACATATTTAATCCATGCCACATTTTCAGTAGAATTGGTAGACTACATCTGGATTTTGCAAAAGTGTATAAAATTATTTAATATATCTAAATATATTATACAAATAATATATCTATAGTATAATAATATTTTGATAGATTGGCCAATGTGTTTTAGTTTTCTATTCGAGTAGTTTCTAGAACATTCTTTTCTTTGTTCTCTCATGAAAGTGTTGACACATCAGAAAAAAAGATAAAAATTGCAATTCCTGGATTTCAAAATTCAAGAGCCTATATCTCAGGAAGATAAGACACCTTAGAGTATGAATGACAGATTTACATTATGAAAAGGAGCACAGCTTTCTGCTTGAAACTCCAAATATCCAGAGAAAAGACAAGGTTTCCTTAGACTGGTGAGAAGGGGAAAAAAGGAGAGTCAGAAAAGAAGAAAGGGATGAGTATTTAGATTGGGTCCTGGAAACCCCAGGGTCCTCAACCCAACTCTCCCTGAAGCAGAGTCCAGAGGAAATGAGGATCGCAGGAACACTGGCTATGCCCCAGAGAGCAGAAGAAAGGTGGGAGATCCTAGTGCAAAACCCAGGAGGCAGAGAGACAGACCCTGGAGAAAGTATCCCAGAACTTAATAGAAACCCCAGGGATAAATGAAGTAGGACTTTAAATGGATGGAGAGAGTTTTAGCTATCCCACGATATAAAGTCATAATGGACTTTTATTTTTAAGTGTAGGAAAATGATATTATTTTTTTTGCAAACCAGAATTTTTATTTTATAGTAAGTATATTTAAGTAAATTTCAGATGTGGAGGTTTGCCCAGGACATCTAAAATACTTAGTGCATCCCCTAATCTGTATCACAGACAACTTAGAAATCCAAGAGTAGAGTTAGGACTCAGGCACCTTGAAGATAACAGCTCTAATTTGTGAGATATTTTATGTGCTACCATGAAATGGACTTTCATCTGTAAATTTCTACTTCAAAATTCCAGTAAATTGCTACGAGACTGGGTTAAAAGACATTAGAATGTTTTTAAGTTTCCTACATGAGTAAATACAGCCCTTTAGTATTTGTGACTAAGAATTTTTAGAAATAGAAGGGCACAGAAGAGGACTTTTAAAGACCTATGTTGGATTCTGAATTTCTAAGTAACCAGTCACACTTTAAATAGAAAAACCAATCCAGAGGCATTAGGCCTAGAAGGATAACATTTACCATAGAGATGAGCTCATCCCTTAGTCTGCCCCAAAGTGGAGGCCTAAGGCACTGGCACAGAGACCGAGATGAGAGGAGCAGAGTGGATTCTGATGGAAGTTAGATGAGGCCACTGCTCACCTCTAGAAGGAGAGCTCTATTAAGACAACCAGAAAAAAAAAAAAAAAAACACCCCATTTTCAGTTGCATTTATAAAAACTAAGCATCCATGAGTTTGAATGCACAGCAGCAAGTAATGTGGAAGCTATGGAGAACTTGCAGTACACTCTCCAAACCAGAGTGAGCTAGCCTGTCCTGAAAGACATTTGGCTCGCTAGTCTTTTTCCTATTTCTCCAGCCAGATAAAATCCTGAGAAGCAAGAGGTGAAGGCTACCATTTCAGATGGAGAAATCAACCTACATCATCTTCTTCCTAAATAAAAATTTTGCCTACCTCATCATTTCCCCTCCTCGACTGTCTCATTTAATTAACCAACAAAACAAGATGCATGAATTAAAATATATTTCAACTGATGGAATGATGAACTTAAATTAACAAAAGGGACTTTTAAAACAATAATATTCAATCTTACATTAGTCCAAAAGAAAAGTTATAACATGAGAGAAATACACATAAATGGTAGAATATGTAAAAAATACTCATACATTTTGTTCCTTCTAAACTCAGAAATTCAAATATGTCCTGTGGTTGCCATAAAAGCTAACATGATTTTAGAAAGTATTGCTATAAATACAATATCCAACACAGAAGATGGTTGGTCCGTCTCACTACTCCATAGAATATTATGTTTTGGACTCCGGGCCAAATTTTAAGAAGGAGTATTGACAAACTACCATGCATATCGGAACTGAACCAAAGGAGCAACTCATCCAATGTTACACACTTGCTTTGTGAGTTTATCATGTATTCCTTATGCTCCCAAGTGTGTAACATTGGATGAGTTTTTGTGTGGGTTCAAGGTAATCAGCATCAACCATAATATGAATGGGGGTGGGTGATGAAGTCAAATGTAAAAAACATTCCTACTCTGGTTTCATTGATAAGGCTACAAGGTAAAGATGTAAAACACCTCCTCAATCTTGACCACTTTAACTCCATAGGATATTATATTTCATATTTCATGACCTACTTCCAGACCTACAATTGTCATAGCATCTACTTTTTAAACTCATTGGCACTGAATGTATAATTGACCTTTCTCTGTTTCAGGAAGATAATCAATTAACCAATCAATCAATCCCAAATTGCTCCTGTTGATTGAAGCCAGAGCTTCAGATCATTTCAAAGTCATTGGAAGCATGAAGTATTATCAGGTCACTGATCTACCATGAGTGAAAAGGTTGGATTTAACTAAATATTTAGATAAGAAAAACTATAACGGAAATTATTTTAGTTGGTTAAGAGAGAATTGGGAGCAAAACTCAGGATCGGTTTTACAATGCTACAAGTGACTCCATTGAGTTGCTTGGTAGTCAATTTGTACATTCTGGTGTACAGAACTAATTTTAGGACTAATAATACAATAGGAAATTAATAAAATTATATTCAAGGTTCTTATCACTATGAAAGTAATATTCTCAATAGGTACAATGATATGAACCTACTGGTGTATGCTTCCTCCTGCCACTACAACTATGACTATGGTCATCCAATTCCAACAGCACATTTCCAATAAGACATTAAAGCATATGTGAATGTTTCTGATTTCAGTTATAGTTATGCTCTCTATTGAGGGTTATGTGATTGAGGATATTGTCTAATCACTTGTGGTAGATTGAATCATGTACCTCAACAAAAGGCATGGTCTTTGTTGGGAAAAACAGCTCTCACTGGGACACGGAGACTGATGATTGCAGGCAGAAAGTTTACTGAGAAGCCCTCCCAACAGAGGGCGTCTGAAGAATACACTTCAGCCCGCCCCTGGAAAGGAGGGATTTGAATTTATACAGTACATTCCTAGGCGGGGAAATGATAGTCTGTGGGAGGGGGTCGAGGGTTTGAGTAAGGTGTAGGGGCCATTAGGAAGCCCTAGAGGTGAAGATTTTCCCTTGTACAGCTAGAGGATAGTGAGCTTGGGAGTTATGTGTCCTTGGAGTGCTGGGGGTGCTGGTGGGGCCTTGGTCTGGAGGGGGGAGCTCTCTAGCTCACTTTACTCCTGTCTCCACGTGGTCTCTTTATTCAACCTTTTGGGAAGTGCCGTGTCTTTAGGCACATAGGCTTAAGGGGGGGCTTGTCCTTCCTTACAGCATGTAAGGGGGAATTGAGTCACAGCTTGTTAATTATTGCAAACCTACTGAAGGGGAACCTCTAACAGTCTTAACCTAAACTCATGTTCCTATGGGTACGAACCCATTTGTAAATAGGGCCCTTTGAAGATGATACTATGAGTTAGGTTGTGGGCAAATTGAATCAGAGTGGGTCTTAATCCATATTACTGGATGCCTTAGAAAGAGAAGAAGTTTGGGTGCAGTCAGCAGAAACCAGAAATTGGAAGAAGCCAGAAGACATATATATGGCCCCGTCATGAAGGGCTGCTGTCACCAGAAAGTTATTGACCCCAAGAGAAGGCATGGCCTTGCAGCCATCTTGATTTTTACTTCTAGCCTCCCAAATCATGAACCAATAAATTCCTGTTGTTAAGCCAAGGCTTTGTGTGGATATTTGTTATACTAGCTCTGGCACAGCAAGACACTGTTTAAACTAATTGTTTCAAATGGCTTCAAGGTAGCTCCCATTAAATGGTGGACAAGGACCAAGTATTGAAATAAATCACTATGAGATGGACTTTAGAATTATGTGCAAAAGGGAACTAAAAAGATGGTAGCCAACCTATGGAACTAGAGTAGAAGACATGTTTCCTTGCACAGAGCAGTATGCATTCTTTTAAGGAAAATGGATATATAAATAATAACTGAAACATGTCTTATGTTAAAGAATAGAAGCCTGTGTGTGAACTATAAAGGCAGCAAAGATGTGTGAATAACTATATTGGTGGGATCGAAAGAGCCTGTTCAGGGACAAAAGCATTACGGAGATGTAACTGTGCAGTCATTTTATTTTAATTCATTTTTATTATTTGAGTTGGATTGTAAATGCTGTATATTAGTTTAACAGCAGAGAAGAAGAAGCAACATTCCAAAGAGGACAAAGGAAGAGGATGTCATTTGTGTGAAGCTGGAGGAGATGAACGTCACATAATGTTGTTAGGAGAGAAAACATGAGGCGGAACGTGAAAGGACTACAATAGGACAAAAGCAGGTGTTAAGTCATGAAGGGACTTGCATGCTCCACTACGAGACACAATATGATCCTGTCGACATTAGGAAGTTACTTGAGAGGTTGAAGGACCTATAAGGTATATAGGTCCAAGTTTCATTTTAGAAAGTGAACTCTAATAAATACTTGGTCTAATAAATGTATGGATAATACACCATAGGAAGAAGAAATCATAGACAAGAGAAACACTTGGCATATTATTGAAACAATCTAAGAGAGAGATAAGGGCTAAGGTTTAAAAAAAGTAATAAAGGAAAAGGATGAAAATCCAAAGCTCTCTAGAGGGTAAAGTCTGTGTTATTTGATGATTTTTAGAGGTAGGTAAGAGGCAAGATGGAGTAATTGAAGACTAGACACTGTTTTCAGGAGGGATAGATGGTGATGCCACTAATTAAGTTGAAGAAACAGGTATAATTATAGGATTTGGGGGAAGGTAATGAAAATGATTTGGAACATAGTTTCAGGAATTTAGGAGACATCTAGGTGAAGGGATTTAGTAAGCAAACTTGATTAGATAACTATTCTCTAAAATTAGTGCAAAGAACTCTTCCTTCAGTAATACATATCCCAATGTATATTTAGGACAAGTATATCTGCAAGATTTGGGGGAAATTCCATGCTCATTTCAGATAAAATAATTTTCAATCCTTGCTAAGTTTTAATTTTTCTTTAAACAGTCATATTAATTGCTACATGGCTACTCTATAAAGAAATCAAATTGCATATAAATATTTGAACTGTAAAAATTTAAGTGAATATTGAATACCTTCTATCTGTCAAATATCTTTAGCATTAACTATTTTAAAATTCATAAATAAAAATATCTTTAGTTGTATTCATAATTTTATTTGCTTTTTATAAAATATTGTTCAGCCAATATGCTCTCTAGATGGTTCTGAGTAATAAAAATGTATTTTTAAATAGGGTTTTATAATTTTATTATATTTTTTATACTTATAAATAGTTTTTATCTAAGATTTCATATAAGGTGGGAAGTGAAGGTCAGAATTAAAAATCCTACATTGATTATTACTAGAACCATTGGATCTTCCTCGAAAGGAGGAAACTCTAATTGCCCATCTCTGCAGTACTCTGGCCCTGTTTCTTAATAGATGACTCTTAATGAGAATTGCAATTTCATAGGCAATACTCCTTCAGGAATTTTTATAACTCTATTTTTGTTGGGTTATAAAACAAACATGTTTTATATGTTTGTAAAATATGCTTCGCTAATATATTTTTCAGTCACCACAATCCTAATCCTAAAAAAGATTATAGTCAATGAATGGGTGTATGAGTAAATGGTAGTAGATAAACTAATTACATTTAAATAAAGATACAATTTTTTCTTCAGTTTAATTTTCCAAGCACAACTATTTAGACTTGCACAAAATATCTCCTCAGCAGGAGAGGGATTCATTACAAAGTGTTACTAAAAGTCAATGAAAAGGGAAGCCTCTAAAAAGTGAGTATTGCTAAAAGATCTCCATCTCGCAACTTTAATTACAGCTATGTTTTAAGGTTATAATAATGATGATGATGATTTCAAAACATTTGTTTTAGGACTTCAGTATATACAATAAAGAAAATATCCATCATTTTCTTTGAAGACTAGGAAGCTGCATTTTATTTCATATGATTGCTATATTTTTATTCAGTTAAAAATCCAAATATATAAAGTATATAAATCATCCCCTTCGCAATCATGAGGAGTTGAGGGGAAGGAGAAAAAAAATCAGTGCCACTTTCTGGAAAATTGAATTTCTTTAGTAATGCTTCTTTAAACATCCCGAGCCCTGGAGATAGACCTAGTTGTCTGAGAGACCAACACTTCTACTTACTAGCTGTGTGACCTTTCTGAGCCTCAGTTTCCTATCTGTAAATTGAGGATAATATTATCTACTCACAGGGTTTGGAGGAAGATTATTAGGGCAACATATGCAAACTATTTCCCACAGTTTCTTTCTTTATAAGAAGACTTTAAAGGTAATAATGCAGGAATTGTGGTTCTCTTCTTTTGCCTTTTTAGTTCCTAGTCCAAATCTTTGCTTCTCCTTTAATTACATGAAGCAATTGAGAAATAAATATTTTCCCAGAGGTCTTTTCCTGCAATTAGGACTACTGCCACCAGATGGTGATGATAATTCCTTCTAACTGTCCACTTTAAGCTTGCTATAAAAGAATGGTTAGAAGTTTTACCTTCTCTTTACTTGGGAATTGACTCAGGAGAGACGAACTGGAAAGATAACCTTCAGTAGGCTAGAGGGGGCAGGATCTCCTACAAAGTGCAGCAGGAGGAGGCCTACATTACAACACAGATGGCTCATCCATAGCATGGAGGGGAAGCCAGAACAGATGAGGTTAGGTCTGTAGGGATGGTAGTAGCAGCTTATGAAATGCTCTAATGATTGCTTCTATTTTCTTAGTGACATGAGATGCAGGGTCATTAGCTGAAACGAGGATATGGGCAGAAGAGTTAGAAGTTGGATGACAGGCCAATGTATGAAATAGTTCTCTATTTGATGAGAGTGGACAGGTAATCAAGAACAGTCCATATTGAACATTTAAGGCCATAACAATTGCCTTAAAGTGAAACAGGAAACTAAGTCTATTATCAGCCTGCCCATATAGTGTTCTATTCTTTCCTGACAGAGAACAGTTTTTTATAACCATGCCATGTATTTATTTTGCCACTTTGTATTAGATAGATAGGTAGAAGATAGATTTAAATCTAGATCTAGTCTAGGTTTAGCTACAGGTATAGACAGATATATGAATATTTATATATTTTGTATGTGTGTAATAATCCTAAATTTTTTCTCTGCACATTTTATCTTACCAGTAAGACCAAAATGTTTCACAGCAAAGACTGTGTTCTGATTTTTTTTTCACGTTTTTTAAGGATTTATTTATTTATTTTTATGCATTTTTACATCCCCGGCCCCCTTTTTTGCTGTTTCTCCATTTGCTGGGCAACTCTCTGTGTCCATCTCCTGCCCTCTCTTCTCATCCTTCTGCTCCTGTTTTCACTGGGATTCGATCCTCAGAACATCCGATGTGGGAGAGAGGTATCCTACTACTGCCTGTACCACCTTAGTTCCTGGTTTTTCAGTATGTCTCCTCTTGGCTCATCCTTGTGTCACTCTCCTGTTACTTATCCCTACTGCCAGGATCTTACTTATGTTTTAATCCACCTTCTCTCACCCAGAGATGGCACCTTGTCTCTTTACTTCCCTCACTCACCCAATTACACACTCATTGTGGAACAAAGATTAATTCATCCTAGGAGAAAAGGCCTTCCATGAACAGCTTCATACTTATCTTCCTCCCTCATTGCACACCACTGTCTAAAGGCAGTAAGGATAAGTAAAAGGAGGACAAAATAGTAAAAGCAATTAAGTGGTAAATCAACAGGGCTTGCTATCTGAGTGGCTATGTGAAAACTGAAAGATGTCAAATTATGAATAAATCTAAGATCTGTGAATTGATGACCAGGGAGATGATGAAGTTCCAAATGTGAAAACTGTCTTTTCCACTACATTAGAACATGAACTGTGTATGGTTTTGCTCACCAGTTTGTTCACAGTGGTTAGCACATTGTCTGGCTTAGAATGGGGTCATAAAAAAATGTGCCAAATGAATGAAATATAAGAGTAGCATGTAAGGAGAGGAAGGTGATGGATTTAACTTTAAACAACATAAGTTCAATGTATCGATGAAACATTCCAACATGAACACCTCACTCAAATAAGAAAAATTAGTTTCTGTCTTAGGGGGATCTGAAACAGGATTTAAAGACTAGGTCAATCAGTTATTGGAGAATATTTTGTAGATAGGTACATTGGCATGGCATCCTCATAATATTTATGATGTACAAGGTAAGAACACAAATAGAAGCTGATATGCTATTGTATTAGTCAGGGTTCTCTCAGGAAACAGAATCAACAGGAGATATCTGTCAATAATATAAGATTTTATAAAAGTCTCTCACGCGACCGTGGGGATGCACAAGTCCAGATTCTGCAGGCAGGCTGCAAGCCAGGGGCTCCAATGAAAGTCCGATGAAAGGTCCTTGATGAGTTTCTGGGAGAAGTTGGCTGTCCACGACGAGCTGGGAAATTCTCTCTGAATGTTGAAAACACTTCCCCTTTTAAGGCATTCAACTGATTGGATAAAAGCGGCACCCATTGATGATGCAATCTCCCTGATTGATTGATGCAGATGTAATCAGCCATCCATGCAGTAAACTCACTGGTGATCCAAGTCCATAAATGCTCTTGTATTACAGTTAGCCAAGTGCTTGCTGGACCAAACACCTGGACATAATTACCTGGTCGAGTTGACACATTAGCCTAACCATCACAGCCGTAAATATATATGTTTTTAAATTATCAGATTAAGCTAACACATTGTTTAAATGCCTGTGTTAAAAATATATACTTTTATAATGTCATGGAAGGACAGTTTGAATACAGAATTCTCAAAATTTCCAGCAGAAATGTGGAGGCACAGGGAGAGCTGGGTAGTGTCCCTAGATCATGGTTGCATCCCTTCTCTTTCCACACTTATGTTTGTCCACAAAACAAAGGCCACACGCCCGCATGTCTAAGGTCTGCTCCACTCTCTGCAAACCTCTGAGCCATACTCAACACTAGGCTGTCATCAGAAGGTTATGCTTGAGGAAGAAGATGCTGCAGGCCCTAGTAGGATGCCCAGGACTGTTAGATCAGAGAATTCCAGACTCCCAGGAACCAAGAGCCTGTGCTAGAAGGAAAATGAGAACTAGAGATGACCCAGGGAGGGTTTCTTCATGTGTTGGTCTGAGAGCAAAATTGTGTATTGTAGCAGTTCTGAAATGATATGGACAAGCAAGAGCAAAATATTTAGACTGCAGAGGGAGAGAGAAATGAAGTAAACAGAGAAAAGCAAAATAAGAAATGCTTGATCAGAGAGAGAATAGAAACCTAGTGATGTTGCAGTTCTCATGAAGACTAACTACTCTTTTTGCAGTTAAATTCTATGAGTTTTCTTCTCATTTCACACTTTTTTGTCTAAATAATTTGAATTGATTTCTGTTCCTTTTAATCCATGAATAAGAAAAGATAATCTATGAGATTATAAGAATACAGAAAATTGTCCAGGTATAGAATACAAACTGCAAACATGGGCTAAAAATATATCCAGTTATTTCATCAATTTGATTGAACTGATTTTTATAAATGGGACAAGTGGACACAGACCACAAGGGACCAAATACTCAGAACAAATTTATACTGTTTTAGTTTCCCAGGCTGCTGAAAGCAGATACCATGAAATAGGTTGGCTTAAACAATGGGAATTTATTAACTTACAGTTTGAGCCCAAGAAAATGTCTAAATCAAGGCCATCATCAAGGCTGTGCTTTCTTCCTGAAGGTTGGCTGCTTGTGATCCTTGGCTCCTCTGCCACATGGCAAGGCACATGGTGGCATCTGCTGGGCTCTCCCTTCTCTTCCAGGTTTTACTGCTTTCACCTTTATGTTGGTTTAAGTCTTTTATGTGGACCCTAAAAAATTGTGTTCTTAAATTGGTCCACTCCTTTGGGTGTGGAACCCTTTGATCAGATTGAATTCAATTGGGGGTCTTTGACTGGAGTACTTCCCTCTTGCCAGAGTCCTTTATAAATGGGAGAAACATAAAGAAACAACAGAGAAAGAAAGCTGCTATTCTACTCTGCCACGTGAGAGAGGATGCCAGGATCGCCTCTAGCCACAGAAAGACAGGGAAACCCCAAGAGGCTAAGAGAGAGGTCAGAGGCTGGAATCAGTGAAGCAGCCTAAATTGAAGCAACCAGGGCCAAAGGAGAGGGGAGATATTCCCTGTGGGCATATTCCTGGTTGCCCACAGTTGTGCTTGGAAAGAAAGTGAGCCTGGAGGAGAAGGCAAAGACCAGCCTCCATTTCACCTTGCCATGTGGCAGATGTCCAGGACTGTCAGCAGCCAACCTTTGTTGAGACAGCATCTCTGATGATACCTTGATTTGGACATTTTCACAGCCTCAGAACTGTAAGCTCTTACCCTAACAAAGTGCCATTATAAAAGACAACCCATTTCTGGTATTTTGCAATGGCAGCCTTTAGCAAACTATAACAAACTACTTGTGTCCATGGCTTTATCTCTCTATCTGTATTCATTCTGTTTATAAAGGGCTCAAATAAAAGGATTAAGACCCATTCTGATTGAGGTTCACACCTTAACTGAAGTAGCCTCATCAAAAGATCCCAGCTACAATGGGCTCATAAACACAGAAATGGATTAAATTTAAGGACATATTTTTTGGGGGGTACCTACAACTACAAACCACCACATTCCATCCTCTGGGCCATAGTGATGCTCTTTCTATAGGCAAAATATATTCATTCCATGACAATATTCCAAAAGCCTTAAGTCATTTCAGAAACAATGCTAAGTACAAAGTTAATCAAAATTGGTTATAGATGGGGTCTGTCCTGTGACACAATCCCTTTCCCTATGTAGACATGTGAAACCTACAGAACAGGTATCTGCTTCCAATATACAAGAGAGGGACAGTCATAGTATAAACATTCACATTCCTTTCTAATCAATGCCCTCACTTTAACAATCACCCTGTAAATTTGGGAATTTAATTTAAGTAGTATTTCAGCCACTCCGACAATGAGACTTTGTGTCTGGGTTTCAGAAATCTCATGTCTGTGGCCACATGAAATAAGGGCTACGTAGAAACTTTCACATCCTTTATATAGCATTTAAATTGCAAATTTGTAGCCCTGAGCTCATCTCTTTCTTTTATAACAATATTCAGTATATATAGCAATGATCTGCCAATAGTATTACACCATTTATTTCCACAAAACTTCATTAAAGTGTTGAAAACATTCAAACCCAGAGCTTTGTCTTTTATAATTATTTGAGTAGCTGTATTTATTGTCAACTCATGCCAAGGACGATCAGTACCATCTTGATTATTGGAAATAAACTCATTAGTGTCTTTGAATTTAATCACATTAGGGAACCAATTCTAAAAACCCTAGAACCAATTCAGAAATCTCATCCTTAAAATTCTGTTTCAAAAGAAATACTCCCAGTACCAAAGCTATATTACTCAGGGTTCTCTAAGGAAACAGAGCCGAAAGGAGAGACCTGTAAATATCCTGAGTTTTTTATAAAATTTGTCTCATGTTACTGTGGGGATGTGCATGTCCAGATTCTGTAGAGCATGCTGCAAGCTGGTAAATCTGATGAAGGATTTCAATGAATTCCCCAGGAGAAGCTGGAGGGCTGAAGAAGAGATGGAAATTTTCTCATCTGCTTTCTGAAAGCCTTCAACCGATTAGATAAGACTTCCCTCATTGTTGAAGGCAATCTCCTCAGTTGGTTGTAGATGTAATCAGCAATAGATGGAATCAACTTACTGATCATATAAGTCCACAATATGTCTGTACAATAACAATCAAGGCAGTGCCTGCTTGACCAAACAACAAATTGTCCAAGATGACACATGAATTTATCCATCACACAAACTTCCAACCTTCCTTAAATTGTTTCAATCTCCCCTTCTGTTAACTCTAGGTATTTTAACAGAATTTATTCAAATCGAAAGACCATCTTTCAAGTAGTACTCTTTTAAATTCACTCAGTATACACAGTAAAACTTGGTATACAATGGTTAGTGCACATCATTGCCTAGCATTTTAAAGCAGTCCTGTTTTTCCATGCATTCAGAGAAAAATATCTGACTTTGTTAAACAATGTTCACAGAGCAAACTTACACATAAATCCATTCTAATAAGGGTCCATGCTGATGAATGCAGAAGAGGAGACTGTCAAGAAAAAACAAACCAAAACAAACAGCAAACAAAAACCTGTTTCTCAATTCTACCAAGACTTCTCTTGGAATTGAGTGGATGATAAAAAATGAGAAACAAACTTACTGTGGAATAGACATGTTGTCTTATGTGTTGGGAGGAGGAAAGCAAAAACATGAAGAAAAGGATGAAATCACTCGGGTAAATAAGATTTCACATTTCCAAGAAATAGACAAAGTAAAGTCACAGGAGTTTGTTGAATGATTTTCAAAGTTCATCAAACACAATGGGACAAACCACCATAAAAAACAACAGGAAATGTGAAACAGAAAATGCAGAGTATGATTTGAGTCCTTGAGTTGAGGGAGTAAATTGTACAAATGAAATTTTTAAAAAAATAAGTAAATTGTAACAATGAAATGTCTGTACTGAGACCTAAAGAAGCCACTGCCAGATGAAGAAATACATTTCAACCTAATCAAAAGGGACCCAAGTGCTAAACAGAAATGAGTCAAAGAGGCTAATCACTTTGGACTTAGGAACATCAGAGAACAAAAGAGCACCAGTGAGGTAAAGTGCATATCAAAGTATCTTTGAACTTATAAATACCTAATGAACAGCAACAAAGCATAAATAAATATAAAGGCATTCCAACCTGAGAGAGGAGAAGGTTTATGAAATGAGGGAACTATGTGTGCAATAGAAGGAGTAGCATGAACTCATGTTCATAGAATGAAAATTAGTTTCAAAAAATATTTTAGCTCTCATGTAATCTAATCGTCTGGTTTTTACACCAAGGAGAGAAAGAAACAGAGATGATTATTTTATGATGTCCCTCTGGGAAAAAACAAGGGAACAAGGACTCAAATTGTGTTGGTTGTACAGGGGTCACCCCTTTCCTACCATCTCTCTGGTAGAGGTACTGTTTTCCCTTGAATAGTTCCTTTATTATCTTTCAACCAGAAGACACAATTGTGGAGGTCCCTGAAAATCCTCATGAACTCCAGAGGAATTCCCTTTTGGCATGGTGAGGCTAAGTGCGTGGCTCTGAGATGCCCATGTAAAGAGCCCTCTGTTTTCCAAAGATCTTTTTACCTCACTTCACAGCAGTGGGAGGATCCTGCCATGGCAGAGCCAATTCCCTCACTGTAAGCTCGCCACACTGGCCAAACTGGAATGCTCTGCATTTCCCATAAGCTTCTCTCTACTCTCTTCATAATATTTTATCCCCAATTAGATGCTTGTTTGTGCCCAGTCCTCCAGCAATTCTGGGGCCTTGTGCATCAACACTCTTAGTGTTGGCACACTGCTCTGTTTCCATTCCAGTTCTACCAGCCTTACTCTCTCCCCAAAGCCACTGTGATAAAGATGGCATCATAGCTGCTTTATTACTAGCTAACAGGCTTCTTAATGAATCTTTGGCTTATCCACTTCTCAATATCAGGAATCCTGGAGCATTTTTGCCAGCCAACAACCTGCTCTCCACATCTATCCTGAGACAGCTATGACAACTGAGTTGCTAAATCCATGCCCATGTTGAATTCTGCAGTGCTTCCATCTGGGGCTTTTGGAACACAGACTGATTATGTCATTGTGTGGCAGGAGTCAGGTAAGATTGGGATAGACCCACTAAGACTCAAACATCTGAGCCTCCCCTATCTGGAAGACATCAGACTAATGGGCACCAACATTGATCTTCTACTTGATTTTGCAATCATTCTTCTCACAGCATTCTCCCAAGCCACACTATGTTGAAAATATTACATACACGGATGATTCCATTCTCTCCTTCACCAAAAACATATCTGGTGCTACATAGGAAATCTTTTTTTTGGACACTGCTATAGAGCAAATCGTGCCCACCACAAAGACATGTTCAAATGCTAATCCCTGGTCCTTTGGATTGAACTCATTTGTAAATAGGATCTTTGAAAATATTAGTTAAGATAAGCCAAATTGAATCAGGATAGGCCTTCATCAAGTATAACTGGAGTCCTTATGAGTAGAGGAAATCTGGATAGTCAGTAGAAGACAGGAGGAAGACTCAGATGGGGGGAAAGACAGCTACGTAACAGAGCCAGAGACTGAGTTTCGCATTGCCCTTAAGCCACACACGCTGCAGACTTTAGAGAAAGCATGGTCTTGCAAACCTTGATGATGGACTTCAAGCCTCCAAAACTGTGACACAATAAATTTGTGTTGTTTAGGTCAACCAATCGTGGTATTTGTTTTGGTAGCTCTGGCAAATTAAGAAAGACATTTATTTTGCTGCCACGTGTACTATGGACTATTTGGAATTGTACATGGAATGATTTCAGTACTACGGTTCCTGGAAATAGTAATCCTCAAATATGCAAGTAAAGCACCGCAGCCTATTCAAGAGCTACTTTGGAGTCACGGTGTTGGTTCTCCTTAGCTGTCATAGATCATATTGTTGTAAGGTGTGATAATACCTGTGGACCTTGTTATTCTTATTGTTATTAGACACGATTCCTCTAAAATGTATATATTATGTTCTGAGATCATATATTTCCTTTCACCTGGTTTCTGCACCCACTGCTCAGACAGCTACTTGGTGAATAAACCCTTTTCAGCTTCCCCTGGAATTTCTTATGCTGTATTCCCTCAATTCTAAGAGGCTTAGAAGTTAGAGGTGCTAAATAACAACAAAATTGAGATATTAGAAGGAGAAATAACCTAAAACCAAGAAAGAATATCATAGAAGTGGGTGTACATACCTCAAAAAGCTAAAAATACTAAATTTCTGGTTTTATGGAAACAATAACAGGAAACAAGAGTTTTAATTACTAACAACTACTAATAGAAGAAGGTATAGTTTTAAAAAATGACACAGAGTTGACTCTCTGTCAGAAATCTTGAGACAATCTTAATTCAAAGTATGTGTGAGGTGCCTGTGAGTGCACGGCATATAAAAAGAGCCGTAAATGTATAGTTAAAAGAATATGGGATGGATGGACTCACTTCACAGGATTTCAATTCTAAATTTCTGTCTGCTGCTTAAATAGCTGTGGTACATTTGGCAATTCAATCAACAGTTACTTTATCTGTTATATATGAATAATATCACTTGTTACACCTCTTTTCAGGACTGTAGTAAGAATAAAATTAGTAAATGATGGGAAATATTGTGAGAAATAGAAAGCATTCTATAAATCCATGTTTTAATCATGACTTAAGCAAAGTAATTTTAATACTATTACTATGACTGCTACCTACTACTAATAATAAAAATAATAAATATGTGGTTTGGATGTATAAATCTTGAGCAGGGACTCTCTTTAAATTTCAACCCAATCAATCCTCTTAAGGAAAAATGTGCTTCCTTATAAAAATGGAATTTTCTTGGCTGAGTTATTCTCCAGAGAGACCAAGTTTTCTTTTTATTATGGCTATAAAATACAGTGAAAATGCAGTCAGAAAAATTTTATTCTGGTAACAAAAGGCAGAAAACTTACTTATGTATGGACTAGAGAAAATGAGAAGTACAGCTTCCACTTGCATACTACAAAATACCATACAATGAAAATTTTAAGTATGTTCCCAAGTTTCATCCTCACCCCACACAAAAAGAATTCTATTTCTGAAACAGAACATTAAGCAGAATTTCACACAAGATACCCATCCTTCTATACACAGTATGAATAATCCGATACTGTAGATGATAGAGTTTCCCTGCCCCCACAAATCCAAGTATTTATTTAGGTTAATGGATTCTCTTCCCTAAGGAAAAGTATTGTGTCACTTTTATTATATTGCATTTTGCTTTTCTTTTTGCCTTGCAAAAGATAAGCTGGGGATGTTCATAAGATAAAAGTATAACTACTAATTGTTTGCACACTTTCTGTCAACCTAGGTGAAAATCAAGCACACTAAAAATTTTATTTTTTCCTAGGTTGACAGAAAGTGTAAAAGAGATTGGGTGCCTCCTTCCCACATCAGAGGTCCTGGGTTCAGTTCCTGGTGCCTTCTAAAGAAACAAGGAAGGCAAACAGACACAGCAAGTGCAAACAACGAGGAGGGGGGAGAAATAAATAAATAAAATAAATCTTTTTAAAAAATTATTTTTTGTCTTCAAAAAAAAACGAAGTTGAAGGACACTCACTTCCTGACTTTAAAGCATATTACTTAGCTACAGTGGTTAAAAAAAAAAAAAGGCAAGGTACTGGCATAAAGATATAAAGACAGACAGATTGACCAAAGGAACTGAAATAAGAAGTCAGAATAGACTCTCACATCTACAGTCAAGCTATTTTTTGAAAAGCCTGTTAAACTCACCCACCTAGGCCAGAACAGTCACTTCAACAAATGGTGCCGGGAGAACTGGATAGTCATAACCAAAAGAAAGAAAGAGGACCCCTATCTCACACCTTATACAAAAATTAACTCAAAATGAATCAAGGACCTAGATATAAAAGCAACAGCCATAAAACTCCTAGAAGAAAATGTAGGAAACATTTTTAAGATCTTGTGGTAGGTGGTAGTTTCTTAAACCTTACACCGAAAGCACAAGCAACAAAAGAAAAAAATAGATAAATGGGACCTCATCAAAATTCAAGACTTTTGCACCTCAAAGCACCTTGTCAAAAGGGTGAAAAGGCAGCTGACTCAATGGGAGAAAATATTTGGCAATGACATATCCAATAAAAGTTTAATATCCATGATATATAAAGAGACCATACAACTTAACAGTAAAAAGACAAATTACTCAATTTAAAAAATGGGCAAAAGACAATTGTCCAAAGAAGAAATATAAATGGTGAAGACACACATAAAAAATGTTCAACATCACTAGCAACTAGGGAAATGCAAACCGAAACTATAATGAGATATCATTTCACACCTAAACAGACCACTATCAAAAGCCAGAAAACTGTAAATGTGGGAGAGGATGTGGAGAGATAGGAACACTTATTCACTGTTGGTGGGAATGTAGAATGGTACAGCCACTGTGGAGGACTGTTTGGCAGTTTCTAAGGAAGTCAGATATAGACTTGTCATGTGATCTGGCAATACCATTACTAGGTATATACCCAGAAGAACTGAGAGCAGTAACACGAACAGACATCTGCACACCGATGTTCATAGCGGCATTATTCACCATTGCCAAAAGTTGAGAAACAACCCAGGTGTCCATCAACTGATGAATGGGTAAACAAATTGTGTATACAAATAATGGAATGTTATGCAGTGGAAGAAGAAATGAAGTCGTGAAGCATATGACAACATGGATGAACCTGGAGGACATTATGTTGAGTGAAGCAAGCCAGACACGAAAGGACAAAGTCACAAACACCAGAATGTTCTCTCCATTTCCATTCATTTCCAAAGATTTATAAACAGTCTTTTCACCATTTCTGCACAGATTAATCATCTCTAACCTTATTCTATTCTCTAACCTTATTCTATTTTCCATTCTCTAACCTTATTCTATTTTCTGGTGTTTGTGACTAGCAGAGCTATTATATGGGTATGATAGTGGTTAAAAGGTAAAGTCTAAGGACATGTATATTACTAAAAGGGAAGCTAAAAAAAATGTAACATGGGACTGTATAAACAGTGAAACCTTATGTAAAATATGAATATGTGTGAAATTTCATATATAAGACTATTTTTACAAAATATAAATACAAATAAACTTGAGAGAAGGAAACAGAATAGTTGCTGTGTATGGCTGGGGAAGCAGAGGTTGAGGGTAATGAGTTTTGTTTGGTCGTTTTTTGTTTTTTATTATTATTATTACTGGAATAGTGAAAATGCTCTAAAAATGAAGTGATGAATGCACAACTATGTGATTATACTGAACATCATGGACTGTACACTTTGGATGGATTTATGCCTTATCAATATGTATCAATAAAATTGATTTGTTAGAAAAATTATTTTGTTAAAAACAACAGTGGCTTTCAGGTTTAATGCAGTGGATTGAATATATGAGTTTATCTTCTGAAACTCTACTATAATAAAATAATAAAGGAAAAATGGTATGAACTATAAAAGACAAAAAGAATGGGCGAATGGCAGCAGATATAATGTTGAGGAAATGTATTATAGCTGGGACGCAGAAGGACATATTGCGACTTACTTAGCAGAGCAGAGAAAGTTGAAGGCTATGCCAGCAGTTAGAAGGAAAGAGAAAAGAAAACCTGTGTGTCACAGAACCCTGGGATATCTCAGGTCGTAGGGGAACCAGTTACTTTTGAGGGCAGGGATATAGAGGAAGGGCTGAACACAGAAGCTTTTGCTTACATTCAATTTAAGAAGCAATTATACTCTCAGATTCTCTGTCCCTTCATTGCCTCTCCCACCCTGACAGAGTACTGGGCTTGCGGTCACACCCACTGTTACAGAAAAGGAGAACCAACATAAAGCATATATTACATGAAAGCTGAAGAGTGCGAAAATCATTTCCCACTTTTTGGGTCAAGAATGCAGACAGGGAGTCATAGAAGTTTAGGCCAAGAAACCAAAGAATTCCTCTCTAAAGTACCAGGTCCTTCTCCCCAAAACATCCCCTACAGATAGCGATATTTGGATGCCCAGGAACAACGTCTTCCAAGACATAAAGAAACAATAAATGAGTGGTTGAAAGAAAGAAAAAGGGAGGAAGGATGGGAGGGAAAAGGGAAAAAGAAAGTGATGGTTACCTACACGTGTTGGATGCTGTTAGGCCCTGTTCAAATCTAATTTATTGGGCCAATGAGCCCATCTGCCTGCTGCTAGATGTTAAGGGTGCACATTTATCCCCTCCTCAGAAGAATTTCCCTGGCCAAGAGGAGTCGCCATGCCCTGAGGTACTAACTCCACATCAGCCTACTCCCCAGCACCAGTAACTACCTGTTCAGGGATTTCCCAGCCCCAGCTCTCCCCTTGGGACCAGGCTAAATCTAGACCCCAGGTGAGAAACCCTGTGCCTACCTGACTCCTGTCCCAGGCCACTGCGACATTATTTGCATCTAAGACCTTGCTTGATCTATTTAAACACATCAAGAGGAGTTTTACATCTCTGTTGGTTGGAGAATAGGTTCCCATGAAAACAACAACAGAAAGGAACAGTTACTATACCCCAAGCAAAACAAGAACCTGTGCAAGGAAGAAAATAAAGCATAATTGTATTATACTATATGATTCCAATATGGTTAAACACAAAGTTTTCATTTAACCTAAACATATGAGACAACGGTATTGAGAGGATAGAAGGAAAAAATATTTTCATTCATGTCGGGCGTATGGGAATGAGAAAAGCAAATCTTTGTTTACTATATGATTAAGTCAGTTAATAATATTGAAAATTAAAGGATAAAAGTTTAAAAATAATGGCAGTTATTTAGAAATATGGAGGTAAACATTGGAAGAAACAATTAAAACTTATGGAAGTGGCTGTTTTGGGACATCAAAAAAGGTGGGACCAGGGACTTTTTTGAATCATAAGCCTTATAGAACTGGTTGCTTATTTAAAATTTTACACAAGTATTTAAATGATAAACTATAAATTCATATTCAATATCTATCTGCATATGAAAAGTACATATTCATTTTAGAAAACTCATAAAAGTATACAGAAAAAAATTAAAATTATCCATAGTCCCAACATCCAATCAAGGACAATTATTTTGAACATTTTTAGTGGATCTGCCCAGTCTTTTTTCTTTGGTTATTTTATCCTTCACATTTTAGTTTTTCTGAAAGTAGAATTTTTCTCTTATTCAATACTGAATCATATACATTTAAAGACAAAATAACTTTTATAAGCATACTGTTGTGGGTTAAATATTTCATCATATAAATCTTATATATGTGTATATACATATATATGACCATTACTCTATTTTTGTGTATTTACACAATTTCCTATACTTCTTTATTATAAACAGTGCTGTGATGCCCATTTATGAACATAAGCATTTCCTATATTTCTCATTGTTCTCTACATCTCTAATGTGCAGGAATCCACTGACCATTACCCTCAGATCTATCAATCTGTAGCAGCTTCCACACCTGAACTCATTTCAACAAAATTTTGCTCCAATAAAACAATTTGGATGTGCTATAGGTTTCATTATAATGAGATGTTACCTATGTAAATGATTTTCCAGTTCTTTGGTTTTAGGAGTTTGTCATCTCCCCCTGGGAAACTTTCCACTTTCTAGTACATCTTCAAGCTCTCCCCAATGAGCACTAAAACAAATAAGTCATTCATTTTTCTTGCTGCATTTGCCTCTTCTGTCATTGAATTCATTTCAATTTCCCTCACGGGGCTTATAATCTTCCTTCCCTGTCTTCTTAATTCACATATATTTATGAAACTGTCCATTTTTCTTCACAAAACATGCATCCCTCTTGAAGGTCTTCTTATGATTTATTTTATTATATATACCTTTGTCCTATGTTGGTAATATTGATTTAGATTTCTTATCTTCTATGTCTTTTTATTTTGTACAACCTTATGTTTTTCCCTAGATATCAACTTTGTTCATTTTCTTCTTCAACTAATGTTTGTTTATTAACGACATCCATATTGTTTTAACTCCCAATGAGTTAGCAGCAACTATATGTTGAGTCCTAGGCGTCTATTTAGATGTTTCAAATATAATACCTTATATTTTATAATATAATATGAAGTGATGTGATATGCTACAATACCTCATTTCTTTCTTCACAACTTTATAAATTAGACATTAGTGATATTGCTTGCATTTTATATTAGAGGAAATAATCACTAAGTATAATATGAGATATTTGATCCCATTAGTTATTTGATATAAGGTAAGGTTTCCACACCACTCCTTAGCAAGTGGAGATGAGAGACTTAGTGCTTTTTTTGAGTTAGTTTTTAAATAATTAAATTAAGTCAAATTAATTGATATCAAGTTATATCTTATTCAAATATATGCATGTTTTTTTTTCCAGATAAAACCATTTAAAGTTGAAGGTTTTTTTCCCTTTTATATGTTTAAAGGACTACTTTTTCATCTGGTTTTCCCATTGCCTGAGATTTGTAGGTGTTAATTAGCAATACTTTGAAAATCTAGGCCTCACCATTTGATTCTGACTAGTTAACATTGAAATACATTGTTCCTGGCAGAAAAGTGAATTAAAAAAAAAAAATCATTGTTCATACATTGTATAAGTCCATCTCTCCTATTTGGGGAAATTTATTAAGAAAGCAAGACAGTTAAAAATCATTACTTTAGTAAAATAGTCATTTAAACCAAATACGTATTAACTGTTTCTAAGAAATGGTATACATTTAATTATCTTCACTTATTTTTCCTTTGTTTGATACCAGAGAGTTTTTAAAGGCTTGAATGATTCATCACCATAATGTGCAAATCTAATGGAAAGACTCTGACAGTGACAGTAATTCTTTTTTTTAATTTTTTAAAATATTATTTATTTATTTATTTTTATTGTGGGTGTGGCAGTTTGATGTAATTATGAATTCCAAAAATATAATTGAATCATGCTTGTAAACTGATCTGTTAATCTGGGCATGATTAGGTTAGGATGAGGGCGTTGAGCCCCACCCCTTGGTGGGTGGGGAATCGAATATAAAAGGCAAGGCAAAGGACAGTTGAAGCAGTCTTTTGAGAAGCAGTTTTGATGTTGGAAAGAAGGCCCCAGCTTTCTACAGCTGACCTTGTGGAGGAAACAGGAGCTAAGCCCGGAGAGAAACACAGCCCCGGGAAGAGAGGAACCCCAGAAGCCTGAACCCTAACAAACGCAGGCAGCTGTCTTGCTCCAACACGTGGCAATGGACTGTGGTGAGAGAAGAAACTTAACGCTTTATGGCCTGGTATCTGTGGACTTCTACCCCAAATAAATACCCTTTATAAAGACCAACCCATTTTTGGTATTTCACATTAGCACCCCTTTGCTGACTAATACAGTGGGTAAAAATCAAATTTTTCACAATACAAACCAATATTTGTAAAATGATATATAGATATATATGCATCTATGTGCATTTGCTTACATAAATGTTATTTTTTTTTCATCTATATTTTAAAAGATGCTTAGCTTACATAAATGTTACACAAAAATTACAGGGATTCCCATGGTCTCCACCTCCCATACCTCCCATAACATCTCACATAAACAGTAATTCTTTAACACTCCTTTCGTCTTTTACTGATAGGAAGACGTGCTGCCTGAACCCAGGAGGGTAGTTCAGAATAAGATGAATCAGGAATCACGGACAATGACATTTCTTTCTCTTTCTTCTCTTCACATTCAGATTAGCCGAAATCCTCACCTTCGTCTTGTTTGAAGTCCTTGTAAAGCCTGCCTCAAGTGATTGGATCATCAAATTCTGCAGTCTTTCCTAGAGTCATAAACAAGAGATCCAAAGAGAGTTTCCAGACTTGTATTATACATAAATAACCCATGTTTTCTCCCCTTTATTTCTACATTTTTGCAGGGATCAATATTTTTATATCTATGTCCTGGATTTTTTTTTTTTTTCCTTCTTTTCACCTTCTTGCTCTCTGCTGAGTTCGGTGTTTCACCACATCTTGTAGCTAGTCGTTCTGTATCTCTTTATTCTCAAACTTTCTATATCTACCCCCTCTCTTACCCCAAGTCTTCTTCCCAGGCTAATGGCACCTCTATATGTTTTCTCCTCCCCATCCCAGTCCTTGCCTTTACCACAGGCACAGGCACACTCCCCTTTCTCTACCAACACTGATGAGACAAATAACATCCCTCCCTAGTTTCAACCAGCTAGAAGTAGCTCAGGTTCTCTCTTTTTTTAATATACATACTTTTTAATTTATTTTTTTTAAAGAAACTTAGATTACATAAATGTTGCCTAAAAAATATAGGGTATTCCCACATGCCCCGCTCCCTAGCCCTCCCATATTTTCCCACATTAGCAACATCCTTTATTAGCGTGGTACATTTGTCACAATTGATGAACCCATCTTGGGGCATTGTCACTAAGCGATGATTATAGTTTACATTTTAGCTTACACTCTCTCCCGCACATTTTTGCAAGTCATTACATGATATACAATGGCCTGTATCTGTCACTGCAATGTCATTCAGGACAATTTGCAAGTCCCCAAAATGCCTCCATATTACACCCGTTTTTCCCTCTCCCTCCCCTCAGAACCTCCAGTGGCCACTGCCTCCACATCCATGATAAAAGTTCTTCCATTGCTAAGATCACAAGTCTACAATAGCACAATTGTAAGTCTACTCTAGTCCATCATCCATTCCCCAATCCTGAGGACAGATTCTCTTTTTAAAGTGACTTTTCAATCCCTTGCATTTAAAACTCTCCTGTAATGCCCAAAAATAAGATACAATATTATGTGCTGCCTTGACATAAGGTGAAATCAGGAGGGCCTCCTGTGGCCTAACCACAAGTCCACCAACCTGCCCTGCTTCCACATATAAGGTCCTTGAGGAAAACCGCCCTAAAAGGCACCAGGCTCCCTTCCTGCTTGTCCCTGAGTAGCAGGTTTCAGTTCCCTGGAATTATTGAAACAAACCAATCGCATCCTCCAATGGAAACCAGAGGTCACCCCACCCTGTTGATACTGCAAAGCCTGCCTCCCACAGCCCCTGCTTGTTTGCTCTGTTATCAAGAGCAAACCCCGTGTGGCCCCAAGTCCTAGGCAGCCTTTTCTCCCCCAGATGTAAGTATATGTAACGAATGCTGTCAATCTCATCTGTCTGGTGTTAGGTGCCATGCATCTGGCCAACCCCAAAACCCTGTAGCAGGAATCTGTCCCTCACCAATGCGGAGAAGAGGAGGCAGTTACAACAAACACACACTTGGGTAACTAAAATGGCACAGCTAAGGACATGCAAAACTGCTACAATTCTAAGCCCACTTCTGCCATTTTTGTAACTTTCATAGCTCCTGTGTTAGTTTTGGCCCTCCAAGAACAACAAGACCTTGAGGTCTTCTTAGACTGCAAGGGAGGACTTGACATGCAAGAGATTTAATATTTGTGGAGGGTAAAGGGAAGGAAGCAGAAGTGAGTAGGTAGAGCCTTCAGGCCATGACGCATGTCAACACTTGTGAAAGGAGAGGGGGAGGAAGGAGGATAAGATGAGGAGAGCTTTAGACTGCAGCTCAGTTGTAGGAAACTTGTCCAGATCAATGGGGACTCCTTAAGCAAGAGTCACTCATTAAAGGATCCCTGAATCACAGGAATAGCTGACACTAGCCGCCGGGTGTGCTCAGACCACAGCTGGGAGCAACCTAGGAGAATCATGGCCTTGGCACAAACTCAGAGGTGGGCCCAGAGGGGCAGCAGCTGGGTTTCCAGTCAATATATTTCTTAAAGTAAGATATCTGAGTGGACTGTTTTCATGGACACATTTTTATGTCCCTCACAGCGTATTCTAGTTCCTGATGAGTCAGCAGATCCGGCAGCATCTCGTGGATTTCTCTGCCTGAGTTTGCCTTTACCTCTGCCTTCTTCAGTCTCCTCGCTGCTGTTCTCTCTGCTCCTGCCTCTCACAATGACCTCTGGAAGTTCTGGAACTACCGCCATCCTGGGATAATCTATTCCCTGTGCATTGTCCTTGGTGGATTTGAATGACTAATCATCACAATTTATGAGTCAATGTTAAGCTCTGATATTGGTAATTCCTTAACTTTCTTTTTACATTTTATGGATAGTGTAGCCATTGGGCAATTTGATGTAATTATGAATTCCAAAAATATAATTGGATCATGCTTGTAAACTGATCTGTTAATCTGGGCATGATTAAGTTATGATTAAGGCGTTGACTGGGCCACATCAGTAAGGTGTTGAGCCCCATTCCTTGGTGAGTGGGGGAAGAAAATATAAAAGGCATCACAAAGAACAGAGTTGCAGCAGTTCTGAAGTTGGAGTTTTGATGTTGGAGTTTTGATGATGGAAAGAAGGTCCCAGGAGAAGAGAAGTGTGCCATTCTTCTGAGAGTCCACAGCTGACCTTGTGGAAGAAACAGGAGCTAAGCCTGGAGAGAAAAGCAGCCCCAGGAAGAGAGGAACCCAAGAAGACTGAACCTTGGCAAACATTGGCAGCTGTCTTGCTCCAACACGTGGCAATGGACTTTGGTGAGAGAAGAAACTTATGCTTTATGGCCTGGTAACTGTGGACTTCTACCCCAAATAAATATTCTTTATAAAGACCAACCCATTTCTGGTATTTCCCATTAGCATCCCTTTGGCTGACTAATACAGATAGGAAGAAGTATAGCCTGAACTCACTGTCCCCTTCCTGGATGTAGTCTTATAAGGGACAGCTGTGATTGCTTGCCCTTCACCCAGGCCTAGCATTGACCCTTCTCTTAGTTCTCCTCACGCAGAAGACAATGTGAGAGAATCACAGCACAGTAACTTCCTCTAAGAGCCCCGAGGCATTAGCCTATCCTCCTAGAGATGATGCCTCCATACTTGGGTACCGTAAACTGAGTAGTGCTACCCTTTCAGTCCGCATCCTACTACTCTGTGACAGGGACCAGCTAATCCAACCAATGAGAGGGTTTATACAAACACCAAAATTACACTGCGTCCCAGGACTCCTTTCAAGAAAAGCGAATCCTCAGAATCAGGTATCAATACCCAGGAAAGGCCCCCATCCCAAGCCCTGGATTTGCCCCATGATAGGATCACAGAAAACGGGAGTTTAGAGTGCATTCAAGGAAATGGGACACGTACGTGCACACACAGATGTGTACACACACTCTTACCCAGTAGTACCAAGAGCACAATCGTATCAGGGCATAATTTTTCCAGCATTCGTGCTCCTCTCAAAGACTTGTGCTTCACCTTTCACTTCAGGCACAGGCCATTACTGACACAGGACAGGTCAAACTTCAACTAATGCAGCCCAGTACACTTCCTTCCCGCAGCATTCTAACACACTACTTCCAATGTTCTGCCAGCAAATCTTCAAACAAGAACAAACACTGCAAGTGACTCTTTATAGAAAGGTACAATCAAAATTCACACAGAGAACAGAAATATTCCTCTCTCACAGGCATAAAAGTGTGCAGAGACAGTCTCAGCCATACCCAACTATGGACAATTCTAAATTTCACACTCTCCTTCCCAGCTTAAAATCTCTTCATTAAAGTTAACAGTTACTTCACAGCTTCCCCAAAGAACAATAGGAGGCTTCCTTTGCATTGATTAAGGATGCTTTTATATGGTTACCAAAACCAGTGAAACAGCTTGTCCAATGGGAGTAGGAAAGTCCTTATCTCAGAGATTAAGAATGTCTGTAGCTTTAAAATAGCAGCTTTTCCCAGCTATTGCCAGTTCTGTAGAAGTTTACAAAACGCCTGAAGTTTCATCCAGGGAACTCTTTCGAGGTAAAATCTTCAATTCAACTTCTTTAAAGTGCACAAAGTCCTATTTTTTAAATCTGTACATCATCATCTGTTAATGTAAACTATTTGCTGAGTCCCCTCTGTGACATCACATTTACTGTATCAATTCCTAAGTCTTTCAGGGATGTGGAATGTTCTCTTTATAGAGAACTCCCAGATCAATTACATTTCAATTCCAATTATTCCTATCCCACATAAAAATTATTTACACTTATTAGCCTCAGGTGTTAGAAAAGTCCCACTTCTATCTAACCAAATATGTCTACCATTGGTCTTAATTATCTCTCTGGAATCACACAAAATGTCTGATCTTCCAAACACCGGACAACATTTCTCATTTTTTGTCTTCCTGTTAAACAAGTGCGTTTCCTTCAACCATTTCTCCCATTATATGTTGTGGGATCTTTTAAGGAAGGAAAGTTAAATATTTTCCACTATTTACTACATATAAGAACTTGGGACGTCTCTAGGCACAATTTTAACATCTGTAATATGTGGATATCAGATTTCCTAAATTTGAGATTATATATTTAAAGCACAAAGTACACTGTTGGACATATAATATCAGCTATTATTATTATCAGCTATTATTATGATCAAACACCTTTGTTTGGATAATCTTTGATTTACACTTTCTTAAACTAGGGTATCAGATTTGAGCAAATTACTCAAGAGGTGATTTGACAGGCACCTTTCTCCAATTAATGTAACTGAAAGGCACATTCTTTGTCAATAACTGCACGATAGTTAAGTTAGCACTTTCCCTCCAAAGAGTGCACTCTGTATCCCTTCTTTTCATCACAATCACTTTTTTGTACCTAGTTTTAATTAACGAGTTAATGTGGAAGGTAAGAAGTACAATGAGGTGACGAAGACACAGGCCCTGAGTCCTGGGTACTTAGAAGACAGGAAGGTACATAGACACTAAGCAAACAACTGTGTTATGCATGGAATGTGTGGTAAGAGTTATGAAAGAACTATATTAAAAATGTGACCCAAATGCAGAGAAAATTACCAGCTTTCCCTAGGAGAATGTCAGGTAATGTTTTATGGAAGGGGTATAGTATATGAATCCTAAATATTCATTCACTCATTTGTCCATCCATCCATCCATACATACATACATACATACATACATCCAATCATTAGTTAAATTTTTCTTTAGTGATTTCTATATTCCAAGTACTATGTTCATTGTTCTAATTGTTGCAGAAAAAAAAAAAAAAAAAAAAAAACAGTGATAAAGACATGACCCTTATCTGCAAAGAGCAAACTATCTAGTAGAAGAGACAAATACATAAACAGCTAATTCAATACATAGTAGTGCCATGGTGTACAGGATGTTAACAGAACACATGGACTTGCTTCTAAGAGAAGACTTAGTGGTTTTCTGAGTAGATTTGCTAGATTCAGCAAAAGAAAAATACAGGCTGCCTACTCACTTAAATTTTAACTTCAGATAAATAATTTTATTTTTAGTATTAGTATATCCCATGAAATATTTAGGATGTACTCATACTAAAAAAAATTTGCTCTTCATGTGAAATTCAAATTTAAATAGGTTAAATACATGTCCTACATTTTATCTGATAACTATAGCATCAGAAGGAACAACTGTATAGAAGTTGTCCCATGCTCTGGATATGTGGGGGAGGCTAGAAGTCTATATGAGACAGAGGAACAGCATCTTATAGGGCTGGAGTGATTCAGCATGCTATAAGTTAAGATGCAGACTTAAGAGAGATGAAGCCAGGTAGTTAAAGAGTATTGCAAATTAGATTAAGGAATCTGGACTCTCTTATTAACAGCTAATAGCTTCTATTTAAGAGATTTAAGCAGGGGACTGGTATGATCAATTTGCATTTTTCAAATATCATTTTGGTCTCAGTGTGGTGACTGTATTTGAGGAAACAAGTCTAGAGACAGAGAGGAGTCAATCTTGATGAAAAGGCATGTAGGGAAGGGCATCTATTCAGATGGAATAGTACAAGCAAAGCCTTAATGACGAAAATGTGAAAATCACGGTGCATTCAGGGAATAGTGAAGAGTCTGCATTGCAGGGGAAAAAGTAACAGGAAAGTAAACTGGAAAGTGAGATTGAGACCAATTCTTTAGGCAGCTTATTTGGTAAAGACTTTAGACTTATCCCTGGAACGTGGATTAAATTTTTTAAAGGCTGTATCATTTTTATCCACGTTCTCACTTCGAAAAAAGGAGAGGTGGACTGACTTCTCAAAAATGTCAGGTGCAATAAAGTCAGTGATGATTCTGTGGTGAAGCTGGAAACAAGATCAACTTAAAGAGGAAATAATTAAAGTACTCCCATTGTAAACAAATGATTGAAAATATATATATATGTATTAAAATTCACCTACTCTATCTTTCTGTAGATATTTAAGTCTTAAAGTAGCAAGTTCCAAGAACAAATATATCCTGGGACAAAGAAATATGCAGAAAGGGTTAAGCTATGATTTGTAAGAATGTCTTTCTCTAACTTCACTGCCAAGTCCATCTTAATCATCAGCACCACCGTCATCACCATCATGACTAAGATTTACATAGTACTTACGCCATTCCAGGCAGGAGTTAATGTACTTAAAACATTTCAACTCCTTTAATAACCAACTGCAACCTTATAAGGTTGGTGTTGTTTTTATCACATTTTACAAGTAAGAAATCGGAGGCACATGGAAATATATGGATTGTCCAAGTTCACATAACTAGAAACGGAGAGCCTGATTCTAGAGACTAGAGATGTACTGCCACATTGAAATTTTGAGAAGATGTGAGGGTGCTATTGTCCTAAGTCTGCTAAATTGTTAAGTAATGACTAGGACTCCCAAAAAAGAATGGTAAAAAAATATTAAAGGCACGAGAAAAAACAATTTGAAGGAAATGAATATCTTCAACGTCTATTAGTATCATCAATTTGAATTGGTTGTCAAAAACATTATTTTAGACCTGCTTTGTATGGTTGCAATTCAATCATGGTTTTGAAAAAAGAAAGGCTTGTTTTATCTATTATGTATATATCATGCCAACTTAAAAAAACAACAACACACATATAGTCCTGTGACTTTATCAGTACCCTGAGGGTGAATCTGCATTTAAGGGTAGATCTGCAATCAACTTTACAGAAGTGATGCACAAATCAGAATTCCAACCTATGCAGAATCATTGCTACTGCTTCTTTCCTCAAAAACATTGCCAATAGAGTAACTCATCCCACCCAAATTTAATTGCTAGATTAAATGAGTTATCATTAAAGACAGAAATACTGTCAAAGATTGAAGGAAATTTAAGAGTGCAGAGAGATAAGAAATGCACTAACGTTGACTTTGAATTTTAAAGGTTCAAGAGTTTGTGGGGTAGTAGAGAATAACCCAAACCTCTCAAAACACGGCCCATCTCCTAGCCAAATTAATAAAAACCTCACACTAAGGGTCTTTCTTAGTTCCTCTTACCCATGTCCAGCTTTCTTCAAAATACACAGCATGCTAAAAGGCCTGAGAAAAATAAAGTATGATGAGACAAAACAAGAATCAGACCACACTCAGATATAACACAGGTACTGGAATCATCAGACAAGGAATTTAAAATAACTGTATTAAATATGTTAAGTGTTCTAATGCAAAAAGCAGACAACCTGCAAGAATATATGGATAATGGAAGCAGAGAGATAGAAAGTCTAAGCGACTCTTCCTCTCCTTGGGTCACTCTATTACCTGAGACACAACAATATTGAACTTAGGCCAATTAATAACTGTACAATGACAGTAATTTCAACTTTCTCATCTTTTTATTTAAGATATACATTTCTTAAGGCTTTAGATGACATAGATAGTGACTCCTGCAATGGGTCTAGGCAGTGTCAATTGAAATGCTTTGGAAAGGATTCACCATTCTAGATGACATTAAGAACCTGAGTGATTCATAGGAGGAGGTCAAAATATGAACATTATAGGGGTTAATAAGTTGGAAGAAGTTGATTCCAACCCTCATGGATGACTTTCAAGGATTCAAGACTTCAGAGGAATTAACTGTAGATGTGGTGGAAATAACAAAAGACCTAGAATTAGAAGTGGGGCCTGAAGATGTGCAGGAATCACTGCAATCTTATTATAAAACTTTAACAGATGAGGAGTTGCTTCTTACGGATGAGCAAAGAAAGTGGTTTCTAAAGATGGAATCTATTCCCGGTGAAGATGCTGTGACCATTGTTGAAATGACAGGAACAGATTTAGAAAATCACATAAATTTAGTTGATAAAGCAGTGGCAGGTTTTGAGAGGACTGACTGCAATTTTGAAAGAAGTTCTACTTTGGGTAAAACGCTACAAACAGCACTACATATTACAGAGAAATCTTTTGTGAAAGGAAGAGTCAATCGATGTGGCAAACTTCACTATTGTCACAGTCACCCCAATATCCAGCAACCAGCACCCTTATCAGTCTGCAGCAATTAACATAAAGACAAGACACTACACCAGCAAAAAGATTAGGACTCTCCTAAGGCTCAGATAATGATTTGTATTTTAAGCAATAAAGTATTTTTTTTTTTTTGCTTTTTAATTTTATTATTTATTTTTATTTTTTAATATGTATTTTTTATTTTTAAAAGATACTTCAATTATATAAAATGTTACATAAAAAATATAAGGGATTCCCATATGCCCCACTCCCCAGACCTCCCACTTTTCCCCACATTTGCAACTTATTTCATTACTGTGGTACATTCGTTGCAATTGATGGACACATTTTGGAGCATTGACACTAAACATGGATTATAGTTTACATTGTAGTTAACACTCTCTCCCACTCAGTTATGGCAGGATATATAATGGCCTGCACCTGTTATTGCAATGTCACACAGGTCAATTCCAAGTCCTGAAAATGCCCCCATATTGCATCTCTTTTTCCCTCTCCCTGACTACAACACCTCCAGCAGCCACTCTCTCCACATCAATGATATCATTTCTTCCATTGCTAGAATCACAATAAGTCTATAGTGGAATACCAGTAAATCTACTCTAGTCCATATTTTATTCTCCAATCCTGAGGACTCTGGGATAGTGATGTCCACTCCACCTCTAATTGAGAGGGGACTTCGATCCCATATGCTGATGGATGGGACTCTCTTGCTTGCAGTTATAGACTCTCTTGGTTCCTTGGTGCAGTGGTTGTCCATCCTCACCTCCTTGTTAGTTGTACTGGGTGAGTCCAATGAACTAGAGAGTAGGTAAAACAACTGTGCTGAGGCTCAGGGCCTAGCTGGCACATGGACAGCCCAAAGACTCAAGTCTCTGGACGTACACCTACCAACACTAACACCAACTATAGGTTCAAATAAAATGGGCAGAAGAAGCATGTGTAGAGAAGTCACATCTGAGTCCAACTCTCTCACACTCATGAGCACAAATTCCAGAGTAGGACCCACTGGTAAGGCACCAAACTCTGGAGCTATCTGCCATGGCCGTAGGACCTGGGTGTCTCTGAAGTCCTCAGGAGCCCCACTCTTTGGGATAGTATCTACTTTGGCCTTCTATGAGATCCTGCTGAGACGTGCACAACTGTTACCTCTCTGATGATGTCCCGACTCACTTTGAAGTCTCTTAGCCATATACACTCATTGTCTATACCTTTTCCCTCTTTTATTCAAGGTCTTTTTCCAGTTGTATCACCAGCCAGTGCTTAGTAGTAATCCCTCGGTGCCAGAGAGGCTCATCCCCAGGAGTCATGTCCCTTGCTGGGAAGAAGTTCATGCATTTATATGCTGGGTTTGGTTAGAGAAAGGCCTCATTTGAGGAACAAGGAGGCTTTCAGGAGCTAACTCTTAGGCACTCTACAACACTAGGCTAAGTTGCAAATTCAATAAAGTATTTTTAGTTAAGGTATGTATATTCTTTTTAGACATAATGCTATTGCACACTTAAGAGTTTACAGTATAGTGTAAACAAAATGTTTATATGCACTAAGAAACCAAAAAAATCATGTGACTTGCTTTATTGTGATATTTGCTTTTTTGCAGTGTCTGGAACCAAAACCACAATATCCAAGGTATGCCTGCATCAAACAAGAGCACAATGCACATACTTCTTAAACTTACAAGTTTAAGGTAGACTACATAAAGCACACCATAATACGTTTTTTAAATTTTACATTACTTTGCAGTTTTTTCCTTTATTTTTAAAGAAGTTTTAGATTATATAAAAGTTACATCCAAAATAAAGGGAATTCCCATATACCCTACCCCCTCCCCTCTCACATTTTCCCCTATTAATAACACCTTTCATTAGTGTGGTACATTTGTTATAATTGATGAACAAATATTGAAGCATTGCTACTAACCATAGTCTATAATTTACATTATACTTTACAATTTGCACTGCACAATTTTATAAGTTTTGAAAAAAGGTATAATGGCCTATATCCAACATTGCAATATTATGCAGAGCAATTCCAATGTTCCAGAAATGTTAAACTTATTCTTTCCCCTCCCTCCTCTCAGAACCTCTGGTGACCACTGTCTTTATATCAATGTTACAAGTTCTTCCGTTGCTAGAATAATAATAAGTCTAATTTGGTCCAAGTTGCATTTCCCCTTTATGTTTGCTCATTCCTCAATCTTGAGGATTTGGGAATGGTGATGCCCACTCTGCTTCCAATTGAGAGGGGACTTAGATCCATGCTTGCAGTTGTAGATACTCTGTTTTTTGGGGATGGGCATCATCCATCATCATCATTTTATTAGTTGTCCTAGGAGAGTCCAATGATCTGGAGGGTAGGAGTTGGCTGCAATTCTGCTGAGATTCAGGGTTCAACTGACATATGAACAGATCAAAGATTGAAGTCTCTGGGACATATATTTAACAGGTATAGCACAAATTATAGGTTCAAAGAAAAGGGACAGAAGAACCATGTGTAAGAAAATTATTAATGAGTGTAACTCTATTACATTGGGAAACATATATTCCAAGGTAAGGCCCACTGACATGGTGCTGAATTCCTGAGATTGTCTGCCCTACCTATAGTGTCGAGATGTCCCTAGAGTCCTAAGAAGTACCCCCTGCTTGAGGCACAGTTTACTGTGGCAATCAATGAGATCCTACTGAGGCATGCATAAACATAACATCTGGACTCACCTCCAAACTCACTTTGAAATCACTTAGTATTTAATATTTCCCCCTGTTGGTCAAGGTCTTTTTTCAAATTCATCACTAGTTTGCACTTGGTAACAATCCCTCAGTGCCATGGACGCCCCTCCTCGGGAGTCATGTCCCACACAAGGGGGGAAGGCAGTGAGTTTATATATTGACCATGGCTTAGAGAGAGGCCACATTTGAGTAACAAGGAGGTTTTCAGTAGGTAACTCTTAGGCAATTTATATTACTAGCCTAAGTTTCAATTTTACAAGAATAAGGTTCATAAGTCCAAGCATTGATGTCAAATCCTGGCATATTCGTCTATCCTCTTTTGCTAGGCACTGGCCATGTACTCTAGAGTTTCTTGACACTCTATTAGAGAATTTAGCAGGACTCCTCAGGATGAGAATTTAATATTTATTTGGTTATTGTATGGGTCTCCACCCACTGATATAACACCCCATAATTACATGAATACATTCATATTCCCTAAAGGCATGCCCCAGGTGCATGCTTCCCCACACATCCCCCCACCACTAACACTCTGCACCAGTGATGCCTCACTGGCATAGTTGTACCTTTTCTGTAATCTGAAACCTCCACCAAAACAAAGCAAATTGTTTTTTTGTTTTTTGTTTTGTTTTTTTATTTTTTTTTTTTATTTTTTTTTTTTGCATTGTGCCTTTCATCACCGTAAGATCTGTTATCCTACATGATGAGTGAGCCAATGTGGTGAGCCCATGCTCAACCTGGGCAGATTGATAAGGAGGAAAGTGATGGTTTGGCAGTGGATGGAGGAAATGGTAGTGCACAGATGTGAGTGGAGTCCACGGTACTGGAATGTGAGCGTAGGCAGGGTGGGTGGGGGGCTGGGTTGAACTATTCATGGAACTGAGGGGAGGACTGGAGAAAGGAACAGGTGAACTCTGGGAATTTGTAGGTCTGCTTATTCCAGCAATAAATGATTGTAATGTGAAATGAAAAAGGCAATAGCACAGAAATTAAATGCTTAGTAAGAAATCTCACAAAATAGGTATGAGATCTATATGAGGAAAACTGTGAAAGAAGATAGAAACAAATGGACATACATTCACTGTTCATGGACAGGAAGAGTCAATATGATGAAAATGTCAATTCTTCCCAACTTGTTCTACATGTTCAACACGATCCCATACAAAATCCCATCAAGTTATTTTGTGGCCATTGAAAAACTGATTCTTAAGTTTATATGGAGAAGCAAAAGACACCAAAGAGCCTGTACAAGAACAATGCAAGAGGCCTAACACTACTTGACTCAAGACTTATTAAATGTAGACTATTTATGGAAAAATAGACATGTAGGTCAGTGAGACAGAAAACAAAGCCAAAAAATAAACCACACAAATATTGTCAACTATCTTTGACAAAAGAGCAAAGGCAATTCATTCATGGGAGAAAAGTCCTTTCAACAAATGGTATTGGAACAAATGGATATCCAGATGCAAAATAATGAAACTTGACACATACTTAATACCTTTCATAAAGTTAATTCAAAATGGATCATAGATCTAAATGTAAAATAATTCATTGTGTCCTAATGTCACTATCCTCAGGATCATGACCTGGAGAGCAGAATTTCTTACTCAACCTGTATATCTCCTCAGGGGCATAGTGTATTCCTAGGGTAATGTAAGGGAAAAAATAGCAGAATAAAATTGGTGAGGAAGAAACCAGCCTAGTTAAACCACTTGAGAGGACTTTACACAGGAAGAAATGATATCATTGCTTTCCAGGTTCATGAAATATACCCTCCCATTCATACAACTTTGAGACAAGGCTTTATCCAGGTTACTTCAGGACACTACCACATTAGAGTTGCAGAATATCGTTTTGACAAAAATTAGCCCTATTTATTGGTTTTCATCCCCACACGCCAATACATATACATACCATCTGGTAATGCATACTCCAAAACTGCTGCTCCTCCAACAGTATTTGGAAGTTGTACACATTCACCGCACTGCGTAGTGCTGGCACCATCTTTATGGGCTAGCACCACCGCTGCTGCTAGCTACTGCTGTTGCTCCTGGGTCTCTTCTCTGGTTACAACCACACCGGCCAGGCACTGCCAACCATGCCTGGCTGACATATCAATCGAATATTGACACTCCAGGGCATTAATGTTCCTGATGGGCTTTCTCTCTAATTAAACAAATATCACCAGGTCAACAAAAAGGCATATCCCAAAAGTTACATTTGCTCTGTGACACAGTAGCAAGAGAGCAAGTGCCTTATTCTTACTATAGTATTATAGCTTATCAAAAGTTTACCAAATGTCAAGCCCTTACAGCTGGGCCAGAACAGTCTATTCAATAAATGGTGCTGGGGGAACTGGATAGCCATATCCAAAAGAAAGAAAGAAGACCCCTATCTCACACCTTATACAAAAATCAACTCAAAATGGGCCAAGGATCTAAATATAAAAGGAACTGCCATAAAACTCCTAGAAGAAAATGTAGGAAAACATCTTCAAGATCTTGTGGTAGGTGGTTGTTTCTTAAACCTTACACCCAAAGCACAAGTAACAAAAGAAAAAATATGTAAATGGGACCTCCTCAAAACTCAACACTTTTGCAAGTCAAAGCACCTTGTCAAAAGGATGAAAAGGCAGCCAACTCAATGGGAGAAAATATTTGTCAGTCACATATTTGATAAGGGTTTAATATACATGATATATAAAGAGATCATACAATTCAACAATCAAAAGACAAAGTCCTTGATTAAAAACTGGGCAAAAGACTTGAAAAGACAATTGTCCAAAGAAGAAATACAAATAGTGAAGAAACACACACAAAAATATTCAATATCACTAGCAATTAGGGAAATGCAAATCAAAACTACAATGAGGTATCATTTCATATCTATTAGGCAGACCTGCTATTAAAAAGTTGGAAAACTGTAACTTGGAGGGTATGTGGAGAGATAGTAATGCTTATTCATTGTTAGTGGGAATGTAGACTGGTACAGCCACTGTTTGGCAGTTCCTAAAGAAGTTGAATATAAAGTTGCCATGGGATCCAGCTATACCATTACTAGGTATATCCCCAGAAGAACTGAGAGCAGAGACATGAACAGACATGTGCATACTGATGTTCATAGCAGCATTATTCATGATTGCCAATAGTTGGAAACAACCCAGGTGTCCATCAACTGAGGAATGGATGAACAAATTGTAGTATATACACATGATGGAATATTATGCAGCGGTAAGAAGAAATGAAGTCGTGAAGCATATGAAAACATGGATGAACCTGGAGGACATTATGTTGAGTGAAGCAAGCCAGACACGAAAGGACAAATACTGTATGATTGCACTCTCACGAACTAAATATATTGTGTAAACTCATGGAGCTAATAATTAGAATATGGGTCACCAGAAAATAGAATGAGGTTAGAGAATGGAAAGCTGAGGTTTAATCTGTGCATAAGTGGTAAAAAAAGGTTGTTTGTAAAACTTTGGAAATGAATAGAAATGGTTAAAGCATATCATGGTGTTTGTAACCAGCAGTGCTGTTATACAGGTATGACAGTGGTTGAAAGGGAAAGTCTAAGGTCATGGCTATTAGTAGAAGGAAAGCTAAAAACTGTAACATGGTAGTGTATATGAAAGTAAAGCTTCATGTAAAATACGAATACGGGTGATAGTGCATATATAAGACAGTTTTACAAAATATAAATACAAATATACTAGAGAGAAGGTAAAAGAATAGCAGCTATGTACAGCAGGGGAAGCATAGATATTGAGAGGTGATGAGTTTGGTTTTTTTAATTATTATTATTATTATTATTATTATTATTATTGGAATAATGAAAGTGCTCTAAGAATGACTGACGTGATGAATGCACAAATATGTGATTACACCAAATACCATTGACTGTACATTTTGGATGGATTTATGCTTTACTAATATGTACCAATAAAATTGATTTGTGAAAAGAAAAAGAAAAAAATTTAGCAAATGAGCACTTCTTGGGATACACCATCTCATAGTATGTTAATGACAGAGACCCTCCCGTTCTCATTTACAAGCCTCTTTCCCTGAACCTGGAAGAAGCCGCGGGAAATAGAGCGTGGGTAGACCTGAGAGGGCTTCTTACCATACGATGATGAACTCAGCTCCAAGTCTCAAGTGCTCCTTCAGGTTTTTTTTAAAGAGCTGAGCTTGCAGAAACTGACTCCTTCTCTTTTTAGAATGTCTTTCCCAGGCACTCATTGGAAATAAACTCTCAGGAAGTCCTTTTTCTAATTAATTACACATGCACTGATATGTCTGATTTCATTCCATGCTATGATCCCTGCCACAAATGTTCAGTTTTCTTGGCTTTGATGTCCTGATTAAGAATTGCCCTCTGTGGGCATCTAAGTTAAATTTTACTGTGCATATTTGTGCTCCTCACCCAATTAATCCATCAATCAACAAAAATATTCTCGCCACTGTCTATGACCAGGTTTGTCCTAGCAATTCTGGGTAACAATAAAGTAATTATGATTCATGCCCTTAAGAAGTTTACAAATATTTTCTTACTTACATAACTCATCTGAATTGAAGGTCCTTCCTAAATTCAACAAATAAATAATAAAATAAACAGAGATTAAAATAACTGTATTTAGCATAATTAGTACTTGGTTAGTGCTCAATTTATTTATGTATTAGTCTCTAAGAAGTTAGAAATATTGTCTTCCTATTATCAAGAAATAAAACACCATAGTTAATGATTGAAGTGATAAATGCACAGCTGTGTGATATACCAAATACCACTGATTGTACACTTTGGATAAATTGTATGCATTAATAATATGTATCAATAAAATTGATTTGTTTTAAAAAACTATAGTAAATGAATCATTAAAGGACAATGTTTTCAGGTTACAGAAGAAACATTTTAGATATTTCCTTTTTAAGTAAATTCTTAAATAGTGCATGTGTAATGAATTTTATATTTATAAACAAAAATAAACAGAGATGTAGTTGGTGATATTCAAAACTCAGTGCCTGGCCAATTTCTAAAACACTATAAAACCATGGAAAAATCTAATTAGATCTTTGGCTCTAATTGCATTTCAATGCAGAGAATGAATTCAATTACTCGGAATGTCCTGAAATCATTGGTTTCATATAAATTACAAGCTTTTGTGTGTATCTTAGTTTGGATTTCCCCTGAAAGACAGCTTGAGATAAGCAGTTGGAGCAGGTAGTTTTGGGGCAGATTCCTGGAAGCAGGAAAAAGGAAGCAGAAAGAGGAAAGACAGAGGCAGGAAGAAGAAAAGCCCATGAATGGTGCTGACGACCAGGAAACTTTGTCCTGACACAGGCCCACTGAGAAATGCACCTCAGAATTTTAGCTCCATGGGACTGAAGGTTGGGGGGTTTCCGCCTCAAAACTCAGCTTCTGTCTCCGTGTCTGTCTCTGAAGTCATGGGAAGAGCACTCAGCCTATGCGCAGGGCAGCCCAGAAGTGTGGGCACCCTTGGGGAAACCCTCAACAGATGGAGGACAAGGGACACTGCGGAGCTTTTCGCTTGCTTTTCTCTGTTTTCAGCCAAAGGCAGCACAATCTCGCCAGCTGCGCAAATCAGAAACCTGAGCACAACCCAAACAGTAATCAATTCAACCTCCTAAAATCCTTCACATATGATACATTTCCTGCATTTCCAGAGCCGTTATGGTAGATAAAGGAGCTGTCATCTTTCTCCTGGACAATTACAAACGTTTTCTAATTGATCCATCTACCAGCCATCTGGTCTTCCTTCAAATCCTTTGGACAAGGCAGCCAGAGATGCCCTCCCAGTTGGAAAAAGTTTATTGAAAGTACAGCACACTCAAGATGGAAAAAAAAAAAAAGCAATTTTTCCCTTATTGCGCCTGCAAACCTGCTCTGTAGAGCTGGATCCTATTACCCAGAGTTTCTATCATTTTGACAGCCCCAGAGTCAATAATTAACATGTCCAGACCAGGGAAATTATAAAGGTCTTGAATTTTAAAGATGTTTTCCCTCTCCCAGCCCTGACCTGCTTCCCACTCTGCAGTGGGAAAGCAACTCTGCCTGTTTCTCTAGTTTTGTGGATTCTGACATCTCCATGGTTGGAGCAGATAGAAGGACAAGAAGTAAGGGGACAGAAAAGCTCTCTCTTGACAATCAGTGAATGCAGATCAGCTTTCACATGACATTTCTGCAGCTGTAAAAGGGGCTTAAAGCTGAATGTTTGGCTCACTGAGGTAGACCATCTCTGAGGATCCACTGCCTCAAGTTCGCTGGCTCTCCGCAGAACAGCTCGCAGCTCCCCCTTAGTCTCTGTTTCTGTCTGGGCATCCCCCAGGATAAAGTCTCTTTAAGGAAAAAAGTTCCAATCTTGTTTGATTGCTTGATCTTCACCTCTCTCCCATGGAAGTTTCCTGGGAAATGTGCACCAGGACTTGTCACTTCCCAAACCACAGCTAAGACTCTGCTGTTACAAGCTGCTGCAGCCAGCTCTTCTATCTTCCTCAGCCTGAGTCCCCCAAACTCCAAGGGACAAATATTAAGTCATCTGAAAAATGTCTTTGAAATCCCACCCTTCCCTTAAAGGGAGAGGCTGAAAATCTCTTAGCGTGTCATTGTTGTTTTAACATCTCCATCTCCATAATGCAATTATGATCATGTTGGTCCCCGTCTTGAATCTCTCTATCAGCCTCCTACTGGTGTTAGTGTAAAGTCTCATTCCTTAGAGTGACATGCCAGGCTCTTAACTCTCCAGTCTCGACTTTGCCTTTCCTGTCCTCACACCAGGACTCTAGGGACGGTTTTTCTCTCAGTTCCTGAATTAATCCAGATTCTCTCTCTCTTAGATCTCAACATGCCGTTGCCTCTGCTCTTATCCCCATCACACCTCGTTTAAGGAGCGCTGTTAATATTACTTGCACCAGAAAGCTTTCTGTGAAACTCCTCTTGTCCTCCCCCATTATCAAAGACTAGTTTAGGTGCTCCTGCTGAAGACACCTGCCAGCAACCTTCTTCTCCAACAGTGGCTTACTTCTTGTTTAATCGTGTTCTCAGCTAACATACACACAGCACAGAGGCAGGAATCGTATTTAACTAGCTCAAGCTTCTGTACTCAGAGCCCAGTACACTGACTAACAAGGCATAGGTGCCCGATAAATATTTATTACGTTGATTAATTAACTATTTGGTTTATACTTCACAGCCATTGTTGGAAAAAATCAATCATATGAAAGTCAGTTCTATGAAAAAGACAAAACTAAGAACTATTGAACAAAAATCTGCATTTTGCATTTGGGTAAATTTAAAAAAGGTAACGTTAGAAAATTATCCAGAAATTGCCTGACAGTTCTGTTACAGAATAGGGCTTAAAATAAATGGGAACCAAAAGACTATCTCAAATATCTTTCGGATTTCAAAAGAAGAAGTAAAAAGAAGCCTGTTTTGGATGACATTAAGAATATAATTATTGGTATATTGTGAAGTTCAGGTATGATAACAATTTTTTGCACAAATCCTTGAACCAAATAGGTCAAAATTTGATCATTTCATCCTCCTTTGGTAAGAGTCTGGAATGAAATGAGGGAGCCTATTTCTCTTCTAAAAATGATAGAGGATATTTGTTAAATCCCTAGGATTTTGCAATTTAAATAGTAACTGAACTGATACTTCTAGGTGAATAATTGGTTTTTAAAAACTCCTGTTGTTTCTTCTTTGAAAAAAAGGAAAATTCATATTAAGTCAAAACACTTTCAATTATTTTTCCTCATTTGTTAGATAAGTCATTCTATCATAAATTTCAAATTAGGTTAGTTAGAATTTATCAAGTCTTCACCAAGCCTTGTTGGTCATTACCTTGGCTACTTGAAAGAATTTGGTAGAGCCATAGATGATTAGTTTCATCTGTCCTACTTGTAATTAAAAAGTTAAGATGTCACAACTGTAATTCCCTGTATGGTAGTGGTTCAAAGATAGACATGGCTGTCCCCTAGCATGTCCCACAAGGTCACAAGTCATCTGTACCTGTGGATATTAGGGTACTTTGACCTGGTCTGCTCAATCATCCACTGCCTGTTGCTACTTCCACTGATTTTCACTAACAATTAAATTTGTTTTCATAGACTGAAAGAGAAAGAAAATCATTAAGTCTATGTCACTTTAGTTCCATTAATTTACTTCAGGGGTTTCAACTATTTTTAGCTGGGAAATGGATAGATTTCATCATAATCGTGTTTTATTCATAATGCATTTATATTTTATTTTTATTTTTTGAGGAGGAACCGGGGATTGGACCTGGGACTTCATATATGTGAAGCAGGTGCTCAACCACTGAGCTACAACTTGCTCCCCACAATACACTTAAATACATACACTTTAATGTCCTTTTATTGCTGTGACTAGATACATTTGATTCTAGGGAGAGACAAAGTAAACTTATTCCTAAGACAAAAGAAACATGTAACTGTATATGAGATAAGAGAAAGTACACCGAGTTGTAAAAAAGCAAAGTCAGGAAAAATCTGTTATAATGATGTCCCTCCTCTCAAAATACTTACCTTCTCAAATGATGCATCTGTAACTAAAACATTGAAAAAAAATGAGTAAGAGAGTGATTGCCTTGTTAGATTTTTCTTTCTAATGAATAATCTCAAAATTATAGATAAAGAAAATATTGTGAAAAGAATATAGAGCAGCGCTAGTATTATTTTCATCTTACGACTTGTGATAGTACCAGACCAAAAAGAATCAAAGTGCTTTTTTTGTCTAGTGACTCAAATAATTGGCCAAATGCATTGCCTATGAAAATGTCTAAACTGTGTCTTTCCAATCTCTTTTCCTGTTAATCTTTAAACCCATATGCAGTTCAGGGCAAACGTAATCAGTATGCTTCTGATTTATTGTCACTTAGGTCACCAGGAAGTTGTTTCTAAAAAGTTAGTTCATGACAAATGGGCTTTTCAAACCATTTTAAAATACTTTCAAGACCTTGTCTTTAGAGACAAGACTAAAAGTGTCATGTTTCTCTAGATGTCACTGGACTGAAATCCCAGTGAGGTGAAGTCTAACTTTAGAACACTGAAAGTCAGAATAGATTTTCAACTTGAAAAATCACATCTTCTACCGCTATTCTCCAGTGCTGCCCAGTATTCTTTCCTTTTCCAAGGATTTGAAATTTAAAACTTTGCAGAGTGACTTCAATTTAAAGGCTATCCAAGTGCTTCACTTTAACTATCTGACTTTTTCACCATTTACCTGTGAAGATCATACCTAATGAGACTGGCACTCTTTATATTAATTCTTTGATTAGATTCATCTTCTAAATTCGGCAGTTGTACATATCACATATATTACAACTGTGCTAATATTAACAATAAAAAAGTATGTTAATACTTGCAATTAAATACTCGAAACTGCATATATTAACTCGAACCAAAGTATGATGATAACAAAAATAATACTGTACCAAATCCTTACAATATGTGTTCAGGATATTTAATACATTATCCAGCTTAACATTCTCCATAGGCCCCTGAATTAGATATCATTGGATATCTGAGCAATATTGAACAGCTAGAAAATGTCAGAAGACATACTGTAACCTAAAAGTATGAGTCCAAAGCCTGTACCTTCAGCCACACACACACACGCACACATACACACACACCAAGAACTCTACTTTATGAATGTTTTAGCTCAAACTATGTCTGTGTTTACGTCGCTCAGTTAAAACTGCTTATTTTAAGTCTGTAAGTCAAGGAAAGACATACTTTTGGTTTTTTAATCTATAGGAAAGAGAACTTAAGAATTAGAAGATGTTAAAGAGAATGGGTCGCCGAGACCAAGAGGGTGCAATTAGAGATCAAGAATGAAAGGGAAGTTGAGGAAAATACATGATAAAGTCAGGATAACCTTTTAAGCTCATTCTTTGGAAATTGCTTTATTTCTCTTGATTTTCTTTACTCACTTCCCAGTGAATGTTTTCTTCTGGTATTCTAAATTCTTTTGATCTTTATCCCAAGCTTATTGTCCCCTATTTCCACATACCACCCCCATCCTTTCCTTTTTCATTCTTCTCTTTCCCATTCTCCCTGTCTCTGCCTATGTATCTCTCTCTGTATATTTCTCTCTCTCCCTATTTTTATCTTTTTCTCTCTTAGACTGTCTGGAATACACACACATACACACAGGAACACTTTCTTTTCACACACACACACTTTCATCCCTGTGCTCTTTTTTTTAAACCTTCCTTCCTCTGGAATGTCTCTTTCTCAAAGGATTTAAAAATTGTTTCTTGTTATAACATTTAGTTTTATGCTCTTATTTTATAACTATTGAAGCCTTTAACCTTATTCAATTTTTTCTCTTAGAAAAAAGGTTTAAAAAAGAGATCATTAATAGGAGAAAAACAATGTTTTATAAAAGACACTATAAAAACTGCATCTTTTCACAATTCTGTCAAGGTGTACAGAATGAGATATGAATACAACATCAGTCCATTAAGCACAGTATGTATTTAGTGTGGAAACAATAAAGTTTGTGCTGGGATTAGTTATCTTTGCAGAACTCTGTATCACAGGTGGAATATTCTTTCACAAATTTCACTAAGCTTATATCACATCAGAGTGAAGACACTCAATTTCTCATGAAGCCTTTTGAGTTGAGCACGCAGTATCACATTTGGTAGTTATCTGTGTATATCAGTGTAGCACACTGGGTAAGGTTATCATTTGTTCTCTCAACAAATATCCTCTGATCTCCTGCTAGAAACAGAGAATACAAGATGGAGAAGCAGTTAATGCTGTCCTGGGGCCACCCCAAACCAGCTCTAGAGCCAATTTTTAACTTTCAAGAAATTTGAGAGCTGGTTGATAAACAGAATCATTATTTAAAATTAAATTATATAACCTTACAATAAAATAAATTTGATTAGAAGCAAAGGATCCTAAATACTCAAAGCTCATGCAGTCCTCATTATTTTACTACATTTTACTAGTTTCTATGTTCCTGGGATCATCTATTTCTATTGTAGTTCTATGTTGGAAATACTATATAATGGCATACTACTCTGCATCTCTTCCCAACACTGGTATCAGTGACATCACATTGGTAACTTGTAATAAGCCATAGTGGGAATACTTATAGCACAGAAATCATCAAACTCTGCAAATCAGGGCTTGATATTTTGTTGGGTTGATCTTCAAGACTTGGAAAAATTTATGGAGCATATTTTCATAATAGAGATTGAAAGTGTGTCAGATCTAACCACACCATTGAGGAACTGGTCAAATCCCAACCTATTTCTTTGTTGTTTCATTTTCATCTTACTCATTAACACAAATGAAAATATCAGCCAACATTCATGTCAGAACTACACTGTCATTTGCAGTGATAGGTTGCTGTGGATATAAGTTCAGCAAAAACCAACATAAGTATTTGATGAAACTATAAGGAACTAAAAAAGCATTGCATATTTTATTATTATATATATTGTGTGCTAAACAATCTTTATCAGTAAAATTCAAAATAAACATATACACATATATGTTCATCCTCTTTTTTTTTTTGAGAACTGATGGTTCAACATTTGTTAACACATGTCTGGAGTTGCTATAGTAATGTACTTGCCCTTCAGGATACTCAAAGTCTGGTGCGAAGGATGTGGACAGTATAGTAATAGAGATATACAAAACATGTTTGAGAGTACAGAAGAGGAAATATAATCTAGAATGTGCCCAAAGAGGCCATGGGACAGTTTTCTTCGAGGATCTAGTATTATCTGAGGTAAGCAGGAGTTGACCTGTATGCTGAAATAATAGAACTATTCTTACAGTGATTGCTGAAGTAATAAGCTAAAGAAGACTTTACATGTAACAAATCAACAGTAAAGATGACTGGCATGCAGAGACATGATGAGTCTATATTTGTGTAAAAAGATGTTACTGTTGAATGTTAATGGAAAGTATTATTGTTTAAAGAATTTCAACTGCAATGCTTTTGCAAGCATAATCCTGTGTAGAAAAGGATGTGCAAAATTATACTAGAACAAGATACTACCGGGAAGATAAGCCATCCTTTTAGAGGATGTATCCTGGAGTCACAAAATGTTAACTGACAAGATTTCAAGAAATTCCCCACCCACCAGATTTGCTGGTAGTGTAGGACATCCATCGATACAGAAAACTTTCAAAAGTGCAAGTCAGAGAAATCCTTGAGTCAGTGCAGAGAAGCTCTGTACCTGAAATGCAGATGGGGTGAGAGGAGAGAGGGCATTCCAGCATTTCCATAAACACCCCTTAATATAGCCCAATCAAGGAAGTTTATGTGGGGCATTTCAGGGGAACTGCAGAGAAGCTGCCTTCTTTTCCCTGTGCACCAGGAAGGGTCACTTTTCACAAGTGTTCCTAGACAAGTGGAAAATGAACCAAATATGCAAGTACGGGTATATCTGTGTCCATGCATGCACATATTATAGGTTTTGTAGGAAAAAAACAAAGAGAGAAGGAACACAAATAGATGAAGATGTCAGATAAACACTAGAATCCAAGTTTTCCAGTGCTTGTCTCCCTATTACTTACTCCCTAGATTCCTGCATTTCAAAAGATACCATTATTTTATTTGATTCCAGATCTAAGTACTATTCTTTTTCAGATAAGAAAATTTGCTTCACAGTCAGCTCTGTGTTTAGGTTATTTATTGAGAAGTTCTTGAATCTCAGAAAATAGAGGTCTGCTTTTCATGTTTCTAGCTCCTGCATTAATTTAGCCATTTCTGGATTCCATGAAGAAGTTCACATAATAAGAAACACGATCTGAAAATATTTCTTTACCTCTGTCTCTTCACAATAGTTCATCTTCTAACACCTTTTGATGTGTGACACTCTACAGCTGAGTTTTTCAGTGAGATTTCACCTTGATCTCTACATTACAATTTTTTTATGACAGTTTACCACTTTCATCTTCTTTACGGAAGAACATACCGTCATCAAATAAATTTGTTAATAAAGCGACTGTGTTAACTTATCGCCTGTATAGTATCTATGATGTCATATTGTTTTATCTTATCCAGTGAATTGTTTGATCAAACCGTGAAAAGTAAGTAGAAAACTGATCTTCTAAAATAACATCTGACAATTCTTAAAAGTAGTAATTCTATTGTATTTTAGATTAAAGTCTTATATATAGTAGAAAATACATAGTCAACAATAATAATTTCCTTTATGAATTTCCTTTTTGCCTTGATTTATTTTCAATAGAATGTGGGTGGGAGGGAGACATTTTGAGGTAGTTTGAAGACTGTTTCGGTGGAAAAACACCACTTGAAATTTTAAATGAATTTTCTTATCACTATGTTGACCACAAAATAATTTTTTTTTTAAAGATAAGAGAGTGATATCTCAGACAAGATAGGTTATGCTGCCCTAACAATCACAAAACCTCGGTGGTGTAAAACTGTGTGTTAGTTTCCTGTTGCTACTGAAACAAATTACCACTGTAGTTTAAAACAACAAAAATGTACTATCTCACACTTCTGGAGGTGATCAGTCTGAAATGCATGTGCTAAAATCAAGGTGTCAGCAGGTTTACGTTCCTTCTGAGGGTGTGAGGGAGAAACTGTTTTTGATCATGGCACATGCCCATTAGGAATCTGTAGGGCTTATTATAGTCAGCCAACCAAGCTATGGAGCAGCTATCTTGAGCTCTGAAAGTCACAAATAGATGAAAGGAGGCGCTCATCAACAATGAAATACCTGACCTTGAAGTGCTGCAACTTACTTTTGGTTACAATTCTTTGGTCAGAACTTATCACATGATCTCACCCAGTTTTAAAATGTTATCCCACCATGTACCGGGATGGCAGAAGTTGGAGCATTTGGGGATTAGCATTCCTGACTTCCACACTGTCTCATCCCCAAATACATCACCCTCCTTCTCCCATGCAAACTATACCTACTCATCTCCAAGAAAAACTGTGCTTGTTATTAATGTTCGTCACTGAATATTCTTCACCATCTAAATATTCTTTAAGTGTCTCTCATTATTACACTAACCCAGAGCCACATGGGAAACAAATTTGAAAAATGTAATTCTAGACTTCTCTTATGTGATGTAGAGGAAACCGTAAAAGAAATGGGTAAGTAGTGTTAAGCTGACAAAATTAGACTAGAGCATTCTAATAAATCTACATGTATTACATGCATACTATAAACTAAGTATCTTCTCATGCAATTATGACATTTAATCTCAAAACAACCCTATAATAGTTTGGTTTATTACTCTGATCTAGAGTTGAACAGTTTTCCTAAGTCAAGTACATATTGGCATTTGGAGCCAGCATCAAGCATTCTTTTGTTCCATAGTCCATGGAGTTTTACTATTTTTATTTTCCAAATGTGTATTTATAAGCCAGGAAGAAGGTCAATCTCTGACGCCCATAGCAGAGCCATTATTAATTCATGGTGAAGGGACAGTATCAAGACTCTAATCCCACTGAGGGGAACCATCACCACGAAGGGCAAAGCACAGTGGATAGTGGCAAAGCTCTCAACGTGAAGGCAGGAAGATCTGAGTTGCATTTCCAGCTTTCCCAGTAGCTCAATGCTGCTTTCAGGTGAGTCACTTTATCTCTCTGAGTCTTCTCTTCCTCTGTGAAAAGAAGGGAATATCATTGACTGCCTATGCAGTAATATTGTGGAGATCATTTGCAGTAATGTAAAGGAACGTATAAATCTACATATTAGGTCATAAGCTTATTCATTCATGTATTCATTTAACAAATAAGTATTTGTGAACTATTTCTTAAGCACTCAAATGTTCACTAAATCTTTTGGAAATAGGGAGAAGTTGTTGTTCATTGATTGACTCGATTACTCGTTATGAAAGGTATGTTAGGAACACATTCAAACTGCCAAGATAATGCTAAATTAGAACAATATAATTTTCTTCAGTAAGGATGCTGTTAAAAAATTATCATTTTCAGGGAGCGGAAGTAGCACAGTGATGGAGCTCCTGCTTCCCATGTATGCAGTCCTGGTTCAATACCTGGTAGACCTTGGGGAAAAAAAAGAGAACAAAAAGAAAAAAGAGCAGTATTTTCATTTCAGTAAAAGTTTAGAACTTTACTATCTTTTCTGAGCACCAATATCTCTTCTGGTGGAGGACATTAATAACAACATCTTTACTTAGGTTGTGTGAAAGTTTTGTGTGTTATCCATTAAAGATGAGTGGGAAAGTATCAGCCAGAGGAGCAAATAATTTTTGTTTTCTAAATCAGAGTATCTGTCATCTTCCAGTATTACCAATGTTGTTGTAAATTGAATTTGAAGTGGTATTTAAAAGAAAAAATGTACTCCTCTTAAACAATCTTTATCTGTTTGAATATCACTTCAATCCAAAAAATAAATAAATAAATAAAACCAGAAAACCTTAAACACATAATTCCTATCCTCAGGAAAGCAGAGATCTGCCCAAAGACACATTTTTAGTACTCTTGTTAAACAACTATGTACATCTTCAGTTTTATTTTCCTCTATTAAATTACTATACTAATAAATTTTGCCTTATTTTAATAGAATAGTAATAATTTATGTACATTGAATTGTTTTCTTTATAAATAAAAACTTATAGAGATTGAATAACATATTCATAGCAATCTCTACAGTCGCAAGTTCTATAATTGTTGATATTAAGTTTCGATTTAAAAAATATATTTCAAACAAAAAAAACTGTCATCTTGCAGCATGGTCAAACCTCAGAGGAGAGAGCCGGTTGGTTCTACTAGAGCATACCCAATGCACAATGTCTTTAGACAGTGATGAAAACATTGTTTCAGTATTCCAGGATTACTGTATGACATTGGTTTTATTGGTACAAAATTACTAATATTTTATGATGCGATGTCATTATTTCTATATTTAAAAAACATTATATTTAAATCATTTCTATATTGATAATAAGACAATTACTCTTTGTATGCAGAAAAGACTAAGTGCTATCCACAAGCCCAGGCAGATGTGCACCTGCACAAGTTGCAATAAGCAATCAGCTTCTATTTTCAAAATTCTTCTACTTTTTTCATCATAATTATTACCATATTTCAAAGACTTTTTGAATATGTGAAATATAAATATCATGTTGTTAAATTTACACTCTGCATTTAACTGTGGATAGGAGATTGAAAAGATGTCTCCACTGTTATCACATAATACTTATGATTATTTAAAGATGCAGGACCCAGGACAGGATGTTTGGAGTTAGTTTATAAATGTCTACTAAACATCCTCCCAGCTAATGTAGACTTAGCAAGTACCTTTCCAATAGTTGGAAGTTTTTAATGCAAAAATAGTCTCAGCTAAATAATAATGACAGTGATGCATTTTTTGGAGGATCCCAGTTTTGCAGAGATTGAATTGCAATATGTCATTTTTTACTTTTTCACAGATAATTAAATTTTCTTCCCTTTTTTGTAAGTGCTGGTTTTTGGAAAATATTGATTATATTAATTTCCAACCTATGATAACATAGTTAAAATTTCTGTGTTAGTAGATTAATATTTTATTTGATGTTCCCAATATTTTATAGCTGCAATGTAGTATAGTGATTTTTATTATTTTTAAGTTGTTTTGACACAATACTATTATTATTCCTCTTAATACATAAAAATAAGATAAAAGATATTATTATTATCAGTTTGCTCTTTTATTGTAGTCATTGCTTCCAGCCTTGCCAAACTCATCTCAAATTCTTGTCTCAAGAAGGGCAAATTATCAGCAGAATGGTAGACTCTGAAAACGAGTAGGCACTAAAACAATGGGCGCCTTGGCAGCAATGACATCTGGGGCCTGCCTCGGGCTTTGATGTGAGAACAGTTTCAACGGTTGTTAACAGGACACAGAGAGGAAAATGCGCAAATGCCTGAGATTAAAGTTGCTGCCAGCTCAAAGAGGTAGGGGAAAAGGGAGATTTAAATGGGTTGTTTTTAATAATATAATTCTCGCACACCAACCATTGAGACTGCAAATTCTTACCTTTTACAACTTACTATTTTCCTTACTCATATTTAAGCCTGTGTTACCTCTTGCCTGCCCTCTGGTCTACTATGCCAGACGGTCTGCTTAGTTTGTAAACAACCCTTCTTCTGTCAAGGCTTTTCTCATTACTCTTACCTGGAACAAAATATTCCTCTCCAGAGCTCTCATCAATTTGATTGTTTGTCTCTTCAGCTACCTCAGCTCTTATGTTGTAATAAAATGATTTCTATTTGTATCTTGCCTCTTCTAATAGATTTCCAGGACCATAAATGAAAGAGCCTTATTTTGTCTTGGTTTGCCCACTGGTGTCTAGCATTTCCCGGTGTGGACATTACAAACATTGATCACACACTAAAGTTCATAATAACCTACTTCAAGCAGCATAGAAAACCGCTTTTGTTTTTGCTTTTTTTATTTTGGCTTGTCCAATTCATTATTTTCTTTTTCCTTTGAATTCTTAGCAAGCTATCTATTCTTGTTCTCCTTATACCTCTCTGACCTCTCATTTTCTGCTCCTTTTAACAGTTACGACTTGCAAATGCTTCCTCGGAATTACAGTCCTGGGCCACTCTTGATCTTGCTCCACATGCTTTTTCTGAGCAGCAGCGTACACTCCCACAGTTTCAGTCACCACAGAAAACTCAACTGCTGGCTTCCCATCTTGAATTTAACCTCTCCATCCCAACTTCTGCTCCACTTGGACTCTCATGATCTTTCCTCTGGTCCATGTAAACAATCTGACATTTGGTCTCCCTGCCTCCTATTTCTCCCTCTTCCTCTCTGGTGATCAGATGGAGGTAGCATAGCAAGAAAGCATATGGGAAGTAATAAAATTCCAGATATGCTTTGAAAGCAGACGTATAGGATTTGTTTTGTAGGGTATGAGAATAAAAGAACAACAACAACAAACAAACAAAAAATATTACTCTTGGTCTTATAAAATGAAAGGTGCCATTTACTAAAACGAGAAACACAAGAGAAGAAGTAAGCTTTTCTGTTGAGTGTATTGGTAACTAAAAGTTCATAAAGTGGAACTATCAAATAAAAGAGGCTTACAGGTACTTGTTTTTATGTGTGTATAAAGAGAGAGAGATTGCTCAGATCTGAGAATCTATAATTAGTGGATAGATAAAATTTAAATTCAATAAACTGAAAAATATTACTTAATAAGTGAGTAAAGATGGAAAATGGAAGAGATCAAAGACTGGAGCATTGAGGCACCCCAACCTTTACAGGGAAGAAATGGGGTAGTGAAGAAGGAGGAAAATTAGGAACACATAGGTGCCCTAGAAGTTAGACGGAAAAAAAGTGTTTTGATAAGAAGGGTGTGATCAACCTCAAATTCTGTTTAGAGGTTGATCAAAATAAAGACTAAGAAATGACTCTTAGAGTTAGCAACCTGGAAGATGTATGCCTTGATAGGAAAAGTGTCAGTGGAGTAGTAGGAATAAAATCCCTAGTGGAGTATAATCAGGAGAGAGGGAAGGGAGGAAGAGGAAAAAGTTAGTGTAGGTATATATTCTGCAAAGTTTTGCTATAAAGAGAAGAAGAGAAAGAAGTAGGAGTTGAAGGGAAAGGTCACTATATCTGGTTACTTATTGGAATAATCTAGTAGAATGGGAAAATTTATATTTCATGAGAGAACAAGGATAATTGCAGTAGTAAGGCTATTGAATTACAGAACAAAGAGAAGTTAGAGGAATAGGGGCACAAAGAGAAAGCTTGCCCTTCAATGGAAGGGGAGTACAGACAAGTTGACAAGTGATTTGGTAGATAATGATGGATGTTTCTTCCAATTGCTTTATTTGTTTCTTGAATTAAAAAGCAGGGTTATCATCTGAGATGGAGGAGAAAGTATAGAGTGTTGAAGATTTGAGGATTGATGAGATGTGAAATAAGATATGACAATCTGTCAATAATGCTTTTCTTTGAGTATTGGGATTATAAGTTAGAGAAAGAGTAAGAGGGAAGTGATCATGTTAAAGCAATAGGACTGCCAGATAATGCTCCGATTCTGCTGGAGTTTCTGGTCACAAATTTAAAGTGAGATGAGTGAGCACGGATACGTGTTGTTCTGTAGTTACATTAATCTGCTATGAACATGGTGCTCAATGTTAGGAATGCTGGATTCAACCGGGAATGCGTTTTGTCAACTAAAGGGCAAAGGATACAGGAATGGGAATGTCTGCTAAGTAAAGATTATATTGATTATGCACATTTAGTTTCAGGCATTTCAATTTTCATAGAAAAGTATTGAGTGAGTTTGGGGAAGAAAATGGATGTTTGAGAAGAGAAGAAGAATGAAAAGGTTGTCCAGGAGAGAAAAAGTGACTATAGAGCAATTTAGACTATGGTTTCTGAGAAACAATAAAGGTCCATTTGAGATTAATGATAATAGATTTAAAGGGAAACAAGTCGTCATGTGTTATTTCTTTTTCTCTAGCAATATTTAGGCAAGTACAGTCAGGCACGTCATAGGAATAGACTTGCATTTAACCATGATTGTGCTTATCCCAGCAGTTAAGATGATGAGAAAGAGAAGAAAAGAATGTGGGGTAAATATCAGGTAGTGCTTAGAATGATTTTACATGGACATAAGCTAATAAGAAGAGAAGACCTAAGTGGCTTGGGGGAAAGTGAAAAGTTGGGTGAGTGGCAAAAGATTTTTGGATTAGCGTTATTAGAAGATGTGAACTGGAAAGATGACAGAAGGTGGTCCAAGAAAGGAGTGTTTCCATTTGGTATTGTGGAGGACTTACACCTGTTTATTATGACAAGTGAGTCTCTGAAGAAAAGAAGAAGACAAGGTCATTGGAAGAAGATGCCAAGAGCAGAAAGGATATTGGAAGGCGCATCTACATTGATATTGAAATCATTGAAAAAGTATAACAGTAGTGGTAAGAATGACAGTGGAACAGGAAGGAAATTTTAAAGAAATACATGGCATGATCAGCAAGATGGTAGATGACTACAACATGGAAGAATGAAGTAAAATGTATTAGTAATGTATCTTCAAAATGAACAAAGGAAAATTATTACAAACAATGAAAAGCTATTAAAATTACACAAAGGGAGGATTGTAAAACAACTATCTCAACAACTGATAAACAATCAGATAGAAAATCAAGAAGAATATAGAGTATTTTAACACGACTAAAATATTGATATAACTGTCATATATAGACATATTCAAATTACTGTAGCATATCAAATCACTGTAGAATATATATTCTTTTCACACACATAATGAAATAGTCATCCTATAGCGGCCATAAATAAGGTCACAATAATTTTTAAAAGGTGAAAGCATATTTTCTGACAGCAAAGCAATTAAATGGTAAATTGATTACAAAATGATAAATATTTCAAATGCTTCAAAACTAGAGTATATGTTTAAAAGAACTCATGAATACAAGATACAAACGTGGTGGGTGGCAGATAAAGCAAAACTTACAGAAAAATGTATAGTCTCTGTACCAGGCAGGGTTCAGCCAGAGCAGCAGAACCACTAGATCCATATGAAATTTGTTACAAGGATTTGACTTTCCACAATTACGGAAGCTGGTAAGATGTCTCTGTAAGGTTGTTGTTCTTGCATAGGATGATAGTGTTTGATGTCCTCAGGGCAAGAAATTGGATGGATGAAAGGAGGGAAAGAGCAAACACAAGCTGGAGCCCATGAACACAAGCAGACACGCCTGAGGCCCTACTAAAACCCATCCAATTCTTGTTGCCTTGGTTATGTGGGTTGCCTGTAAAAGCCAGAGCCCTTTTTCATGGAGCTAAACTCAAACGTCTAACCCAGGAGTTAAAGAAGCTGAAGAAACAACCAAGGGAAGGTGGAGGAATTGTAGGCCCAGGCAAGGCTTCACACCAGTGAGATGAGTCAGCAAATCAGACACCAAAATAGGAGCAGATAAGCTATACGATGGCTGCAACTTCACTTCTGCCCTCCAAATTTGGTACAAAAGTATCTCCCAGCCAACTCTAACTGAAAACACACAGGGGATTTCTGGTCAGTGTATGTTCAACTAAATCAAGTTAACACTACACACCCCCACAGCCCCAAATACACATTCTAATAAAGAATAAATGCAAATTAATAGATTAGGCATTGATTGCAATATATTTTTAAAGGGCAACATAACACCAAAAGAAGTAATAATAATTTTTTTTTAAAAAAAAGAAAAATGATTGTAAGGAAAAAATAATGAAATTGAAAACAAATATAAAAGAGAAAGAACCAACAGAGATAAAGACTTATCTTTGTACAGTTTCTAAAAAATGAAAAAGGACTAAAGAGATGGTTGAAAAGGCAGTAAAGTAAAGAGAGAGATTAAAACACTAGAATCAAAAATGAAAAGAGGAATATTACATAAGATGTTGTAAAAGAGAATGTTAAGAGCAAGTTTATACTAGTGCTTTCGAAAAAAATTTAATGATAAAAGTCAAGCTCCAAGAAAAATATAATTTATCAAACTTACAGAAGAAGAACTGAAAAACTTGAATTGTCCTATGTTTTACTTTCCTTGGCTGCTCAAGCAAATACCATGCACTGGACTGGCTTAAACAATGGGGAATTTATTAGGTCACAGTTTTGAGGCCAAGAGAAAGTTCAAATCAAGGTTTCATCAACTCACTGCTTTCTTTTTTTTTTTTATTTTTTTTTTTATTTATTTTTATTGTGGGTAAAAATCAAAATTCTCAAAATACATACCAACATTTGCAAAATGATATATAAATATATATGCATATATGTGTATTTGCTTACAAAAATGTTGTTTATATATATATATACATACATATATTTTAAGAGGTGCTTAGATTACCCAAAATATTACACGGAACCCACTGGGATTCCCATGTTGCCCACCTCCCACACCTCCCACCACATCCCACACAAACATCTCCCACAAGTGTGGCCCACCACCCTCAATGAGCTTGCACATCCTGGAGCCTTGCCACCAACCATACTGCTTTCTTTTTAAACGCTGCTGCTCTGCTGCTGGCTGCAGGTGACCCTTTGTCCTTGGCAACTGTGTCATATGACACTGTACATGGTGGCCTCTCCTGACCACTCAGGCTCTTCCTTCTCCTCAGAGTTCTGTTGATTTCAGCTTCTTGCTGCTCCCTCTGTGGCTTTTCTCTCCTATCTGTCTGAATTTCGTTCCACTTATAAAGGAGCCCAGTAACAGGGTAAGACCTATCCTCACCGAGGTGGGCCACATCTTAACTGAAGTATAAAAAGGTCCTACTTAAAAGGCATTCACACCCACAGGAATAGATAATGTTTAAGAACATGTTTTTCTCCAAACCACCACATCCTGTAATCACTAAAATAAATGTATTACATTAATACTCACAAATATCACTCAAAAGAAAACGCCAATCCCAAACGGCTTTATTGAATAGCTTTTCCTAGATCTGTCTGCATCTTACTATACAACAACTGCATTCCCAGAACATTCATACATATGAGTACAAGGATAATATATATATGTATATATATTACATGTACAACAATGTCCATTACCAGCATTAATTACAATAGCCAAAAACTGGAAACAACATATATTATCATATATAATATTAATAGTTCTCTCCATCAACAATGGAGAGAGCTATTAATATGATTGACTACTACACAATAATAAATGAACAAACTTCAGCATCATGCAATAACGTTAGTGAAATTGATTAAATAATGTTGCAAAAAGAAGCAGAAAATGAATATATAGCACATGAATCTATATGAAGCTGAAATATAGGGTAATTTATTTTTAGGAAAGCAAACAGGAAGCAAAGTGCTAAGAAAAGTAAGACTGTACTTATAGAAGTGCTCTAACAGTAAGAAATGGGGATGTGATTGGGGAGGGGCACATGGAAAGATAGTGTTCTGGGGTGAGGGAAAAGACTTATTTCTAGTTCTGACTAATACTTTCTTCCATTTTCACCTTATAATTATTAAACTGCATGCACTGTATTCATCTTTAGGTATGTAATTGTTTACAATAAATGAAGAAAAGTTATTAAATTCATAGAAAACCTAATAGATGCACAATATATGCTATTCCAATGTAGGTTAATCAGATTCTAATCTCTACAAAATCAAGTTGTCTTTCAGAAAGGCCATCTTCTACAGTCAAATTCCAAGAGAAGTTAGTACCATTCTGATGACTTTATATTACTGCTTACAACCAAGTTAGATCAGAAATTACTGATTTCATTTATTTTTAGTAGATCTAGCCAAGGGGCAAAATTTGTGGTGGCTGTGCTTTAGAGTGGACGATGACAGATCACACTTACTACAGCACTTACTACTCATCATACTCAGCTCTCGAGTTCTCTTCATGAGAACAGATGCCTTATCATCACTCTTTCCAAATTGGATGATTATAACGAGAGGATAAATTTATGAGCTCTTCTCACCATTTGGCAAATCTTCTGATTAAAGCTGCAAGCATGAATTCCAAACTTTATCCACATGGGTACTGTGCTTCAGCTATAAAAATAATAAAACAAAAAACCTGACATATAATCACTCAAGATTGCAAAGCAAATAGTATAGGAAAGCCAATTTGATTTTTGAGTTTATAAGTTTAATCTAATTATTAGACTTCCAGTGCTGTAAACTGAGACTTAAAATGGTTTGGTAGGTTGTCTAAGGTCACACATCTAGTGAACAGAAATGATAAATCTGGATTCCAGTCTCCTGACACCCAGGCAATTGTTTTTGCCCATTATACTATCTATAATACCTGGACCAAAATATGTGGATTCTATTGCTCATTAATTTCTATACTTTTCCTTTCTGCTTTAAAACAGTATAATTTAGAGTAATCCCTTGAATCTGCATGTTGAGTCATGTAATGCAGATTCATATTTTTCTAGGGTCAGATCCCATAATGGAGGAAAAGGACTATATTTTAATCCATTTCTTACTGAAAATGTTGTTACATGTCTTAGTTTTATTAGTTTCCTTGAGCTGCCATACTAAAGTACCAAAAATTAGGTGGCTTAAGCAACAGAAATTTATTATCTCATAGTTCTGGAAGACAGAAGTTGGAAATCAAGGTGTTGGTAGTGTTATGCTTCCTCTGAAGTCTGTAGGGAAAATTTGTTCGATGCCTCCCTATTGGATTCTCTTGCTGGGAAACCATGGCATTCTCTGCCTCAGTCATCTCATGATCTTCTCCCCTCTTTCTGTGCCCAAATTTCCTCTTCTTATATGGACACCAGTCATAGTGAATTAAGCGTCCACCTACTACTGTATGGTCTCATTTTAACTCACATATTCTATCTGTTACAACCCTATTTTCAAATAAGGTCACATTCTGAGATACTGGGGATTAGAAGTTGACATATCTTTATGGGGGACTCAATTTATTCCATAATAATATCGCAAATCATTAGCTCAGAAAACCCAGCTATTTACTTATTTTTGACATCACTTCAAAATGTCTCTGACAAATATCCTGAAAGTTAAACAATCAGCCTTATTATACATGCTAATCAGCTAATTTGAAAAATACATATATATAAATGTGGTTGAAACATTTTAATGCCATTTGTGTTATGTGTACACACACATATACACACCCAGTCAATTCCTATATTTAACTGTCATCTTTGTAGAAAATGAAAATAAGAGTATTAGTGATGTTAAATAAAATAAAATGCTTGCCTTCATTGGTATTGCCAGAAGTGACCCTTTTCTAAGAAGTGATAGGGACATTCCAAAAGTTAAAAATAAAAGCAGGAGCTTTCTGAGAAACTGGAATGTAACATATAAAAGTTGCAACTATAGCAATATTTGAGAATAAGATGGTTTCAGGCCAATAGAAATAACCTATCAGAAATAGACAAATATGTTATAATAGCCACCCCATAATCATTCCATACTTGGTAGAATCCTCCTTTGTAATAAGGAACCTAAATGTCAACCAATTATTGTAATTTGGACCCCTTTGGAAGTCTCCTAATTACCTTCATAAACTAATGTAACTTACTAACCTTTTGAGACTCTTCCTTTATTAGTTCGGGACCGCCCTGTGTGAACAGTTTCTCTTTCAATAAACCTGATAATTTGATTTTATTTTGTTTCTTTTGTTGGGTTCTGGTGTCAGAAGTGGGATATAGAGACCTTGCTGTCCCTGACCATCCCTACAACTGGTGAGTGTCCAGGTGTTGGTACCCGTGGAACCTTTGCATCTGCTCCTCTCTCACTACCCATGGAGTGTGCGGGGGAAGTTTCTCCCAAATTCAAGTTCCATTCTTTTTGCATTGAGCTCTTCAGTTTTATTGTCAGACTAGTTTGGGTTTGTTTTTGGTCTGGTCCAGATGTCTCCATGGTGAGTACCTTTTACTGTCTGTGGGGGATGGGGACAGAGTACAGAGGTTCCAGTACACCCTAAGGCACCCACTTTTCTGAATGTGGATCCCAAGATAAGTTTCATTTTTGGAACTTTTGTTTCAACATGGGTTCTTTTCAATTTAAATCTAAACTTTTCTTCTCCTCCAGAAAAAGTACCTGCCACCTACATGTCTTCTCACTTTGGGCCTAGTTCATGTTTGTTTTTAAATAAATGGATAAACATCACCAAGGATGACTTGAGTTTGTAGTGGTCACTTTAGGGAACATTTGAGCTAGTTTAGATAGTACATTTGGGAGGTGCACTTGAAAAGGAGGTTCTCAATCACCACAAAAGGAGTGGAGGACATTTTTATTGTTATTCAGAAGCTTTCAAAAGATGAACTGATTCTAAAATAGCCTCTTTAAAAGATTCTTTACAATGTACTAAGGAAATCTTGTTACTAGTGCTACCAATTCCCCTTATAAACCTTCAGCCCCTTTACCCACTCCCGTTCTCCCTGGCCCCCAAGAACCTGTAAGTCAGTTGCCATAAAAATCAAACTATCTACAAATCCTGGCATACCAGTTCTTGCTGAATTGACCTTGGACAAGGGCTGAACGCCATGCCATTATAAAGGATTTCACAGACCCCAAGAAAGATCAGACTAAATTCATAGAAAAATTTAACAACTTAATTGGGGCATATGATCTAGTGTTCCCAGATTTATAGCAGCTAATTCATACATTACTGAGTGCCTCAGAAGCTAATATGCATGGAGCTTTTTGAGTGGAGCAATCCTGACGAAGATCTGAAAGTTCCTGCCTGACATGCTAGTAAAGATGGAATTAAAAGACCTCACAAAGACAGACAGTCCTTATTAGAAAAAATATCCAAGGTTTGTCCCATAAAAATAGATTGGACAATAAAACAATCTTGTGAATAATAAAAAAGGATTAATCAGTATGAGACTACAAGAGAAAGACTAGAAAATATCCATAGCTAACACTGAGGACTCAAAATAAATAAAGACACTGGAACAGTGCTTTCTACTTATTTGGTAAAAGGTTAAAACCCAAACTAGGTAATCTAGTTAAAAAGTATAAATTAGAATGGGAAAGTGCATTTATCTCAGAACTCCAACCTTTACTGAGCATTATGAAAGAAGATTAGAGCATTAAAATGCTCACCATTCTTAAGCTGATGTCTCTAAAGCTTCAGCAATCACAATCATCAGAAGACAAAACCCAACCTGGACAATCCAAACCTTTATTAGATAAAGATGGCTGCCACTATTACAAAGAAAAGGAATCTGGAGAAAAAGACTGTCCCTTTTAAAGCAGAAGACACAGCCCCAGCCTGTCTGTTGATGGGACTCGGAATAAAGATTTGACAGGTTGCTTCCTTGGCTTCTGTTGATTTCACAGTGAGAAACCACCTTGTCACTTAATAGAAACCTTCATCTTTTTAAAACGGACACTGGGGCAACCATGTCAAGAATAAAACCTACTACAACTTCTTGGAGCAATGAAATAATATGATTGGTAGTTCTAACCAACCAAAGCCTAAATCCTATTATTCAAATATCTTATCGTAACAATAAGGCCAGTAAATGATGAACACTGATTTCGGCTTCATGAGACATCTCCAGCAAATTTTTTAGGGAGAGACTTTCTCACAAATGAAACTGTAAATTAAGTTTCACAACCTGAGGGAATAATGTTAGAAATTCCAGATCACCCAGTGCCTATTGTCATAGCACAAGCCCAGTTGGACATCCGCTCCGAAAAACTATTATTTAATTTTGGCCTCTCTGACCAATTACTTTCTGACGCACCGAACTGCCTTTGGGCAATAAATACCACTGATATGAGACACATCAAAAGTACTAACCCCAGAAAAATACAAATTGGCCTTTCCAAGCCTTTACCTAAAATTGTCCCAATACCCAAAAGGAATAGACGAGCTAACTCTGATTGTTGAGGATGTAATAAATAAGAGTCTTATAATTCCTTACGCTAGCCCCTGTGATACCCCTATACTCCCAGTCTAAAAGCCTAATAGACAAGGCTACTGCTTTGTACAAGACCTTAGGGCAATTAATAAAATAGTCTTCCCCTGACATCCTGTAGTCGCTAACCTCAATACATTTACGACTCAAATTCCAACAAACACCAGATGCTATATAGTTATTGATCTTTATTCTGCCTTTTTCAGTACACCTGTTTATCCAGACAGTCAATATTTGTTTGCCTTCACCTAGAAGGACCAACAGTATACCTGGACATTCATGTCTCAAATCCCCTTCCTATTTTTCATAAATTTAAGAGATTTAGAATTCCCTAATGGGTATAATCTTCTCCAATATATTGATTACTTATTGCTTTGCTCTGTCTTAATAAGTGTTTATCAAAAGGATTTCTTACACTTACTTATTCAACTTGCATTAAAAGTACACAAATCATCCAAAGACAAATTACAACTGATAAAATGCCCTTTACTTGGAGCATGAGTTAGCCCCTGAAGGTTTGTCATTATCCCCAGTCAACTCAAAACAATTCAGAATTTCCCCAGAAGCAGAACAAAAAGACAGTTCAAAGAATTTGGGACTTGCCAGCTATTGTGCCAGTGGATCCCAAACTTCTCTCAATTGACCTGCTCCTCGATATGAATAAAATAAAACCTTAGCATTTAAACCATTACAATAGGATAAATGATATAAATTAACTTTTACCCAATTAAAGGAAGCCTTAATGCAGCCTTAAACTTCAGGCTTGCCTAACTACAATTGACCTTTTTCATTTTTTGCACATGAAAATCATAATCAAGTTTCTGGAGTTCTCACTCAGAAGCATATAGGTCAACAGAGACCCACAGCTTATTACAGTTCCAGTTAGGTCCAGTAGCAAAAGCATCCTCCACTTGTATAAGGGGAGTAGCTGCCACTACCAAATTACTTGAGACATTAGCTGATTTAGTCCAAGGACTTAGCTTGCAGCTAGCATTACCATGTGCTGTCCACCAACTTTTAATCTCAGAGAAAACTCAGCACATGTCAACTAGAAAACTGACTTCTTATGGGATTTTATTGCTTTCTCCTTCAAACATCCACATCCATCACTGCAATGTTTTAAACTCTGACACACTTTTGCCCTTTCCTGAAGAAGGTGAAACCCATGGCTGTGAAATGGTGGTTTCCCAATTAGTTCCCCATGACCAGATTTACAAGAAGCCACTCTGACTAACCCAGAATTAACATTTTTTGTTAACATTTGGATCTTAAGACAGAAACAAGAAAATATCAGGCAGGTTATGAAGTAACCACTACTAAATATTTAATTGAAATTCAATCAACTACTGAGCTCACCTCAGCTCATAAAGCTGAGTTAAAAGCTTTAAGTAGAGAGTGCCACTGAGCAAAAGGGAAAATTGTCAACATTTATACTGATAGTAGATATACATTTGGAGGTGTTCATGATTTCGGAATGTTATGGAAACAATAGTTTCCTGACCTCATCAGGAATCCAATAATAATGGTAAACAAGTGGCTGGGCTTTTAAATGCAATATTGTTATATAAAGAAATCACTAATCGGGAAATAGAGGCTCAAGCTAACAAAACTGAGCCAGAGCATAAGAGAAACGTAATAACTGATCATTACCTAAAGGAAACACCTCAATAAAGTCAACCAACAGCAAAATTTTGTATAACGAAGAAAATAGCTCATAAGACTGATCAAAAAGAATTGGCAGAAAAGGAAACCATGGCAAAAGAATTGGCTAAATATCAATTGTCAGCTTCTGAATTTGAAAAGGATGATTTGTGGCAAGAAGAATGTAATATAAATCTTAACAGCTTTTGTGAATGTTCCGACAGCCACCTTGTCACTCCAGAATCCTTAAAAGAACCTTTAATCAGAAGCTACTATGAAATAATACATCAGGGAGCCAAAAAAATAAAAGAAGTCATGGCAAAATATTGGTGGGGAAGTTTTGAAATGATTGCCAGTAAAATCTATAAAATATGCTCTGCCTATCTCACCTGTAGCCCAGGTAAAACTATAAAGCACCTGGAAGATCAGGTCCCCCACAGGGCCATTTGAACACTAGCAGATAGACTTTACTCAGTGATGCAAATCCATGGGATATAGTTTGTTTTTTGTTCTTTTGTTTTTAGGAGGTGTTGGGGATTGAACCCAGGACCTCACATATGGGAAGCAGGCGCTCAAACCACTGAGCAGCACCCATTCCCTAGAGCTATGATTTGATGATGGTTTGTATATTCTCTGGATGAGCTGAAGCATTTCCCTGATGGAAGGCAGATGCAACCACAGTAACTATGAGACTATTAGAAAACATATTTCCTGATTGAGGAGTTCCCTTTGAACTCTCTAGTAATTGTGGCACTCATTCACTGGTCAAATAATTAAAGGACTTTATCCCCACTCTCAGCACTTGCAGTGCCCTTACTATCCTCAGTCCTCTGGCAAACTAAAGAGAAAAAAAATGCATATTAAAATTAAAATTGGCCAAATGATCAGAATCTTTGGACTCACCCTAGCATAGTGTTGCCACTGATAGTAACGACTATGAGATCTACTCCATCCAGCAAACACCACTTGTAGCAGTTTGGCAGTTTGATAGAGTTATGAATTCCAAAAATAGATATTGGATTATGCTTGTAAACTGGTCTGTTCATCTGGGCTTGATTAAGTTATGATTAGGGATTTGATTGGGCCACGTCAGTGGGGCATTGAGCCCCGCCCCTTGGTGGGTGGGGAATCAAAGATAAAAGACAAGGCAAAGGACAGAGCTGGAGAGTTTTTTGATGTTGGAGTTCTGATGCGGAGAGTTAATGCTGGTGCCCAGGGAAGTAAGCACACAGAGGACCTTGGTCTTGAGGAAGGAGAGAAGGCTCTGGGAAAAGAGACGAGCCATTCACCTGACAGTTCACAGCTGGCCTTGTGGAGAGAGGCAAAGCCTAGAGAGCCTCATAGTCTACAGCTGACTTTGTGGAGGAAGCAGAAGAGCCGAGCCGGGAGAGAAACAAGCCCCAGGAAGAGAGGAACCCAGGAAGCCTGAACCCTGGCAAACATTGGCAGCTGTCTTGCTCCAACACGTGGCAATGGACTTTGGTGAAGGAAGAAATTTATGCTTTACAGCCTGGTAACTGTAAGCTTTTACCCCAAATAAATGCCCTTTGTAAAAGCCAACCTATTTCTGTGTATTTTGCATCAGCACCCTTTTGGCTGACTAATACCCAACTTGAAATCATCACTATATGCCTTATGTTCCTGACTATATCCCAAAGTGACTCAAAAATAGTCAAATAGGAAATTCTCCAATATTGCATGGGATTAATGGATACTCCCAAGGTTATAGTCAACAGGTCTAAGACGCTTCTCTAGATCCTCTGCAACTGCCAGCAGTCTTACTCTACAATCTACAACCTAGAGACTTTGTGTTTTTAAAGAGACATCAAAGGAAAACCTGCCTTGATTGTTGATGGAAAGGACTTTATCAGGTTTTTCTAACTTGTCACACTGCTGTTAAGTTACAGGGAATAACTTGGATGCATATTTACCAGCTGAAATGGGTGCCACTCCCAGAATGGGTGTCTGAGACTATGACTGATATAAAAATAAAATTAACTAAAAATAAATATAAAAACAGAAGCAGACAACACTAGAGGTAGACAGCTTTCCCAAGATTGTGGAACAGTTCACAAGGTAAACTGTTTCTGCCTTGGATCACAGAACAAGAACTCATTAAACTTTGTTTTCTTTACTTAATTCTAATAGTTTTAGTAGCAATTGTTGTTATAGGATTAGCATTCCTTCTTCCTCAAACTTCCATTAGCCTACCTTTTCTTCATTGTCAAAATGATTCTATCAGTCCTTAGTTTTTGCTCACACACAGGTTTGGTTATTAATCCTTATAAACAACCAATACAGCTCTTAAGTTCAAGCAGCTAATATTTCTGACTGTTGGATTTGCCATTTTGCCACTGAAACCAAACTCTTAGAGCTCTTGCTCCTACCAGTAGACTACTCCGTTTGGTATAAACTTTTTCTGTGCATGGATCACTGATTTAGCAGGCTCCCTTAATTACAATATCACTCTTCAGCCTCTTCCTCTCTACCTGGGACCTATGATCTGTTATTTTCTCCCATTTCTCTTCTCACCATTCCTTAATGAATTACTGGCCTAGCTAACCCAGGGTGCTCTTGAAATTCATTTCTTGTAGCATAGTCAAGAACCTAGACAAAATCCAGTTACAGAATCATGGGCATTAAATTTTTTTTTCTTAAAAATAAGTTGGAAGGGGACAGATCCCCTTTCCCATTCCCTTTCCCAAGAACTTGATGTCAAATATTCTCTTGTGCATTTTGAGCAACCAACTAATGGAAACTTTTGGGGACAGTTAGACCAGACCAAACAATTTGAACTCACTACTTTGTTCAATTAAATCTCACAACAAACATTATTATAGGAAAGCATACCATGTCCAATATCACTCCCTTCTCATTTTAGAAAGCCATGCACCTCTTTAATGAGCTCCGCTTCAAGTTTAATTTTACTGACACCATTTATACACCAGGTTGTGCTTTGACTTGGCCAAATCTAAACAACTGCTCTTCAAACTGTCCTATCTTTAACTCGAACAAAAATCTACCCTTATCCTTAAAAGGAAATTGATTATGTTTTCATTTTGGACACAGACTTTACCAAAATTTGCATCCCAGTTGCCAAGGACTTGTTAAATTGGGATATATTCTTCCTAATCTTCAACTTTTAAAAACCTTGAATGCTACCCAGGCTTTAAGTATTGGTTTTTTTGTTCATAAACTTAGATACTAACCCTTTAATGATCGAGCCTCTGGGTTTCACTCCTTTTTCAGAGCAATTTTTCCTAGTCTAGGATGTTCTGAACTGGAAAAAGCCAATAGAAACATATCTAAATCCATAGAACTGTCTTTTAATTCTACCCTAGCTATTATCCAAGGACTTCTGACAGAAAGAAAGAGTTTAGCTAAAATAGCAATACAATACAGAGAATCATTAAATCTCCTAACAGCAATTCAAAGTGGAACTTGTGATTTAATACAAGAAAATTTTTATTTTTACATAAACTCCTCTGGAATATAGAAATCAAATTAGAAATTAACTGAAGTTATTCTAGTTTCTGGGAGAAACTCATACATTCACCTGTCGTTATTGCTAGATTGCTCCCCTCCAACTTATTTTTTTATTTTTATTTTTACTGGGAGGTCCCGGGGATCGAATCCAGGTCCCTCCATATGGGAGACAGATATCTAACCATTTGCGCCACATCCGTCCCCCTCCAACTTATTTTTAAGAAAAAAAAATTTAATGCCCATGATTCTGTAACTGGATTTTGTCTAGGTTCTTGACTATGCTACAAGAAATGAATTTCAAGAGCACCCTGGGTTAGCTAGGCCAGTAATTCATTAAGGAATGGTGAGAAGAGAAATGGGAGAAAATAACAGATCATAGGTCCCAGGTAGAGAGGAAGAGGCTGAAGAGTGATAAAGAGGACCAATTTACAGACTACAATTTCCCATTATAGAGTATAAATCCCCAGATTTTACTTGCATAGTGATCCAGGCAGGGGCAAAGAAGGCCAGAATAGGGCACAAAAGGCACCTGGACAGGGTGAAGGCAAGAGAGAGAGAGAGAGCAAAAGGCCTTTACACCTGCTTTTTAAAACCATTAATTATTCCGCCCCTTTGCTAATGGCATGGGAGGAGTTCCAGCTCTTTGCTGTTTTGACTGATTACCCCACCCATCAATCCCCCAGGAGGGGCTAATGATAAAGTCCCTGGAGGATATCCAGGGCTTCTCCTGGCTTGCGGAGGGAATCTCATTCTGAATGGGATTTCTCACGAGGGTCTTCCAGCAGCCATCTTGGGGGCATCCATGTCCACGTGGACTTCTTGCCAGGTTCCAGATCCGTCTATTGATTCCCTGTCTAACCTGCTTCAATTCCATCTGAGAAAGTTTTGAAGATCTGATATAACTTAACTTTATATCAAACCATTGATCAATTAACAGCTACTAATAGCCCATCGGAGACCTTTGAAATTATATCGAGGGACTTGCTTTATTAGCTATGTTATATGTGTTCTTCACTTGTTGCACCAACATAATAGTCTGGTTCTGCAAACCAACACCTACCACGCAGCACCAACTAAGCTTAATGAGACTGCAAGAACACACAGAGCTTGCACACATGATTGGGCTGCAGGGACATTAGACCCCGATTACATGACTTTAGAACACGTTGAGCTTGACTGTGAAGTCCTAGAACATTCTGATATATAAACAATGTTGTTTTTCCATTAACAAATTTAAAATAATACTAGGCGGTCTTTCGGCATGTTAGAATATAAAAATAACTAATGTGCTTCTGAATTTATACTTTCATAGTAATCAATTTATGTTTATCATTTTTATTATAAAAACCATCTTGCAAAATTTTAACAAATAGTTAATCAAAAGACAATAGAGATAAGGTCTCTGGTGACTGAGACTAAAAACAAGCATAAAATTCATAATAGATGCCCTGTCTTGGAGAGAGGGCTGTGACCATAATCTGCTCAAATGGATAAGTAACCCAACTCCAAGCGTCTTAAATTTAATTAAGCAGCCACCCACACACCCTACTACAATCAAGAAAAGTAAACTGGTGTGAAAAAGGAAAAATGGAATAAAACAGCAGTCTGAGCCCACTGCGGCCACCCGACATCGAGACCACTGTGCTGGCCAACTGGAGAGATCAATTATGGCGATCAAGGGATTTTGGTCAAGTTCCTAAATTAATTCATTGGGAAAATGACCACATGGGGGTACTGTTAAATAAAATGGAATGGCCGCCTGCACTGGCATTTCCAGGAGAGAGCCCTTTCTGAGAAATGATAGAGACTTTTCAAAACCCAAGTGTAAAAGCAGGGATTTTTCCAAGAAAATGGAACATACCAAGCAAAAGTTGCAGTTGAAGCAACATTTGGAAATAAGCAGGTTTCAGTACAATAGAAGTAACCTATCAAAAATGGAAAAGTATGCTAAAAGAGTCAATCTATAATCATACTCTGCTTTGTAAGATCTTCCTTTATAATAAGAAAAGTAAATGTCAACCAATTATGGTAACTTTCCCGTTGGAAGTCCCCTAACTGCCTTTCTAAACCAATGTAACTTACTAACCATTTGAGACTCTTCTGGTTTGAGATCTCCCTGTTCCAATAATTTCTCTTCCAATAAACCTGATACTTTGATTATAGTGGAGACTTTGTTTCTTGTGACAGTGATTACAGTATTTCAAAGCAGAAACAAGACAGCCTACACCTTACCTCTCTACTGAGGGGCACATTATGCGTTATGCAAGGTTGGACTAGTCATCTAGGTCCCCAAATGCAGAGAATAATGCTGTTAACTCCCTGTGAATCATGCATTGAAAGTGAGAATAGCAACATTACACACAGAATGCATTTAGAAATTATGCCTGGGAAATTGAGTAGACGTGTGAGGATTATAGATAGAAAAAATGTGAGAAGACTTTAAACTAATTTTAACAACCCACACAAACTATTTGCTTCCAGGAGTCACCACATTCTTGGAATGTAGCCCTCATGAAGAGAAAAACAGTTGAATTTTTATTTTCTCCATCCTCTCTTCACTTCTTTCCCCATTCCATAAAACCATCTTCTTTTTAAAAACTTACATTATCTGCAAAGATCTTTGGATTAAATTCCCTTGTAGCAAATTCAAAAACCTTTTGTAATTCTCTCTTCCTGTAAAGTTTTAGAGAATTTTAGAATGTACCTGGCATATACCTTATTTAACATGAGTTGGTATGCCTTCATGAGGCAATGAGAGAACTGAAATCTATGTGGAATGCTAAAACATAGTGGACATACTTAATGACACATTTTTCTTATTATAAAGTAATTCATGATCAATGCATAAAATTCACAAAGAATGAAAAAGTAAAAAGAAACTGAATAAAGTACCTTCAATACTGCCTAAAAGCAACAACTTCAGTATTTAGACTTACTTCCTCTCTGTCCTGGGATCTAATGTAGTTTCCTGGCTGCTAAAACAAATTCCATTCAATAGGTTGGCTTATATAATGGGAATTTACTGGCTCAGGGTTTTGAGGCTAGGAGTTGGAAATCAAGGCATTAGTTTGGTGATGCTTTTTCCCCAAAGCCTATAGCCTTTCAGGGCTGGCTGCTTGGTCCATGGTTTTTCTGCCATATGGCAATACACGTGGCAGTATCTTCTCTTTCCTCATCTGGTTTCAATTGACTTCCAGCTTCTCACTGCTCCAATGTCTCTCCATGTCTAATTTTCTTTGCTTATAAGGACTTCAGCTATACTGGATTAAGTCATTCCATTGACTTCCAACTATAATGAATCAACTCATTCAGTTTGGGCACACCCTAGCTGATGTCTTCAGTGGTCCTATTTACAAATGGGTTCACACCCACAGGGCCAGAGGCTGAGACCTGAACACGACTTCTGTGGAGGACATGATTCAATCCTCAAGGGGATAATAAGATATTAGAGCAATAAGCCCAGAAAATGAATTTGCACTCCATTTCAGACACATAACCACAGTATCTAAAAATAATTAAATACAAGCAAAGTCCCTGCCTTCATGAGGTTTACAGAGAGAAGGAAGAAAATTTGAAAAAATAATTATATAACGTCTTATTAGGTAGTTATATGTATACAAAGAAACATTAAACAGGATAAGAAGATGGAGAGTGACTAGGATGTTATTATATCATGGGCAGTCAGGGAAATCATTCCTGAAAAGTAGCATTGAAATCCTGAATGATCTTTGACATAAGTACTTCTGTGTTCTTGTTAGAATATGCTAATTCTTGGGCTCTTTGCCCAAAGATCTTTATTTGATGTAGGTCTGAGGAACCTGCATTGCTCAAAAGTGCTTCCCTCCACCTCCAAGTGATTCTGATGCAAGTGATTTGTAATCACACTTTGAAGAGCATCCTGCTTCACTGTCAAATGTCGAAGAAACTAGTCACATGTGGCTATTAAAATTTAACTTTAAATTAATTAAAATTCTTCATTTCAATTCCTAATAACACTGGCGACATTTCAAATGCTCCACAGCCACGTGTGGAAAACAGCTACTGTATTAGTGCAAATATAGAATATGTTCATCATAGCAGAAAGTTCTATGGGATAGTTCTGGCTGATGGAATTAGACTTCATTTGTTCTGTTCATTAACCAGTTGCCTGGACTGGACTCAACAGTAACAAGAGAAGAGAACCAGAGATTCCAAATCCAGAAATTCACTTTAATACTTTCAACAGATGAAATCATCCTAAGAAAATTCTGTTTGGGATATTTCCAGAAATTTCTGCATATCACCTATAATTGTCATTGACTTGATCAAATCAAAACTCTTTCTAATGACTTTGTTCAAATCTCATTCCAGTAATAAAAAAGGAGAGAAACAATATGGGTGGCTTACTTTTCCTTTGATACTTTCCAGTCCTTCCTGAAAGCAATATGCTATAAAAGACTATGGTGATAAACATTTCTAAGCTCAGTGTGTTCAAATCCCAACATCCAATAACAATGAGCTAAAGTATTGAGCTAATTGCATGGTGCCAAATGAAATCACTGGTGAATTTGAACTTGGAAAGTAAAATCAATTTATTAAAATCCGGAATTAAATTAGGGTCATTATGACCTGGATTAACCAGTTATCTGGTTTGTTTTCACTAGATTCCAGGTACGTACATTCTTAATCTGACCCGGGAAAGGTGCTTGATAACTGTGGAGACAGGAATGACTGCATGATAAGGGCAGCTAGCTTGTTTCTTGCTCTAACAATGCTGCCGTGTAGTGTAGCAAATGCCCACACATGAATTCACAAGGTACCTTCTGAAAACATGAAATCAGAACAATTGAAAGATGAAACGGAAAATGTTGCACAGTTTAGGGAATAAGAAGGGGTGCTGGGAAGGTGCCTCTTCATTTTTTATTAGTTTCTCAACTTACCATATTTCTATAAAAAATCATAGCCATTGGCAACAAGCATATTCAATAACATGTAAGTTTGGACAAAATCTCCTGGTCTACCTCCACTTCCTTCCTCCCCAAAATACATTTTAATTAATTTAGCTTTAAAATATCCTTTGAAGCAGTAAATGGTCTTGATCTTTTTACTTGACCCCCCAACTTATAATGTTGTTAATATGATATAGACAGTGACATAATTATAAAAATCGATACATATCCAAACTTCAAAGTAATTTATTTGCAAATAACAACAGTTTGAGAAGAGTTTGTTCTGAAAAAACAAAAAAATGATGAAATGAATAACATTTTAAATAGTAGATGAGAATAAAAAACTGGCTAGATCATTTGTGGAAAATGTTTAATAGCCAGAACCACTTAAAGACAGTTGTGTTTCAGTATAATATAATTATTGCCAAGGAAAGGCTAACTGCTAGTAAAATTTGATTGTTTAGAATGAATTTCTGTTTTAGTTGGAAGAGTAGCTGGTCCTATAGATAAATTATGATTTAGTTGATTGCTCTGTGGCAGATTCTAATTTAAACAATTTTTAGAAAGAAACCACTTTTTATTCCAACTTTCATCCTCATACAAATTAATATCATAGGATGTGAACCACATAAAAGAGGATTTATAATGGAAAATGCAATGCCACTGTTGTTATGGCAGAAGAGACAAATTCTGTTATAATTGAAGTTGTAGTGCTTTGTTAATTCAAATTTTAAAGAAAGTAGCTGATGAAGAGGCATCGTGAAATATACTGGATATAGCCAAAGTTGTCATTGAGTCTGTTTCATGAATTTTCCCCCAATAACAGCCTCAATCTATCCATAATATATCTCTTATCTCTCAGGTTGTCAGATTTTTGTAGCTGGCTTATTCTAACTCAAGCTTCCTGAAATGGGATACATATTTGTTATGTATTCCTAGTAAAACTAGTATTCCTTAAGATCAGGACTCTGAGAGGTCACCCTTGGCAGCAAGGGCAGGGTTGAGAGGTCAGCTGTGCAATGGGGCTGAGGAGAAGAGTCACAGGTAACCCCGGCTGCCTGTGTGCTGCGAACACGACAAGCTTCGAGACCACCTGACTTCAGAATTCCTGACTAACTTTTCTTTTCTGAGTCCATCACTCCAGTTTCCCTATTGATCTCAGAGCTACTCAAAACCCTTCCAATAATTTCATTTCCCTCTTTGTTAGTGAAGGCTTGTTTCTATGATTGGCAGAAAAGAACTCTGCCTGGCAAGGCAGAAATAATAAGAGAGCAAAGCTGTAGTCTTCCAGTTGTCAGCCATTTAACAATGTGATTTAGAAGGTAAACTCAGAGTATTTATTCCTAAGTTTTGGGCCATGAAGAGTTGGGAGGGTGTGATGGTTAAATTCATGTGTCAATTGGCCAAGTTTTGTTGTCCAGTGATTTGGTCAAGCAAGCAATGGACTGTTACTGTGAGGATATTATGTAGACTTAAATTATTAGTAAGTTGATTGCATCTATGGATGATTACATCTACAATCAAAGAAGGAGATTGCCTTCAGCAGTAGGAGAAGTCTCATCAGTTGAAAGCCTGAAAAGGAGAAGTGATGAGTTCAGCAGTCAGAAGAGAGAATTCCTATCTCTACTTCAGCCAGCCAGCTTCTCCTGGGGAATTGGTTGAAAACCTTCATCAGAGTTCCCAGCTTGTGGCCAGCCCTACAGAATTTGGACTTGCCCATTCCAAAGGTCATGTGAGGCAATTCTTATTTTTAAAAAATCTCATAAAATTTACATTATATATTTATACACACACACACACAAATATATCCTGCCAGGTCTGTTTCCCTAGAGAACCCTGACTCATACAGAGGACTGTAAGTTTATTCTATTCATGGTGACCTTCAATCCAAGTGCCCACTAAACATTCTCTGTAGACCAGGAAAATAATGTTTTTCACATTATAAACTACTAATTTTCATATGATGTATTGAACTGTTTAATAATATATCAATTTATTTAAAAGAATTACTGAAGAGAACGTTTTCATCATTCTGTATTTCTCAATCATGAGTTAAAGAACAACCACTCTCACCTGGAAATTCATCTTTTCAAAAAATGCTATCTTCAAAAAGGGATAGAACACTGTAGAAGACTTTTTTCCACACAGAAAGCATAATTCTGAGGTTGTTTTCAATCTGAAAGTTATTCTCTTTATGTTGAAAACCAAGGAAAGCCTGTAGAAGTGGCATGCAGAAATGCATTCCTGAATATTAGCACGCCATTACAGAAGGCTCAGTGACAGAGTCCATGTAAAGGTCCAGAGGGCTGTGTGAGGTTTGCCATAATGTTGGGTGCAAAGATTATCAGAACAGAAGAGGTGGACTTGCAAAAACCAGTTCATCATTATCAATATTATAAAGTCCCAATTTGAAGCAATTGCAGACAGATGTACCACATTCTTTGCAATTAATATAGTAGTCTTAATGAAAGAATAAAATAACCAGATTTAAATGGAACCAATACCAGAGTCAGAGGAGATAATTAAGGAGTGCCATAAAATCATCCTAAAAATGCATGATCATAATGCTTAGCTAGAACTTGTCCAATACACTTTTGAGAAGGAACTAGAATTAAAGACTTAAACCACATTGTCATACTTGTAGATTGTTTATACTTACTTTTTGTGGTAACAGCCTACTACTCTTCATTTCAGAGTCCAAATAACTTGTAATTGAGGAAATTCCTTTGCGTATTAATAAAGAAATAGAATAATCTGTGCCCTACTCTGAGTAGACTAATTATGTGAGAATTCCTCTAGAGCTTTGAATGAGGCTTTCCTGTCTGGGCACGCAGCTGTTCAATTCTTTTATCCCACTAATTTCCTTTTAAATTTTTACTTATATGTATCACACACATACCAAGGTTCATTCTTTTAATTATCCATAATATGAAACTAAATTACATCTGCTTTGTTGGCTGGAAAGCATAGAACCTCCAAAAGGAGGTATATAATTTGTGAATCATGACTTCATTAAGAGTTGTATTTTACCTTTTCTCACTTTTAATATTAGGAATATTACTACAGGATGAATTCAGGACTTGAGACTCTGTTATTTGGACTTGTATGGTCAACTCTTAAAAGCCCTTATATTGCCTATATTTGAACATTTGAAGTAATGAACATATTAGAGACAAATACGATGTTTAAAATTAAATCACTGGAGGAGTTTCATTTCTAGCAATGTTAGATTTACTCTCCCCATTAAAAGAACAAAATGTTTGGGGTAAAAAAATATAAAAGATAATATCAACTTATGCCTGGGATGACAATACAGTGGAAGAATAATGAGGATAGGAAATGAGTGAATGTGGAAATCCAGGGAAGAAAGATGAACACCTGAAATTTTTCTTGAGTTTGTAGAGTTTTCAAAACGTAGTGAAATATCAGTCACAAACATAAGAACAAAGCCAAAGAAAACATATTTTCTATCCCTAAAAGCAAACAAAGAAACAAAAGCTTAGTGTTAACAGTCAGGGTTCTCCAGAGAAACAGAACCAACAGGATAGACGCATATCCATATATCCATATATATATGGGGAAAAAGAATATTTTTAACCTCATATATAAATATATGAAGAGATTTAGTATAGGGAATGGGCTCACACAATTGTGGGTGTTGACAAGTTTGACTTTTGTAGGGCTGCTGGAGGTTAGAAATTCCAGTAAGATTCATGTTGAAGTCTTGAGTATGAATTCGTTAGGCTGGAAGCATGGGAAGGAGTAGAGAATATCGTTTTGAAGCACAAGTCTTTCTGATTCCTGGACCCCAATCTCTATCTTCAGACCCCCCACTTGACTGAGGGTAATCTCTTTTCTTAAAGTGTGAACTTATTGCAGATGCCATTCCCATCTACAAAATATTTCCATGGCAACATCTAGGTCTGTGCTTGACTAAAGAATGGGACATCATAACATGGCCAAGTTGACAAATAAAATCAACCATCAGTCATTGAACTTGAAAATCAGTTTTTCTGACCTCCCACAGCTCGAGGACAGAAAAAATAAACACAGTGTCCAAAAAACGAGGGAGCCTAATAAGATGTTTACCATGTTGGTAAAACAATGGACTATAATCACATCCTTGGTGGAGAAGGTGAGTTGTCTCTAATGAAATTTTGTGTTCAATAATGGAGAAAAATTTCTCTTAAGAATTTTGCAGGTCAGACAGCAGTGAAGATCATTTTACTTACTTTTTAGTGAAAATTTCACAATGTTTTTAATAGTCCTTACATGGAATTTCTGAAGCACAGGAAAGTGCAAAATCAAGAAAAATAATCATTCTTTCTTTGTAGCTATTAAATCTAAATAAGACTATTTCAACCATGAGTCAACTGAACAGACAACTAGCAAGGGAAAAAAGAATATTTTTAATCTCAGCAAGGATTCCTCACTGTTGGTTAAATGTTAAAGCTTTCCTCTCAGGGTACAAGGAAAGTGGTCAGACACTTTAAGAATAATCAAATAGTTTAACTTGTGCTACAGGGGCTTGTTGAGCAGGACTTATCTGTGGTGAGAAAGTGACAGGTTTTATGAGACACTTCCAAAGCTGTCAACTTATCAATCACAATTGGCCATATAACAAGCTTCTCATTTTCATCAAATGTTTTAGCAATAGGTCTTTTGTTTTCTCTTAAAAACAAACCTGTGTCAAATAAGTAAATAAGATTACAATAATTAAATTATGAATAGAATGCTCTTTTTAAAGTAATGTTGTCAGTAATTTTTAAATTCATCTTTCTGTGTCATCACCAGTGGATATGAAGTTTTGAGATTATCTTGTTTTACAGAAAAAACTTTCATTAAAGAAAAAGGAATTTATAACTTGAAATGAAGAAACATTTTCCTGAAAGGATAAAATCTGTAACATAGTGAGCTAGTTAGATCCTTTGGGAAGGATACAGTAGAATTATTGAATAAGTGCTGCAGGGCAATAGTCTGATTCTTAGTTTGTACATACAGCCGAAGCTAGCTGGCTGTAAAAGAAAGACATAAAAGTAAAGATGGTGTTGCATACAATTCAAATGCTGATTTTCAAAATAATCTAATCTTTATTTGTTCCAAAACTTGTTTATTAATTTTAGAAGCAAGGAATAATTTTTTATACTGACATGAGAATGCTTATATGTCTCAAATTGCATATATTACTTTGGGAATATGCTACAGTATTTGTGCTCAAATCGTGGCTTTAAATTCTTTAAATTCATAATCTATACAACCATGAGCATTATTTTCACCTTTACAAGATAACCTTGCATTTAATACCAATAAACAAATCTATAGTTTTCTCAGTTTATATAGGGAACTAAAAAATAAATAGATTTAAAATATGCAAAAACTATTAGAATTTTTTATTTATCACCTCAAATACAATTATTGACTTTTGATCAAACTACCATAAAGAACAGGAACATAAATTAAATCAGTTGTTTGGGTTCAGAGAGAAAAGACCACAGTTGAAAGAGATTCTTCTCAACAAAGGTAAATTAGTCATATTGTAAGATTTCTAATAATTTGTTTTTTCACTGTCTTTATTTCATAAAAATTATATTTGATACTGTTTCTCTAAATTCAAAATTAATGTCTGTATTTATTTGAGAAACACATATTGAATGCCTATTATGCCACAGGCACTATCCTACCTATAAGAATATCATAAACAAACTGGCAAAACTAATAAGAAAGATCAGTATTAAAAGGTATGCAAAGATTATAAAAATGGAGCATTAATAATCTGGGTAAATCAGGCAGTAAAAAATGAGGGTCAAGGGGAAATGTGAAAAATTGATAGGTTCATGGATGGCACGTTGTCACGAGGCCAAATAACATATGTAACAGGGTAAGACATTGCCAGAACTCTTGGATATTGAATGATGAAATAAAACATTTCTATCCTCAAGGATCTTACAATTTAGTAGGGAAATTATGTATCATAAAGTTTGTTCATGATAAATTTATGGAACTACTTTGATAACATGTGGCTCTAAGTATAGTTAACTATAGAATACAGGAGAAACATTCAAGTTTGTGGATATAAATAGGAAACATCAACAAACTGTAAAAGCACATACATAAAATAACTTGCCTAATTTGGGCATGAAGTTAGGATATAGTAAATCTATCAGCCCCCTATGTGACAGTTTCCTGCCACAGACTCAGACACAGACACAGACAATATAAGTATGGCACTGGCCATAGATAGCTAGATTTAAACATAGGAGGTATCACCATATCAACACAACCTCAGTACCAACACATCAATATCAATTTGTGAACAGAAGACTTACAATTCATTGGTAAAATTGAAATAGTGCATAGTGCTTGGTCTCGATGATCTTCCATTCTTAAGAATTTGCCAGAGAGAGAGAAGGGATTATATAGAAACCTGACCAACTGGCTTAACCAAGGAAGAACTATGTTTCTAATCAAGCAAGAAGGTCTGAGGAAGGCAGCTTTCCAAACAGCAGTCCTTCCTGTGTGGTGCTGATCCTGATGTCCTCAAAATGAAAACATGATGTCAGTGGCTGCTGAATGATAGTGTTCCAGTCAGGAACGAAGGGGAAGTCCAGCACGGCATCTGGGTTTGTCTCAACTTACAGATCCTTCCTAGAGATCGCACTCAGGGATCTCTACGTAATTTCACTGTCTAGAAACAGACGGCCTCTAACATTGCAGGACCCAACATGCAAGTAGAGTGGGGGTGTGGTGCCATGTATCTAAATGTTTAAAAACACACACACAAAGCTGGCAACCATTGAAAGAACATGTTCCATTCTCTGACCTGGACAAACATACCTTCATAAAGTCAAAACTGTAAACATTGCTAGTCTTTAATTTTGCATGACTGAAAGTTGGCAAACTAACAAAAGTGAGAGAAGCCAATTATTATTTCAAAAGTCTGGGTGATCTGATGGGAATTTCTAAGTGAATTGTAATATATAGACACACGATTTCTAAAATATTGCATATTAATTCTAAAAACATCAATTTTACTTGCTACTTGCCTTCATTCCAACATCACGAAATAAGTATTTATAATTGATATAGTTTGTTATAAACAAGGTTTTAACATAATGATTGCATAGATTTACAACATTAAATTACTAGAAATTAAAATGTATGGTAAAAAAAGTTTATGTAATTTGAATATATTTTAATCAAAATATAAATTAAAGTTGTATAAATAATAAAAATTAAATTATTTTGATGATTTCAAAACAAATAGTCAAAACTATCTATTAAATTGTATAAGATACAAATTGTAACTAAAGGATATCACAATTTAAAACCAAAATTATTTCAATTAAGCTGAAGAGGTTTATTTTTTTAATTTGTTACCTAAATATATTTACAAAAATAAAACTACTAACAATTTTAGTATTTTTTGCCAATATCAGTTTTATTACTCTATATAATGGACAGACCTGCAGATATTTGAATTTAAGTGTAATTTACATTGTTTAATATTGTAAAATGAAAATACTCTACTGATGTAAATACTGAATTTCTTTATGATTACCTTTGGAATAAAAAATAGGAGCACAAAAAAAGAAGCAAGAAAAATAGAAGCTCAGAACTCCTTGAAAACAATTTACTGTTGATGAATCTATTAATTATTCATGTAAGAGAAAGGATTGGACACGTTAACTAATGTCTTTTTTCTTATCTAAGCATCTTGCTGCTCAGCCTTTGGCTCTAAAGACAGCCCATCTCCAGAGTTAGCAGCAGTATAACCCACAAAACTTCCTAGCATTTGGATGCAATTGGCCTTCTTTTTTGTGTTCAGAGGGTAAGAGTTGTGGAGAAGCATTTCCTAGTGCTTCAAGAGTGTCAGTCATGAGAGAGATGTGCCTATGCTAAAGGACAGATCCTGAGTGATGAGGCACTTGTACACTTGAATAAGTTGGTTGTTTATGTTTGTTTGTGATATGCAGGTCCTGTACCATGAGGAACCTAGGGCAGAGGTCCCTATGAATGGATCTGAGCGCATCACTGAACAGGAGGATTCCACATGCCTTCCACTAGCTAAAAGGGACACAAGGAGATCAGTATTTAGACAAAACACATCAAGTTCCACCCCCACCCCTGGCAATAAAATCAGAGTTGTGTTATTAGTGAATGCCTTAGTTTGCCAGGCTGTTACGACAAATACCACACCGTGGATTGGCTTAAACAATGGGTATTTATCAGCTCCAAGTTTCAGAGACCAGAAGTCCAAGACAAGGTGATGGCTAGAAGGCGTCTTTCATCCCAGGCTTGTAGCATTCTAGCTGGCCTGCAATCCTTGAGTTCCTCGGCTTTCCAGGCATATGGCGATGTCCTCTCCTTTCTCTTCTGGTTTCCTATTGACCTCCAGCTTCTGGCTCCTCTCCATGGCTTTCTCTAACAATGATCGAATTTTCTTTTGCTTATAAAGGACTCCAGTAATCAAACTAGGGCCTACGGTCATTCAGTGGGGCCACACCGTAACTAAAATAACATCCTCAAGAGATACTTTTATAATAGGGTCACAGCCATAGGAATTTGGATTAAGATTAAGAACATGTTTTTTTTCAGGTTACATAATTTAATCTACCACAGTCTGCTCTCTGGATCCCAACAAGACATGTTTTTACCACATGCAAAACACATTCACCCAAATACAACAGCCCAAAAAGCTTTCAATCATTTACATCATTTCAGTAACAACTCAAAGTCTAAATTCTCACCAAAATCAGTTATAGGTATTGTCCATCCTAGGGCAAAAATCTTCTGCATCTGATGTACCTGTGAATCTTAGAAAACAAGATATCTGCTTCCAAAATATAATGGCGGGACAGGTATAAGGTTGACATTCCCATTCCAGAAGGGAGAAATGAAAGGAAAAGAGGTGTTCCAGGTCTCGAGCAGGTCTAACTCCATTAGATTTCAAGGTCTGAGAATCATCTGTGGATGGATGTTTGTCCCCTGCACCTGTTGCAGCAGCAGCCTCCCTGCACTCCCCGCCCCCCTTTCCCAAGCACTTGTGCAGTGGTCATGCTCTCTCTGAATGCTGGGACCTAGGCCCCACCCTGTCCAAGTATCAGAATGCAGCTGAACTCTCCCCAAACACCTGGTCTTAGACCCCACATTCTCCAAGCTTTGGGGTGGCAAGTGAAATCTCTCCAAATATCTGGGCAGAAGGCTTGCACACTCCAAGCAAAAGACCTGCTTTTCCCCTATGATACATGAGCCCTCTTTCTTGGTCTGAGGAGATCTTTTCAGTCCAGACCTCTGCTTCCAAGGTTCTTCCCTTGAAGTCATTTTTCCTCCCATTTGTCCTTTCTCTGTTCCTTTCAGTTCAGGCTAGCAGTGCTTCTGTTCATACAAATATTGCAAAAACACTGTCAGCTTTGCATGCAGTTCAAGGAGGTCCAACCCATCAGATAAAAGGTTTCCACAGATCGTTCCTGGGTAACTTTATTTCCAATTCTGACTTCCTCTGAAATGCGGGACTAGACTCAAGTTCAGCCACACCTGTTTCAGCAAAGTGTTGTTCAGTTAAACCCTCACATGGAGGAGGGACTCATGTCCCAGACACTCAGAGAGGGCCCTGATAAAATCGCTTCTGGCTGTAGTCTCAGAGCATGCTATCAGGAGAGGCTGAGAATTTTCCAATGCATCAACTTCTGGTTCCTTTGTGCTTAAGCGTTCAGTTCTCAGCTTATCCCTTTCCTCTCATATTTTACTACAAGCTGCCAGGAGAAACAAGCCTCTATCTTTCACACTTAGTTTGGAAAGCTCCTTAGCCAAGTTCATCACTTAAAATTTTCACTTTTAGTACAACACCAGGACATAATTCAGCCAACTTACCTGCTACTTAATAACAAAGAATACCTTTCATCCAGTTTCCTTCTAGGATCTCATCAGAAGTAACTTTAAGGTCCACATTTCTATCAACAGTCTTTTCAAAGCAATCTAGGATTTTTCTATCAATTGTCTCACATTTCCAAAGCCTCTTTCACATTTTAGGTATTTGTAATAGCAGCAACCCGTTCTTAGCACCAAAATTCATAGTAGGGAGTGTTCTCCAGATAAACAGAACTTAAAGGTGTATATATATATGTATGTATTATAGATATTAGCTATAATAAATGTAAGTGGGGATTGGCACGTCCAAATTATATAGAGCAGGCCTCAAGCTGGAAACCAACTTTAATTTGCATCTACGTCTATGCCATAGACAGAATTTCCCAATAGGGGAAAACTGGATATTTAGGAAAAACAACTTAGTATTTGTGATTGCTAAATAAACAAATAAATAAATGGAAGAATTCAATGGATAAACTAAATACATTCTCAATCAAAGACTATTTGTACAGTAAAAAGTAATAACTGAATTTTTGCATGTTGGGAGACAGATTTGGGGATAGAGAGAAGAGAATGGATGGAAGAGAAGATCCTCAGGAAAGAGAAGCTTGAGGAGGATGGCATGGCTCTGAGGGAAAAGATGCCCAGATATATTTTCTGTGAAGGATAGAGGTGGAGAACAATTAAACAATAATGACTTAGAATCAATATTGCTTGTTTTAGAAGGATTCTGGAAATTGGGAAAAGAACAAATTGGAGTTGGCAGGCAATCAGATCAAGACATAACCATGGAAACATAAATGTTCAAAGAATATCTTGACTGTGAGAAAAATGTATCCTCTGCATAGTATGTGAGATATGAGTTCAAGTCATTCTGTTTTGTTATTAAAGAAATTATAGCCTCAGAATTCAGAAAGAGCTTGTAGACATTCAGATAACTGATCTGATTTATGTTAAAATCATCTCTTAGTTTCAAATATGTCTAGCAGCCACACGAATCCAATCAGTCATTTAACTGTTTTGTGCTTCATTCCTTCTTATGTGAAATAATAATAAAATCTGCTTTGGAGGCTTTTTATAAAGAAGTGTCCTTGGCCAGACTTCAAATTATCAAGTTAGATACTGATTGAGTAAAAATATGATTCATATCAATATGCAACTTCCCAAAAGTAAGCAAATGAAAGTTCTTAGCAAAAGCCTAGGTGTGACATAGGAACATTTAAGATCGTAAACGTAAATATTTATTTTTTTAATAAAAAGTAAAATATCTCAACACAATTTTACAAATTTAAAATTAAATAGGTGAGAATAGATTTGCCCACCCAGCTATGAACTAACATTCAAGAATATTCTGGTACTTTATGGTCCAACTAAAATTCAAGTATAGGACAAAAATTGGTGAACTATTTTTATAAATTTTAAGAGTTCAGCCACATGTTTCTGGTACCATCAAGAGACCACTGGATTACAGTCAGAAGAACTAGGTTAGAATCTCCCAGCCAGTGTTTCCTGTAAGCTGCTCGACCTCACACTTGTCTGCAAAGGGGGAATATTGGTCTGTTACTGACAGAAATATTATCAGTCTTAAAGGAGATGGCATGTATTAGAGTGCCTAGCACAATGCAGTGACGTGGTAAAAGTTTGATAAATACGTGTTTTCTAATACACTTTCTATTGGAATCATGTTATTACAAGTGAGCATCCAAAGCCCTCAAAGCCAACCTCTCCCAAAAATAAGGTCATGGTTCCCCTCACATCGTCGTTTCAGACTTTGCACATACTATTTAGAACAGTTCCCACCTCCAAACATGGAAATCCTTCCTAATTTAGGAAGACGGGAGCTCGCACCACTTCCTTCCAAGTGCCAGGAGCACACGTGGGCTGTCAAGTCCTCTGCACGGAGACCCGCAGCAGCGGTGCCCCAGGCAAGCTTCCTCCTGGAAAGCGAAATGTCTCACATATCCAATTTCAGGGCTGTAAACAGAAAAGCAAATTGGGAGAAGAGGCTACTAAGGCTTTCTCCCATGCTCTGTTTATCTTGGGGCAGTAACAGAAAATCAAGATCAGAGACTAAAGATTATTTATGGTTATTTCAAATCTATACAACTTTTACAAGAAGGGACATATGTCTTTTGTAATAGCAGATTAATCACAGAAATTAGAGGGAAAAAACGAACAAACATTTAATTTCAGGGACTCATCCCAATTACTCCTCAAACTTTATTATAAGAGAATTTGACCCATCTCATTTTAAATTAATCAAGCATTTCACCTCATCACTTTTTGGGGGAACGTGATTCTCATTTTAATATCTTCATTTGCCAAAACTTTCTAATCTACAGCCTAAATGTTCTTTTGCTTGCTGTCAGGCCATTACTGTCTCTTTTCACACTAAGGAGAGATCAATGTAAGGGAGTAAATTACATTCACTTGTAATTTACTCATTAGGAGTAAAGAGCAGGTGGGCACATGGTGACAAGGGACAGGGACAGAGTTATGAGTCTCTGCCATCCTTTTTACTTTCATGAAATAAGTAATATTATTTAACCACTACATTTATCTCACTACATTCCTACTCAAATTTTCCAATTGCTCCATATTGTCCTATGATACAGTTCAGTTTGTTAGGCTTGGGATTCAAAGCACATCACAAACTTGCTCTTAGTTAATATTTCTAGCCTTGACTTGAGATCCATAATTTATTTATAGAGAAAACTTCTATCCTTTGCAAACCAATCTTGACTTTTCTTCAAATAGTCTTTGTGTACTTTTTTTTAAAAAAAGAACAAGCTTTTTCTCATTATAATATTCTCTCAGCATTAAAGTTTTAAACATATATAGTACATGACAAAACTAAATTAAAGTTTCCAAGGATGCAAATAGTTAAATTAGAGAAAAACAAATGATTAATTTGTTAATAAATGCTTAATATTGCTAGTAGTATAAGAAATGCAAATTACAACTTCAATAATGTGCTGTTTTTTATCACACTTTTTCTTTTTTGTTTTTTTGTTTTTAAACAAATCAATTTTATTGATACATATTAATAAAACATACAATTCATCCAAACTGTACAATCAATGGTATTTGGTATAATCACATAGTTGTGCATTTATTACCTCAATCATTATTAGGGCATGTTCATTATTTCAATAATAATAATAAACAAAAATAAGATAAACAAACAAGAAAATTCCTCACTTCTCAATCTCTCTCTGTTTCCCCTGCTGTACATAGCTGCTATTTCTGGTTATTCTTGCACAATTATTTATCTATTTACTAAGCAGTTTTATTGAGATATATTCACACACCATATGATGTATCTAAAGTGTATAACCAATGGCTTTTAGTATAATCACAATGCTATACATTCATCATCTCAAAAATTTTAGGACGATTTCATTACTCCCAAAAGAAAGACTCCACACCCCTTAGCATTCCTTCCTTAGCCTTACATAACCACTAATCTAATTTCACCTTCATAAATTGATTTATATTTACATTTTATATAGATGGAATCATACAATATTTAGTACTCTGTGTCTGGTTCCCTTCGCACTTAGTATGATGGTTTCTTTTGTCTGATATTAACATTTTGTAGTTTTTTTTTAAATTATTTTAAATAGCCATTTTATAAATGTGATTTCTTAACCAATGCCCTATTGATAAATAATTTTAGTTAAAATTTTCCTCATTATAAAAACTAGGCTGCTAATAACATTCTTGAAATATCCCAATTTCTCCTTGAGATACATTTCTATAGGAGGACATTCTGAGCAAACCTTAGCAAATATGATCTGCCAAGCTGCCTTCCAGAATGTCTGAGTGACGACCATGCCTCTCTCAGGGCCGGCAGGCACAGCAGTGCATTATGTACACTACCCAAAGTCCAGCCCAAAAGAGTCTTGGAAGATAGAGGGGAGGGAGGCCGAAATTCAGAGCTCACTTTGCTTGCCATACCCTCTGCCCTTGCAGAGGCTTGACATTTTTTCATCTTTGTTGTTTTTATTAATAACGCAGGTAAAGCATTCAATCTTCTCCAAGGTCACTACATCACAAACGCCTTTCAAAGTTGCCTCATTCTCATTGACCCAACTGCTTATTTTCTTAATACAGTGACGCATATCTATTTCTGAAGCTAATGTGAGGTTATTTTTGCATTCTAATCCAATTTTATTCTTTCATTATATACAACCAATTGTTCCAACACCATATATTGAATAGTCTGTTATTAGAAAACTGCTTCATACAAATATTGAATTTTATCCATATATAGTTTGATTGAATATTGCCATTATGATATTTTATTATCTACCAATGTAAATCCCATAACAGTTTGCTTCTTCTAAAAACTTTTTACCTATTATTTTTACAGATGAATTTTGGAATAGTTCAGTTGGAATTTTTATTGCGATTGTATTATATTTATACTTAATTTTTGAAGAAATAAAATCTTTATTGTATTGTTTACCTCCTAGGAAAAATATTTCTTCCTACTAAATTCTTTTTTTTATGTCCCTCAGTGATATCTTGGAGTTTTCTTCATTTAAGTTCTGCACATTTCTTATTAAGGTTATTTATAGGCCCTTTCAAGTATTTTCTGTGTTTATTACTAGGATCTATTTTTCATTACATTTTCTAAGAGGTTATTGTTGGTATATTGATTTTTTAACAATTTTGTAACAAGGCAACTCACCTATTTTTTTTTTACCTGTGTTAATTTTTCAGGGAGTTGTCTTGGATTTTCCAGACATAAACAGTTATCTTTCCTACAGGGATTGTTAGCAGAGTGTGAAGGTACTGAGTTAGGCACACGGGTAGCAAACCTACAGTTTCAAACCCAGCAATCATATTCTGAAAGTACTTCCAACATCTGCCCAAGTGTTTTAAATGCCTTTATAAAACATGGAATTATAACAAGTGTTGTTATAACCCAGGAAATACTATCACTTCATGTCAACCAAACATTCATCCCATGGTGCCCAGTGGCAGAAGGAACACATGAGCAGATATTACAAAAAGTGGGCATTTGTGGGCTTCCTCAGACAGGCCACATAGCCACACTCCCCAGCACACCAAGGACCTCAAAACTCTCTTGGGAACATTGTTTGGTTAAGTCGGGAGCTGCCTCAATAGACGGCTCATCAATTCTTTACTACCAGTGCTCCGGTTGACCTCTTTCTTACCTGCGGCCCCTTAAATTCCCTTTGCCTGGTTTTCATTATGTGTAAGTTTTGAACTTACTGGTTCATGCTGTATTTATAAAGAAACAATATTTTTCAAATAAAAAAGTGTATCTTTGTATAGTAAAAATTCTCCCTCCAATTATGTAAATTTCCATAAAATCATTGTCTATTTTAAAGCTGTCACATATATTCATTGGTTTTCTAAGTAGTTGTAACTTGCATTGGACTGAGCTTCCCAAGAGCATGGATGGGGCCTCTGGATTTTTTGTGTAGTTTTAGACACATGATGGGTAATCAGTATATCATTTTTGAATGGAAGAACAAGGCAAAACAAGTCAAGGCAAGAGAAGATAAGGAAGCAAATGGCTAAGAAGATTAAATAAGAAAAAAAGTCATTTAAATCTTTCTTTTCTATCTTAACCACATTTACTTTAGCATATAAGAAATGAAAGAAAAGGATAGTTTCATGTGGCACTATTAAGCAGAGAATATGGCCAAAAGACTCGATATTTTCTCTAACAGATCAGCTTGTGCATTTTCGGTGAGCAGCTCTAGAAGCACATAAATATGTCAAAGAGGCCAATGACATGATGAGGTCCTGAAAACTGCCTTGTAATATAGAAAAACTCTCAGTGCTCTTTGAGATCGGCATACATGGTTCTTAGCTCTTGGAAAGGGCCAGTCTTTCTCAGAATAACTCTTTAAAGCAGTAAGGCCTTGCAGTATAATGAAAAAACTCGGCTGATCTTTGTCCTCTCAGAAGTGGTGGCATTGGGCCATACCTCATAGTTCATAAAACACTAAGAGCCAAAAGTGATGGGCCAATCACACCCGCAGTTTTAGGGCAGAGGCTGATAGGATGCAACTAGGGGGTTGGCGCTTTGAGTCACATCCTATCAGCCCATCTCCCCAACCTCTGGAAGGGAAGAGGCTGCAGGCCAAGATCAACCGCGTAGGCACTGATTTCATCAGCAGGAAATGGCACTCCAGTGAGCTTCCACGATGGAGAAAATGCATCACAGCTATGCCGGGAGGGTAATGTGTTCTGACTCCACACGGAGAGGACAAGGAAACTGGCCTTCCAGACCCCATCCTACACTTCTCTTTTGGCTTCTTCTTATGTGTATCCTTTTAGTATGATAAAACTAAATTCTAAGTATAGTGCTTTCCCTGAATTCTGTGAGTCGCTCTAGTGAATTATCAAATCCGAGGTGGGCGGTAGGGGGGGTGTACCAAAATTTGAAGGCAGTTGGTTGGAAGTGTGGCTGGCCTGGGCCCTTGCAACTGGTACCTAAGGACAATCTTGTAGAGGACTGCCCTTAGCCTTTTGAGCCTGGCAAAACTCCACGTAGGCAGAGTCAGAATTTAATTGGCTCGAGTTACTGCACTCTTTGCAGATGCTTTAATAGGCTTTACAGATTTTGTGGGAATTTCAGGCTCTTGAACTCTCTTACAACCCTTATGACAAAAACCCAAGTTTTAGCTCTAGAATTAAGAAAAAAACTGAAGAACCAAATTTGGTAGATCTGGCTTATTACCTGAATATATGAACACACTCACTCAGATTGATTTTATAAGAATTACCACAAACACAATGCATACAAGATGAGCCTTTGGATCATGTTTAATTTCACTACCATAGCTGACAGAAAAATCTCTGAATGTGAATGCTTAGATTTAGGTTTTTTAAAAAAGGAAACAGAAATTTGAGTACTAATTAATGATTTTTTTGGAAATAGTTTAAGTCTTTTCTTTGTGTAGTGTTACATCCAAATCCTTCTTCTAGTCTGACTGCCAGCAATTATGGCATTTGTTGATGGTGTCTGAATATTATAGGTTCAAGGAACAGAACAGTCATTTAAAACACATACAGAAAATATTTCATTTTAATCCAAATTTCCCCAGAGAATTACATTTGGTATCTTCCTTTGGAATCCACTTGCCTTATTCTAGAATTCATCAGCTAGTTTAAATGCCCAAAGGTTTGCCACAGATCACTGTGGTTTTATGAAATTTTATTATCTGCCCATGCAAAAACAATATATTGACAATTATCTTTAAAAGGGAACTGGTGAGGAGGTTTGAGATCTTAAATTAACTTCAATTATTTCTCTCTCTACATTCTTGTGTGAATATACCCCTTAAAGCAAACAGCAGGTGTTACTTAACAGAATCATTTTGCATAAATATGTTATTTTCATTCAACAATCAATAAATTCACTTCCTACAGCATATTCTTCATCAGAATGATAGAACCCATCAACTTTCTGCCAATATGAATATTTCTCATAATAAGTACAAGGATGGAAACTGTCAAAGATTAAATTTAAGTCTCAGGGGATTTCTGCATCATTCTCAAAGATGTATGGTATATGAATAAAGCAAAAGAACTCTCAACATCCAGAGAAGGCAGTTTTAACAAGGCCAATGCATTTTACTGGAAAGTAAATCTGCACCTAATTGAGGCATAAATCTCAAAACACAAGGCAAGCATTTTAAGAAACTTTTCACATCAGTGTCATGTCGTCACTAAGGTACAGTGTCTGTATATTCCTTTGTTTCCTCTTAGGTTTCAGATAAAAAGAAATTAATCCTAGAAATACCTGCATGATGTCATTTCTTATAATGGTGAACTAAAAAAATTGGGATTAGCATTCTAATTGGGAAAAAAAACTAAAATTGCTGGATAAAATATTAAAAGTGCATCAATGAGGTAACAAAATAGTAAGGAATTATCAGCAGAACTGAGAGGCAAGTTTGAAGCCAGAGGAAAGAGGGTCACAAAAAATTGGGGAATGTTCTTGGGAACCTTGAACTTTGTTTTGAGGAGATTTATGGAAGGAGAACAGAATTCAAATTCAGGGTCTGCTCAAAGTGGGAGTAGGGGTGTCTAAATCCTCCCACGTTAACCTGAGAACACAAGTGGCTGCACCCTCAGGCTAAGTTTGTTACTCAAATTAACCAGATCAGTGACCAAACTGACAGTGTCAGAGGGGCCCAAAAGGTTCAAGGTATGGATTAAATCGGATCCCAGATAATCTCGGCACTTGACACCAACACTGATCAGTGGTTCTCAAGCTTGAGAGTGCATCAGCTTTAAGTGGAGGACTTGCTAAAGCACAGGATGGTGGCCTCATTCATGGACTTTCTGATTCAATAGTTCCAGGGTGAGGTCCAAGAATTTATTTTTCTAACACATTTTCCGGTGATGCCAGTGTTGGTCCAGGAACCACACTTTGAGAACCACAGTTCTAAATGAGTATACCTTCAACCTAGTGTTCTAAGTGAATATACCTTTACCCTAGTGCTCTAAATGAACATACATTTATTCTAATGCTCTAAATGAATATACCTTTATCCTAGTGCTCTAAATGAATATACTTTTACCCTAGGCCTCAAATCTAAATAAACATACCTTTACCCGAGTCCTCAAATCTAAATTAATATAGCTTTACCCTGGTCTAAATGAATATACCTTTATCCTAGTGCTCTAAATGAGTATACCTTTATCCTAGTCCTCAAATCTAAATGAATACATCTTTATCCTAGTCCTCAAGTTTAAATCAATATACCTTTATTTTAGTCTTCAAATCTAAATGAATATACCTTTACCCTAGTCCTCAAATTTAAGTGAATATACCTTTATCTTAGTCCTCAAATTATTCCCACAATATATTTACAAGGACATTGTGGTGCAGAAGATAAAAGATAAATAAACGCTCAAGAAAACAGGGTATTATGAGCAAAAACATCAAAAGCAGACCCTGTAAAGACGGCCGATAGTGGAATTACCTGTCACAGATGAAAAAAACCACTGTGCTTACTATGGTTAAAAAAATAAATGTCAAGCTTAAAGTATCTTTAGGAAACAGTAAATTGTAAAAAGTGGCACACATATTTGGGAATAAAACAAACAGATATTCTGGAAATGAAAAAGGAAGTAATTAAATAGACATGACTAATAGCCAATTAGATGAAGCTAAAGAGAGAATTAGTGAGCTGGTGTATGGGCAAAAAAAATAATGTAGATCAGAGGCCAGGAAACAATAGTCTGCAGGCAAAATCTAGCCTGTAAATAAAATTTCATTGAAATACACCTATGCTCAGGTGTTGTTCAGTGTCTGAAATAGGGTTAGGAAGTTGAGGCAGCTAGGGGGCAAAATTAAGGAGGGATTTGTTCTCAAGTTCACACAAAAAATCCTACACAGTGGTACTGCTAAATGAGTAATTTTAATATGTGTGAAAAAATCACCTTTTATAATGGAAAATACAAAATGTATGTAAAAATAGAATAGTAGCATAAGACCTTATGTAAGACTCAACTTGCTTCAACATACATCAATATTATTTAAATCCTGTTTTGCACACTTTCCCCTAATTCTTTGTATCCAGATTTTCAAGCAAAACCCGCATATTCCATTTGATCTGTAAATATGTCTGTGTTCATTGGATCAGATAAAAGTACATTTTTAACATTACCACCATGCCCTTATTATTAGACCAAATAAAAGTACCAATAATTCTTTCATAGCATAAGTACATGTTCAACTGTCCATGATTATCTCAACAATTATTTTTATAGTTATTTTCTTTGAATGAGAATCAAGTAAGGCCCACACAATATTTGCTCACTAGGCCTCTTAAATCCTGTCTGCCCTTTAACAGCCTACTCCTTTTTTTCCCCATGCCATTGATCTTTTAGGGAAAACAAAGTTATTTGCCCTACAGAATGTCCCACATCCTGGATTTGGTTGTTTGCTACCTTGTAGTGTTGATCATTTTTTCCCTTTAGCTGCCTTTTTCTTTTCCTTTTTGGAACAATATTAACTTAAACTTTCAATCTTGATACTGTAGTGTCCATTTGCAGAAACCAATGCTTTTTTTGTGGTGGAGTCAACCTGCTAGAGTACAAATGAAAACTCAATTAAACCTTAAAAGAAATAAAGATCACTTTTAAAAACAGTCATTGAATTGACAATAGTAAAGTTCAAACCATCTATTTGATGCAATAATAATTACATTGCTATATATCTAAATCTAATTACAGAAAAGATTTAAAAATTAATGGACTTTTGAACTCATTATTTTTAAGATAATGAACTCTTTTCCAATTAACTACCATTTCCAAATCCTAAATCAGCTTTCTCTGTGCACTCAGGAAAGTCTCATTTCAGCACAAATTCCTTATTTTATTTAGCAGAGATTGTCAAACTCTTAAGTGTTTGTGGACCACTGGATTTTAAATGAATTTGGAAACAGGATTATCACAAGCTTTAAAACAATAAAATTAATAAACATATTTCAAACCGACAACATTGAGTATGTTGTGTCAGTGAGAGAGAGGATATTATTTGAAAGTTTTCACCAATTTATTTATATTTTTCCTAATAACAAATCTGAGTCCTGGATCAGGCCCCTTGTCCAGGTGATTACTTTAGTTACTCTATTTCTATCATATCAGAAATTCTTCACTTAACAAAGTTAAGTCATCTAAAATGAATTTGATTGTTTCATGCCTTTGCCTTATAGTTCTGGCTATCTGGATCAAACATGGACCTAAAAATTACTGGGAGATTTCAGATTTAACAGAATGTTCCCTGAGCTATTAAAAAAAAAATGCTAAATTGATTAGTACACTACACAAAAAGCATTTTAATAATCAGGTAGGGGCATAGTGGCAAAGATTTCCAAATCCCTTTTTATGTATTTAATTAAGGAAAATATTCTTCATATTCAGTTGCAGCATTTAAATTTAGGTTTTAAGTATATCAAAGAATGTGTCACTAATTTATCTGACAAATAAAGAAAAAATTAAAGGGTGAAAAACGTCACATTTTTGGCAATTGAGCTATTTTCACTAATTTGGACTTCCTAAAAAATCCTGTTGTCTTATCCTCAATATTAACATCATATTGCCACTAAAGTAATGTATTCAGTTATTCAAGTTACTAAATATATTTTTGAGATGTGTCACACAAACACAACTGTCCGAAATCAGGGAAATAGACAAATCTTTTATTTGTACTGTGAATCTTTAAAGCAATCTTATCCCTCATTTGAAAAGCTGCCTGGAGCAACTTTCCCTTGACAACTAGTGCACTCGAAAGGAAAAAACCGAATCTTATTTTCACTTCTAACCTGTATCTGTGCACAGCAGCCTGAAAAGCCAGAAACTCAATGACCATGATTATCCACATTCTCAATTGTTTCTATTTTCTTGCACATTAAATCAAGATTAAGCATATTGCTAACTATTGGCTGAATAAAAACAATATCTGATTGACATTGAAATGCATATTTTTTTTGCATACCTGAACACTGTTGGTGACAAATATAGTGACTGTTGCTTGGTATTGATCCCATACCCTTTTATTTAATCGTAGACATGAAGGTCATCATGGACTTCACCCCCATATACTAACCACAGACATGCTAAGAATATATTCACATCAAGACATCTATCTAACTGTTTAGCAAAATAGTTCACCATAGCACACATAACTGCTCTTCAACAGTGTATACTATTGATATCTACCTGATTTTGTCTCCTACCATTGTCCTTGGCCATACTGTGTTCCAGCCACACGAGTCTTCTTTTCTTTCTGTAAAAAGTCTCAGCTTTTGCTTACCACAGGGTCTTTCTTTGGGCTTGTCCCTTTTTCCCCAAGTTTTAACACGGCTGCTTGCTTCTTGCTATCCAGGTCTCATCTCAAAGCTTCTTCTCAGTATGACCTCTCCTAACGTCTCATTCTGTTTTACCAGCCTCCCAATCACTGACCATCACAGGCCAAAGAGGTACTGAAGGTTATTTGGCCATCTGGAAAGCACGAGCATCAAGCAATGAGAAGGGGCACCGGCTGTAGGCATACCCCACTGCATGGCTATGCCGGCACCACTGCGTGACTCTGAACCTCTAAACTGACAGCACTCAGCTCTGCTGCTCTCTCCATGGAACTCACCAACGCCTGAAATTGATCATGTCTTTCTACCATTTGCCTCCTCCCAACAAGAACGCAAGCTCCATGAGACCAGAGCTGTCTTCCCCACTGCGTCCCCAGGGCCTAGAACAAAGTCTGGCACAAAAAAAGGCATTAAACACTTACTGTGATATGTGTCTGGTTTTGCTCTGAAGAATGCAACTCTGAAGGACATTTTTACAGGTTGAGTTTCTTATCTGACAGTAACAACAGCATTAGATTATTACACAGAAGAAGACACTGTGTTGTTCCCCTCCTAGGAAAAGCTCAGTAAGTTCACTGAGCTTTGCTTAAAAACAGATGGTTTTGGGATGGTGACTCCATCTATGTAATTCTGCTCAAGGTCTGCCTTGTCTACCTTGTGGCTGACACTTAATTTCAATGCCCTACAAGTACCCCATGTTCCACCTGTTCTTCCCTCCCCCTCCCCTCAAAATCTCTGGTGACCACGACCTTTATATCAATGCTACATGTTCTTCCACTACCATGTGTATTAGGCAGCCGAAGGCGTGCTGATGCAAAGTACCAGAAATCTGCTGGTGTTTATAAAGGGTATTTATCTGGAGTAAAAGCATAGTTACAGAACCGTAAAGGGTCTAACTCAAGGTACCATAAGAAGTACTTTCTCACGCAAGTCAGTTGCCATGTGTTGAAGATGGGGGCCTGGGCTCTCTTCCATCTTCCTCTTAAAGCTCCATGGTCCCTGCTTCTTCTGATCTCAGTTGTAGGCTGGCATGAGTTTGTTTCTTCCCGGGCTTCCTCAGCTCAGCTGCTCTGTTCTCTTCAGCTGCAAACTATCAGGCAAATGGCTCATCTCTCTTCCAGGGCACAGGATCAGAGTTCTCTCCTCTGCCCTGTCTGTGGAGCTCTTTCTTCCTGTGCCTTCTTCTGTCTATATTCTTGAGTGAGTGTCCATTTCTATCAGCCCACCAAGGGGGTGGGGATTTAACCTGAGTTACACCTACTGATATGGCCAAATCAAAACTCTAATCTTCACATAATTTAATCAAAGACCTCTCAGCTGAATCTAATATGGTCAAGGGGATCACACTCAGAGGAACAGAACAATTTACAAACAAATCTCTCTTTTTGGAATTCATAAATAATCTCAAACTGCCAAAACTTCATAAGTTTACTCTGTCCAGGGTTGCATTCTCCCTTTATGTTTCAGTGTTTATTCATCCATTGTAACAAATATACCACACTATGGTAAGATGTTTTTAATAGAAGAGGTGAGAGGGGTGGCGTGGGGCATATGGGAATCTCTTACACTTTCCACGTAACTTTTCTCTAATCTAAAACCTCTTTAAAAATAAAGTGTATGACATGAACAAAAAAACATATGGTGCAAACTTATCGGCGGCTCTTGCCCACTGTTTGACAGCCCCTGGGAGACTTGAGAACTTCTGAGGAGTCCACAGACACCTTTCACTTCCACCAAGAACTACCAGGGAGCCATGAACCATGCACTGATAACACTTTTGTAGGGAAAAGTTAGACTTCAAGGCAATAACTGTCCAAATTTTCACTAGTGCCAGATTAGGGACTTTCAAACTAATTACAGGATGTATTATTTTTCCTCATATGAAAGATGAGTAAAATCTTCGAATATAGTACAATTAAGCAGCAAAACTACTTGGAAAAGACAAGAAATGTAATCAGAAGGTTTATAAAAATCTGCAGAACTATTAATAATTATTATGAGAATATTTAAATTCAAACTACACATAAAGAGAAGAGTCACAGAATTTCCTGAGGGCTTAGAAAGAATCAAATGCTGTCCTGAATTTTCCTCACCTGTGAAATAGGATAATAGCATCTATTCTAGGGGCTCTTGCAAAGAATAACGAGCATCCTGCCTGACAAAGTAGTAAGTGCTCAATAAATATTGTCATTTTGTTATCAATAACCATTCCATCAATTAGAAAAGTTATCAGGTACAGATCTAACAGCTCTGAGATTTTTTTTTAATCTCATTAGCCCAAAAGGGTCTGGAACACATCACACTCAATAACTGGGTAATAGTGATAGAGCAGAGCCATGTTTTCAAGCACCAGCCATCTCCATCTTTCAGTCTCCCTTAAGTAATAACTTTCAGAGAAGAAGTGAGTTCATAATTTTGCAGCTGCTTCAAACTCTTCTTCCAAAGCCACATCGCAAAACTCAAAAAAAAAAAAAAAAGGTGGGGTAATAAAATAGACATGTAGCATTTTGACGGTGGAAAGGGCTCCATAGTGCAACTTCCTCATTTAACAGGCTGGGGAAGTGCATCTCAGAGGTTAAACTGCTGGCATACAGCTAGTATAACTCAAGCCAATGATGTTTACTGGGCATTTTCTACGTGCAGGGTAACCTGCCCGTGATTACAGGAAATAAAACATACTTAAGGCATAAGTTCTGCCTTCAAGTAGTTCCCAGAAATATAAGAGCAACAAAGACAATTCTTAAGAAGTTACAGAAGACACAATATAGATTGTCATAAAGAAAGAAGCAAACAAGTTTCTCTGGTGGATCAGAAGAAGAGAGATGGCTTCTGCTTGGAAGCAAACAAGAAAGCCTTCCTTCCTTCCTTCTTCCTTCCTCCTTCCCTCCCTCCTTCCTTCTTTCCGTCTTATCTTTTTTTTTTTTTTTTTAATGTTACCTTGCAGATAAACCTTGAATACCATGTTGGCTTTCACCAGGCTAAGATGAAAGACATTTTGATCCTTATAGATAGAAGGATCAGGGCATGCAAAAGCAGGGGAGGAGGAATTTCTGAGCAAATTCAGGGCCCAAAGAGCTGTCCCCTGTGACTAGTGCATTAGGTATAAGAATGACGAAGACCATATAGAAAACTGTAAATGAAAGTTAGGATTACACTGTCACCAGCCTTCCCCACCAGCTGGAGAAGTCTCAACTTACTTCAGAAAGCTGAGGTGGCAATGTGGGTTTTGGTGTTTGCATGTGTTTATTGATTTTTTTTTTAATGAATCAAATAAAGTGAATGGCTTTATTTAAACTGTAGTTTAGGAAGAAAGATCTCTAAATGCCATGAGGAATTAATTATATCAAGGGAAAATTAGAACTGGGTATATGACTTTATTTTGCTGTAATACAGGTCAGAAATAAATGCTGTTTCTAGCATGTTGACATGGAAAGAGGAGGAAAGACACTAGAGCTATAGAAGCAGGAGAACTGATTACATTTGACAACATATCGAATTTAGAATTAAGAGAGTAGAAGGAGTCAAAGATAAAAGGGTAGGGTCATTAACAGAAGTAGATAAGACCAGTGTAGAAAGAAAGTCTGTCTGGGAAGAAAAGATGTCTGGTTAATATTTGACCTTAAGGCTGATGTACTGAAAATGCATTCCATTTATTTAAGTGAAGACAAGCTTATAAAATAAGGGATTGCAAATGTACACAGAGAGCTTGTGAAAGAGTCTGGGATTAGAAAGTTAGATTCACACTGTAGACCACACTGTATGTATTGTGAGAATTTTGATTTTTACCCATAATAAAAAAAAAAAAAAAAAAAAAAAAAAAAAAAAAAAAAAAGAAAGTTAGATTCTGGAGTCATGCACAATAAAGTTTTGCAGTAGATCTGACAACCAAAAGAGAGAGCTAAGGGGAGAGGACAGCTGAAGACAAAAGTCTTGGGAATTGTTCCCTTTAATCCCTTTTTACGAGAGAAAGAAGAGTTGTTGGAAAAGGACGCCAACGCAGTAGATCTGAAGAGATAGAAAAGGGAGAAACCACAGAATACAAGGGAGCAGACATTTCAAGGAGCAGCTGAGAACGTTTGTTGCTTGTTCCAGCACCGCTTTCCTCAGCGCGCCCTCTTTTCCCAGAGCTCTGGGCCAGGGCCAGGCATTTTGAGAACCAGCATTAGAAGAACGGCTAGAGAACTAGAGAAGAGGGAGAAAACAAATGAGCAAGAAGAAGCCACTCCAACGGGATCAGAGGCAGCCTTGGGTTTGGAAAGTGAGACGCTCCAGAACAGCAGGGGGCAGGAGATTTGGAGAGAGAAGATTAGACTAGGTCCCGTTACAAGAGGGTCACCTTGAAGGAAGCATAATTATTATCAGATCAGAATTTCTTCTTAATTATTTTGTCGCAGGCCTGTGCTCATTCTCTGCAGCTTTGTGTAATGAGCCACATAGCACCAAATTCTCATTAGTATTACACTAATCTTTATAGGAAATAAATCTTGTCCATGCCAAGCTCAGTTGGGCACTTTACACACATATCCTTAAAATCACCCTGCAAAAAACATCACCATACCCATCTCACACAAAAACAGACTGCAACAAGATCAGGGGTAGGACGAAGGAGAGCTAATTTAATTTTCTGAGTGAGTGTTCCTGTCCATCTCTGCAAGAGTAGTTTCAAAACATTGACTAGAGCAGAAGTCAGACTGTGAAGGGCTGAGCTGCCAGCAGGGAAGCAAGAAGAGGCAGTAAAAGTAGTCAAATATTACACACAGTTTGGTGGGCAAAGCAGGGACAAATAATGTGCCAAATAGCACCAGCTGTGGAATTAATCAGATCTATGTTCAAATCACGACTCTGTTAACTTACTAGCTATTGTCTTTGCCTATTTCAAATCATCAGTTTTAACATCAGTTTCTGCACGTGTGCAATAGGGATAAAAATAGTACCTATTTCACCAGCTGACTGCATGGTTTAAATGAATTAATGATGTCAAACTCTTAGCATGGAGCTTGGCATCAAGGAGCTCAGTGAAATACCGGCTATTATTAATAATAAAATACAGTGCATGACACTGAGCCTGGAATTTGGCAAGTACTCAGTAACTTCTGAAGGTTGCCTACCACGTAGGAAACTCACAGCTCTGTCAACATTGTGGTGCGCTAATTCCCAATAGGCAAAGCTCTCAGAACACTGAAAGGCACACGCTTATTAAAGGTTAGGTGAAAATTTTCTAAACTGTCCTAAGAAACAGGCATGGTCGAGGGATTTTTTTTATACATATAGAATTATATAAATCTGTGGATGCTTGCAATCTAGAGAATATTTCTTGAAGTTCTGCTTGTGATGATGTAAGCTTTGGGGGATGAGGAAAGGAAGTGGTTTGGGGGCTTAGCGATATTGCCATGCTCCCCCCTATTCCTGACACACTACCTAGAGCAGGAAAGACACAGGACGTGGTAGGCACGTCTTTGTGAAATGTATACTAAATCAGAGATCATTCTATTCTTGGAAGCACAATGAAGCCAGAGAAATATTTTGATTTGTGTTATTGTCAAATCTTGAACCTAGGTAAAATAAAGCAGTGGAATAACTAGGTTAAGGCGATAAATAAACTAAACCCAATTGTTCTCTCTTCCCTTCTTCTCCTGAGCAGAGAAGTATTGGTGAAAAGCTAGCCTTGCTCTAATAGGCAGTAATTTCTGGCACTGGAGGAAGTGTGAAAGAAAGACGAGAGAAGGACCAGAGCACACAATCCCGACCTCCTTGTCCAAATGATTCTTTGGGTCACAGCTCAATATTCAATCTCTCCCTGTGGTTCTCCCTCCCCTCAACAGAAAGAAACAACCCACAAATCATGAGAGAAGCAGCCCATTTTTAGTCCAAGAGAATATTACACCTATCACCATCATTCATATATCGAAGATAAACTAGTTTATCTGTGCTGGTTTTATGTTTCCCTTATCTGTTCACACTCATTAAAGGCATCTATTTCTGAGGGAAAAAACAGTAAAGAGGGAGAAATGTAAGCTAAAAGAGGATAATCTGTGAAAGCAATGTGTTTTAAAACATGGAGATGGAATCAACTAAATAAATCAGGGAATTTTTTTTAGGAAAAGAGGCACTATGTTTTTATTTAACCATCAGACATAGCAAAGAAATAACTGAGTTGTAATTAACATTTATTAAGTGCACACTACCATGTCCCATGCACTGGAATTGGAGACACAAAGGAGAAAAGACATGCTCCCTTCAAGGAACTCATAATTTAGTGGGCGGAGACACCCAGTATATTCAAGCAAACGAAAATAATCACTTTTTAAAAACTCCACTATGATAGAATTATGAATAAAGTGCTATGGGAACAGAGATGATTGAGCTACTTATTCTCCCTGCAGGAGCAGAAGAAAATGTCATGAAAGATGTGACATTTGCTTGCAATGAAAATAAAAACTAGGATATTGCTAAGTAGGTCAGCTGTAGAAGGGAAATTCAGGCAGAGAAATTCAGGCAAAGTCATCCAGAAATGAAAAAAAGATGAAAGTAAGTGATAGGAAGACATTGATAAATAAAGAGGAGGGTAATTGGAAAAGGTGATATCCCAGAACCTTGTATTCTCAGTAAAGAGGAAACTCTACATTAAAGAGAGCTCAGGTAAAGGGAGGATGGGAAATTGAGACCCTTTGGGGAATAACGGGGAGTTAATAAGAAATAAAAGTTGTGACCTGCAGTTGTGTAGTTAAGAGTTTGAACACCATGAATTTTAAGTGAGCCAGGAGGCACAGTCACGTGAATTTCTCCCAATGATCAGTGGCTAACAAATTAAAATCCACCTCCCCTGATTCTTAGCGAATATTTTCTCCGCTAAAACCCAGTCGTGGCTAGACAAATGGTACTGCACGAGGGAGGGGCCATGCTCTTGTTTTGCCCTTGAGACACTGCAGCACCGCAGGTACCGCATTTCCAGGCATGTGACTTGTAAACAGCGAGGAAAGTCTTTGTGCAGCTCGTCTCTCCTCAGGCTCTTATTAGAATCCCAGAGCAAAGCGTCCTGCTGGAGCAAAGTTTAGTTTAGCCAAAGTTACCTTTACTAACACCTCCCAGGCTCACTGAAGCAGAGAGCCAGAAGAAATAGTCACTAACCCGGAATCCAAAAACCCAAGATTCAAGGGGAGTGCAGATGCTTACCCCCGCCGACACACACACACACCTTAGCTCTTAGCAGAAAGGCCTTTTAAATACATAGTTTTTTAAACATTTTACTACGGAAAACTTTAACCATATGCAAAAGTAAAAATGGCAAAACGGGCATCTGTATACCTAATACCCAGCTTCAATAATTATAATCTCATGACCAGTCTGGGCTGATGAGCATTTAACTTACTTTGCATTTTAAGAGGGCTCTGTAGAGAGGAAAAGGGACTGTAAAAAAGACAACAAAAGTGTTGAAGAGAGTGGAAACTCTTTCCTGCCTACAAAGAGCATATCTAGGCTTGCCTCGGCTGTAAAATGTAAAGCCAAAGATTGCAAAAGCCTTTGTCAAATATACATAGAATTAACCACCAACAGAAACCAAACAATTGTATTCCAGCCTCACAAAAGGCCAATAAAAATTATAGGAACTTAAACTGTCCCGACAAGAGAGTTTAGATAAGCCCACAAAATACTTTTTAACTACAGTATAATTTAATGCTGGAATGGGATTCTATGGAAAGCTATTAATCTGCATCTGTAATGATCAATACAAACATCATCGACATACACCAAAAAGCTGTCACTTAAGTATCCTTCTACTTTATTCGGTTATTTGTGTATTAAGCGAAACTATACTGTGTGGAATTCAAGTAGTCGTGCTTATTTCTAAGTGATTTAAGCAATTTTCTAAAGAATAATATTTTAATATTTTCAGCTTGTAGTAAGTACAGTTTATTTGCTAAGGATTAATATGCTATGGAATGTTATGTTTCTATGGGAAAGAAACAGCAATCAATAATTTCTCTATCATAATTAACTGGATTTATAAAACATGTACATAGCTATCATAAGATTATGTGAACACCTTTGACCCACTATGCTAATGTACCTAAATATTCTAGTTAATTTCCCCTCATTCTGTACCTATGAAGGACAGACTCTCAAACTGACCCCCTCCAACTCATGGGAGAGGTAACTAAGATGCTGTTACCTGGCCCTGAAAATCATCTAATTCATCACCACTTTTCTCAGGCTTATGCAACTTTCTTTGATCTTCACCCACTCCCAGATTAGCAAACACTACTTTAAGCAAATCTTAGGGTACACAGATACATATCCTCTTAAATCAATTCTTCCTACTTCCCATTATTATTGAAATTTCTTCAAAATGTTTCCTTCCCTTCACTGTATTTAGTCATTATGTGAATTTTTAAAAATCACCCTAATTATGGCTCATGAATGTAAGTGGGGTGGTACATATCTACCTGTATCAACAAAATGGAAAATTATGAGTTGTGAAGAAAAATTATATCTATCTATCTATCTATCTATCTATCTATCTATCTATCTATCTATCTATCTATTTATCTATCTATAGTTGATTCTCTTTATTTTAGCAACTGCAAACACTGAATTAGCAAACATTGAAACACTGCTCCTAGAGAAAACAGGTTCAAGTACCAAATACCTTACATAATGATATCCCGTGAACGATATGAGTGTAATTAAGTGTGAATGTGAACATGGTTGAAAGGGGAAGTTTTGGACCATCCATGATGCTAGAAGGAAAACTAGAGGATAAACAGGTAACTCTATAACTCAGTTAGCTCTGGGGAGACTGAGGTTTGTGATTAAGTATACAAATATAGGAATGGTCTTTCAGAATCTATAACAACTATACGTCACTAGTACAGGGAGTCGATAGTGAAGGAATATCTGAGAATAAATGAACCTTAAAGCTTACTTGTATGGGTTATGAATGTATTCGTGTTGTCACGGGTATGTTTTCTTGATAGATAGAGGCCCACACAGGAGCTAACAAAATATTAAATTTCCATCCTGGAGAAGTCCTGCTACTTTCTCAAACAGAATGACAAAAACCTTTAGAATATTTAAGCCATGACTAACAAAAGAAAACAAGCCACTATGCCAACCCCTCGATCTAAATGCTTGTAATTATGCACCTTATTCCAGTAAAAATTAAAATAGCCTAATTATAATTAATGCCTAAGAGTTATCTCCTGAAAACTTCCTTGTTACTCAAATGTAACCTCTCTCTAAGCCAAACTCAGCAAATGACCTCACTACCCTCACCTCTGCCGATATGTGGCATGACTCCTAGGAATGAGCTTCCCTGGCACTGAGGGATAAATATTACATAAAAAAGTTTTTTTGTCCAAGTAATTTCAAAGTGAGTCAGGATGTCACTCCAGAGGTTATGTTTATGCAGGTCTCAGGCAGATTTTTAAAAACTGCCACATTAAGAAATCGTCAAACAAGAGTGTTCCCAAGAGCTCTAGAGACAACTAGACACCAGAGGCAAGTCACACAGCTTCATGAAATCAGCACCTCATCAGCGGATTCTATTTGGGAACAAATAATTTCCCCAATATAAGATAGTTATACTCATTTATAATTCCCCACCCATGATTCTTCTACTTCTTTTATTTGAAACTATAATTTTCAATATGCCCATTAAATATATCTCTTAGATACTTGGATTGTTCATATGCCGGTTAACCCTGAATCCCAGAAGACCTGCAGCCAATTCCTACTCTCCTAATCTACCGTTCTTCAAGCTTGCCGTGGACAACCAACAAATTAATAATGATGGACAAACCCCATTCCAAGAAACAAGAAACATTCCAAGAAACAAGGAGTATCTACAACTGCAAGCAAAACAATTCTTTCCATCAGCCCCATAATATGCAAGTCCACTCTCAGCCTGAAGCAGTCAGAGTGGCCATCATCCCAAGTCCCTCAAGACTGAGGAGTGAACAAACATACGGGGCAAGTGTAGCCACCGACCAAAGTGGATTTATAATTGTGTTTATTAGCTTGTGTTAATGGAGTAACTTTTAACATTGACATAAAGAAAGGGATGGATAGTTGGGCAGTGAAATTGTACTGTATGATATCGCAACGACAGACACATGGCACTGTACATTTGTCAAAGCTTATAAAACTGTGCAGCACAAAGAGTAAACCATAATGTAAACTATAGACCTTGGTTAGTAGCAATGCTTCAATATCAGTTCATCAACTGTGACAAATGTACCACACTAACATAAGATGCTAATAATAAGGGAAACTATGTATGGTGGGGGGGGAGAGTTATATGTGAATTCCCTATACTTTTGGTGTAACTTTTCTGTAAATTTAAAATTTCTCTAAAAATAAAGTTTATTATTACAAAAAAAAATGGAATGGATTGTGGGTACAGAGTTTCTGTTTGGGGTGATGAAAAAGTTTTGGTAATGAAAAATTTTGGTAAAAATCTCGTAGGACAACATTTTAAATGTAATTAATGCCACTGAACTGTACACTTAAAAATGGTTAAAATGGCAAATTTTATGTTACCACAAAAAAAGGTAGTAAAAATTTTAAAGGTAAATAAAAAACACTATGGTGAGCCTTGGATCACAACATTTTCATCAACTAATCAATACATAAACTTGATTTATATATGTTTCTGTTTAAAACATCTAATTTAACATATAATATTTATTCGTTAACATTGAACCTCCAAGTAAATGGTACCAAAATTCATGCTGGAGCAAAGCTTATCTAACTCACATATTGTCTTCAAAAAGCACATCACAGCCTTCATTGTGCTTAGGAACATTTGACAGGACTTCAGCACTATATCTGGGATAAATTTGAACAGCAAAATCACCAAGAAAAAGCAAAAAATGCATAAAACAAGGCATTAAATGTACCACAAAAAGGACACGTGCTTGCAGAGTGAGAACTGAAACAAGATGGCAAAGCGTCACCTAGTTAGACCTCATTTGGGAACCTGTGAGTTGGGTGACTCAAATGTTTTGCTGCTCTGTGCATGTTTGTGACCATGCATTCACGGTGACTACTGATTAGGGATTACAAAAAAAAAAAAAGAAATTAGCAAGTAGGAAAATTTGCAAATACAGAATCCAAGAATAATGAGGATTGACTATATATACATATATACATATATATGGCAAGTAACAAATGATAACATCTAAAACCTTATAAAACTGCCCCCGATAGTCCCTTTAAGTTAGGTACTATTTTCCTCTTCTTTATCATCCTTCAATAATTAGCCCACTTTTCTTCAAATGCCAGTATATAAGACAGAAGTTAAATTTAAAAATTTTAATCTAGTGTCTACTAAAGGCCAAGATATGTGCTAGGCAAGGAGTACACAGTGTTGGGAGCAAAACCAGGCATGGCCCCTGACTCAGGGAGCCTACAGACTAAAGCAGAAGAGAGACATTAATTAAATAGTCACGCTAATGAATACATAAAACAACCTGAGATGAATGCTATAAAATAATGCAGATGGGTCTGTGAAAAAAAATGCAGAAAAGAATTTGATGTGAACTGGCAAGTAAGGTAAATAATGCTTGAGCTCTATTCTATATTTTAAGTATAAAAAGGATAAGACCTTTCTAGGAAGAGGCAATGGAAGGTGCAATGGCACAGTGAGAGCAGGAAGAAAGGAGGCCAATATGGCCAGAGTAAGAAGAGGCTGGGTGGAGTGTTAATGGCATGAAGTGGGCTGCTGGCTATGAAAGGGCATTTAGGATATTCAGAGTTTTTGGTCTTAACCTCTAAAGTACTAAGAGTCCAATTACTTTTAACTGTGACCATGTGTGAGTATGCTGTGTATGTGTGTGTGTGTGTGTAGGGAAGTGGCATGTCAAACTGGCAGTGCTTAACAGTCACACTGGGGCAAGATGAGAAATCTTGGAAGTAATTTTTATTAAATTTTACTTTTTGTTTTATTACTAGCACTAAATATGTTCTCTTTATGAGTTTATTCAGGCTGGTCTAGAGAGCAAACTAAAGCTTTAGCATTGTTTGAAAGAGAAGTGCCATCCAAGTACCAAATATCTTACGTAAAGATTGGGAATATAACCAACCACATAAATGCACTTCTATTTCTTTAGGCTATTTTCTTAGCTATTTTTATGCTCCTCATACTTTATGACATTTCTTCAATAATGTAGTGTTTTGGACCCTAGCATATAAAAACATAAGTATTTTATTACTTTTTTAAAATTGGATTTCATTGGCCCAAATAACTCTTGCTTCCAAAAGAATAAGCCTGTTCTGTTTAAGACAAAAGGGAACAAATTTTATCATTTTAATATATTTCTTGGGGAAAAAAATTCCACTGCACCAATCTATGATAACTACAAGTAGTTATGGACATTATGGACAATTATGGACAAATAAGTGAGTATACAGTTGTTTATTCTATTAAAATTACAAAGTGGTTTCCATAAAAACTTGGAAGCTTGGAACCATAAACTGCTAGAGAAAAAAGATTGCATTTTATTTATCTTATTAATTTTAGGGTCTAACAAATACATCCAAATACAGTCTTAATTAATGTTTATTTTACTTCAGAATGTTTTTCAAAAATCTATTTTAGTCACAACTTTAAATTTAATTGTATTATTATGCCCAAAGCAATTTTTCATTGAAAAATTACTTCTGAAAATAAATAATTTGAAATAAATTTAATGATGGTTTGGTCAAATAACGCATTTTAAATTAATATGCACTTAATATACTTACTTATCTTAAAATATAATTGCATGTATTCAAATACAATGAAATAAATTCTTTTAAATAAATTTAATTACCATACTACAGTGTTATCAACTATCCCAGTTTGCTTAGGATGGAGGGATTTACAGGGGCATGAGACTAATGAAATTATATACAGAAAGCCCTGGAGAGCCCCTAGAGCCAAAATAAAACCTGTGTCCTACTTTCTCTTTGAACTCCCTCTTGAATTTCCTCTTGATATCTTTTAAAATTTGAAATCTCCACCAAGGCAGCTGACCAAGATAGCCAAGCAAGATAACCCTAGCTCATTATGTTTAAAATGGGCAAACCCTCATCCAATTAATAGGAGTCAAGCTAACATCCTTTTTATGTCTACAAAAATCATTTGCCATCCCTAAATACCCAAAGCTATTTCCGTTCTTGCAAGTAATCTGGCTTCCTCTGTTGCAGCAAAATTTTGGTATCCCAAATAAAATGCTGTAATCTCAAATTCAACTCCCATTTGTCTTTCAACAGGACTTTCGATGCTAAAACTAGAAATTTCCAGCAAAATGAGATGAGTTGCTCACTAAAACAATTTCCCTTAATGTTTGAGAATCTTTGTGTTATGATTATCTGTTTGTTTAATGTGAACTTCCTAAGAATAAGTGAAAAATTAACACAAAATTCATGGCCGCTGGGATTCCAGGAGTCATTCCCTGAGATTGCAATTTGCTCCAGCTTTAGTTTGGTACCGAGTTTTGGCCTGATTACCAGAAGTGCTCATATTTTCTTTTCTATTGTTTACAAAAAGTCATTGAAACAGTTGCAGAACTTGAAATTTGGATATTCATTTACAGCAAAAAGATTTTATCAAAGTGAAATGAATACATCTATTTCAACCTGCCAGGCAAATTTTCAGTTTGGTCTGTATTAGTTGTTGGCATGAAGATATCTTATCATGGAGTGAGCTAAGATGAAGAAATTTTCATATCTTCTCATACCACTTGGGAACCATTATTTCCATAACATTGGGAAATGTTATGGAAATATATGTATGCTCTTAGAATCCATAATGGTACATGAAATGAAAAGAGAAGTAATGACAGGAATGCATTGAAACAAGAGAAAAAAAGGAGAGTGAACATATTTTCCAATCATTATAGCAAAAAAAGAGAAGCTAAAATGTTTTAGCTTGATGCAGCATAAGGTTTGAGCTATGTGTAGGCAGAAGAAAACATGTAATTAGGGGGAGAGAGAGATTGGCTATATTTGGTGTTTTTTAAGAAAGTTTTTTATAGAGCAAGTTTATGACTTTATAATGAATTGGGGAGTCACAATACACTGAGGCAGCATGCAATAAAGAAAACATAGTCTGAGCCACTGAAATACCTTCTTTACATTTTTCAGCAGCATTTGGAGCACATTCTTACCTAATACTAATCTGTTGACTCTAATCAAAACAAACAAATTGTCTATTGTGTTTTCCAGGAACAACAAACATTTACAATGGGACTGTTCACCTTCCCCTATTTTTTTCACATGTGGAAATTAGTCAGAACAGGCAGATGCTCTCAGTGTAACTGAGTTGACTGTAAGAAAGTTGAACAGAAGCGCTCTGCTTTGGAACCTGTGATCTATGAGAATCACAGGCAGAAACGGCAGCAGGCGTAACGCAGACAGTCTCCCTGTACGTAGCTTGGTGTATGTTGTTTGCAGAATGAATGTGAGGTCTCCATTTGTCACATTTAAATGCCAGGTTGGTGTTATCAAACGCGCCTGAACTTTTCAGTGAGGCAGACGGGTACTGAGGGATTGAGAAAGCTGAAAATACATGTCTACGGAAGTTAATTGGAATAATACAATCTATGTATGCAAATACCAAAGAAACTTGTGTTAAATTAAAACTGGCAACTTTAAAGGTTTCTTCAGCACACTGTCCCATAGATGTACTTCATGGGGACACAGTACGTTAAATGAGAAAACAATTGTTATTCATGACAGCCCTTCAGAGGCTTTAAGCAATAAATATGCTTTATTTGGTTCTTATTGGGGCCTTGCCAGTATGTGAAAGATTACATTTTGCCAAAAGCCATATAGTCTATATAGTATCACAACTTACATTTTGACTTATTTTCCACATATCAAACCAATTCATCAACTAAATCAAAAATACATGCATCAGAATGGGCCCAAGTTTGGGATATATGAGGCAAAAAGAAAACCCAAGGAACTAAACACAGTCATTCCTTGGGTCCTGAGGACCCCAGCTGGTTTGCCTACTTCTTTCCACCTTTTAGTCTTTAGTCCAGGATTATTAGTTGGATTTAACAAGAGGAATGGGGGGAAGTATGCATCTACTCCATCTCTGCTGAAGCGGAGGTCTTCCCTTCACTGCCCTTTAATGCATTAATTTCACTATCTTTCCCATGTTAAGACACAGATTGAGGATACTTTCTTACAAGAACAGGTAATAATCACATAATGCATGGAGATTTTAATTATAGAATTATCATCACCACTCCATTTAATTAACGTTGAGTACTTATAATACAACATGTTATCCATATTACCCTATGGCTTAAAAACAGTTTTAGAAGTGAGGGCTGCATTCAGTGATTTCTTCTGAATATACTTCTCCTGTGTCAAGGTCCTTAACCAAAAAATGTTACATGAGTTTTTCTATAATTTCTATAAGCTTTAAGTGGTTGTAAAACTATATTATATGTTAAATATCAGCTTTCTTTTCAGAAAATGGGATACCCTTTCTGCCCTCTTTCTTGTACAGGAAAAAAGACCTTACAAATCCAAAATTGAAGTCATATACACTATGAAAATCCATCTCCAAAAAATTTATTCGGAGGTCAGAAACCTCTTATGGCATAAATGGCCATATAAAGAGTGCAATTTACAGACCTGAGACAGAAATCCCTCTTCAAAGGGAGCTAAAAGACATTGTAAGAGATAGCTCAGATTTAATTGGCAAGTGCAGAGCTGCTCTCTGAGATCCTCTTTCCCTCAGATGTGATAAGAAGTGGGAGCATTTGTAAGAAATCCCTTTGAAAAAAATAAGGTGTTAAGATTAGGCAGCAAAACTATTAGGTGGCTTCCCTTTGTCGTGACCTGCTGGCTCATAAAGGGTTGAAAAAGTGAACATAGCAAGCAAGTGACCCCACAGAACGGCCCTGACAGTGGTATCAGAACACAGCAAGAGAATATACCAAAAAAAGGAGGAAAAAAGCAGTCATTGAAGAGAGCTTCACAGAGCTGACTCGAGTGGAAATGGTTCTTAGAGTGAGTTGTGCTGGGGGGAAAAAGAGGCATTTTAAGGTGACTTTCGGGGTGATTTTTATTTTTAAAGATGAAGGGTGCCATTCATGTAATAGAGAGTGATAGGGCTTCTAAAGAGGGGAGTTCTCAGTTTGAAGGCATTTTTGAGGCCTGTTGAAGAGAATTGGAGTGTACCTACATGAAAATGAATTAAAGCAGGAGGCAATAAAACCCGGCCAATAAGCGGCTTGAATAGCTGCCCTGGAAGCCAGTCCTAAACAGCCAAGATAAACTTTGCAAAAGGGAATCCGATAACAAATGCAAGATTACTTCAAGGGAGAGATCAAACCTAGTGAGCTGGAAATAAAACCTGAATAATAGGAATAGAAAATCCAATAAAAAAGGACATGAAAACTGTCTGAAGATGGGAAGTTATTCTGACAAAACAGATTTTTAAAAAATAGCAATAACTTCACCTCCATGGAAAAACAGAAGTCTTGTTAACTAAGAGAAACAAGACATGGATCAACTGTGCTAAGCCTAACAAATTTGGAATTTTAAAAATAGAAGCACAGAAAGGATATGATTTCTCCAATTACTAATGAATTTTTTAGAGTCCTCTTCTGAAAACTGCCTATTAATATCATCTACCGAATTTCCCACCGAGGTTTCTATTTGCTGTCTGGTTGGAAGCAAGACAAACAACCCTGGGGCAAAGGAAAGAAACAAGGGCGTTCCTGAGGCCATCATAGCTTACATGACCTGCAGAGTCTTCAGGGAAAAAAGTACTGAATATATTCATTTATTATCTATCTCCATAGAGGGAATGGCCTTAAATAGCTTAGCATCAAATCTCCTACAGAGTTGCATAAAGATTCCAAATAGATTTATTGAGGAAAAGAATGAGATAAATAAAGATCATGTTGTTGTTTTTCCTAAGCACAATTGGGATGAAATGTGGTTGAGGAAAAAACAAAACAAAACCGTGAGGTATAACAGCTCAGAACTGACTCCCCAGCGGAGTTCAGGAAGCCTCCGTCACTCACATCAATTAAAAGTGGCAGCCGCTTTAGGGAGAATCACTGAGAAATAAAGGGTAACTGATGGTCCTTCATTACTACGGGAATGGATTAGATACCTCAAGTGATACCTTTTGCCTTTTTTGCCCTGATCTAATATGGGTGCATGGTCACAGGATAAAGTTCTTCTCACTTTCCCACTGCCATCTTTTAAATGCTCATTGACAGAAGTTAGTTAACTGCCATATTCAGTTATTCTAAAGCTGCCAATTACAAGGATCGCTTAGAGAAGTTACCCAAACTCATGACTATACAATGGCTACTAAATGCAAGTAGGGAAGATGAGAGAAAACAACCATCAGGGTAATGCAGCTCTGGGTTACTATATACACTGCAGAGACAAATGGGGTATTTGGGGCCCAAGGGCTTTGAATCCCTGAGGCATCACTTAAATTATTCATTCCCTTTAATGGCTTCTTCCTAGCAAGGTGCATTGCACAGGAGGTGCTGAGTCACTTTTCTTAAATTGAGCAGGTAGATTAGAAATGAGAGTTAGAAAGGACATCTGAGGTTGGAGGCAGCTCTTTATCAGCTTATAATTTAATTTTATGAACCCATTAGATGAATTTTAATTTCCTCCTTTCGGAATCTTATCTAAAGAAACTCCTTAATTCATGCTGGCCTTTGATATTGTATTAAGCTTTCTGTATTCACAGAGAAATACATATTCTACCATATTTCATTTATAAGGAAAATAGATTATGCTTTCTTATATCCGAAATTAAGCATACATATTGTGAAGTTTCAATTAAAAACTGTGTTTTTTAAAGACCACAAAATGAGATATCAAAACCTATTTGCTTTTTAAGATAAACTAAGTTACTAGAAATTAAAACATGCTATCGTAATAGCTTAACTTACCTTATGATCACATGCAGTGCTTCCATCCGTGTGTATGAAGATCCCATTACTGAGCTTAAAAATTAAGGTGTATCCCTAAACCCACAGGATAGATATGATTGAGGCGACTGAAGAATTGTTTCTGCCTTTAGCTATTTAATTGTCTGTTGTGCATGTTCAAGTTCCCTGTTGAATAACAGTAATATCTGTACAGCAAGTTACAGATTTTAAATGTATAAAATATACTTTATCTCAATGTGATTGGTCCTGCAAGGTAGAGAAGGGCAGCAGTGTTACTACCCTCAGTTTTACTTCCTTCTCAATCTCCTTGTCTGTAAGGTGAGGTTGGTTATAGAATAGCATCTACTCCATATGGCTATGGTGAAGCTTCAAAGGCTTTAGCCATCTAAAGCACCTAGCACCACGCCCAGAATATAGTAGGTGCTCAATGAATATCACTGTGGTCAACGGGATCATAAACTCCAGGTAATTCTTCTCTCCACCAAGACATACAATCAGTTGATCTTCTCACCTTCTGGTTTTTTTTCCTCCTGATATTGGAACCTGGGAAAAGAAAGGGAAATGAATTAATTCATGAGGCTTGATTCCCAGGAACAGTGGTAGAGGCAGTGAGAGCAAAAGCAGGAAACCTGAAAAATTAACTTCCCCAAAGTTGGCCTTAAAAACACAGCAGTGTCAGTGCAGAGACCATGAGTTTTCTGCCATGATGAAGGCAGAATTACTGTGAAATGGTAAGAGCATTAGAACAAAAACACCAGAAGCTTTGGATTCAGCTCTGACAGTATTTATGTGACAAACATATGAGTTACTTTGCATTTACATTTTCTTATCTATAAAATAAAATTGGGTATGGATTTAGGCACATCTGTTCTTAATTTCTTTCAACACTTGATAGGTTCTCGTTTTGGAAGGAGAGTTCTCAATCTCAGGCCTTATCAAGTTTATCTAATCAAGATAAACTGTATGATTGGTAGAGACACTGAAACTGCTCTGGATTCTGTAGTTTCCTAGAAAAATTACAAATCTTACCCACAAAATCTGAATTATGCCCATTTTACAAAAGTGGATATTGGTTTCGCAAGTGCTCTATGGGGAAAATTGGGCTTTCTCATCTCTGCATTAATTTTTCATAAATACTTCTATGGAAAGGATGAGATGGAGAAAAGAACGATGGCTTCTTCCAATGAAAAGAATAGCATATGGCTGAATAATTTAGAAAAATAAACTTTATTGTATCGCTCACCGTTTTGAGTTGTAAAAGACAGAATTCAGTTCGTTTAGTTGATTAGACTAGAGTTTCTCTAAATGAAATTAGCAGACTCAAATGGTATCGGAGAACTGGGAAGGAGGAGCATCAGCTCCGAGGGTGCTACGGACACCCACTGAGCCTGCACCCCACACCTTGCTGCAGGCCCCCCCCCGGGCAGCAGGGCGGTTCTCCCCAGCTGGACAGCCTTCCTTTCTCGCCTCTTCTGACTGTGAAATCCAGGCTACGGGGGATCACAGCGCCCTAAGGCGATCTGGGTTTCAACATGGTAAGTCAGGACTCCTAAACTGAGACCTTGTATTGAGTGACTAAAAATAACATATATCTTCTAGTGAGCAGTTTCTAAAATATCAGATATATTACTCTGCATTGTATTTTTTTTTTAAAAGCGTTCTTCATAACTGTGAACTATAATATTTACAAATGTTTGTCTTGACTTTTGGTACGCTTATGGTGTGTATATGCAGAAAACGCTTTCAGTGGGCAAGCATATATATTCTGCTTAATGTCTAAGATAATTCATGAAATCACATATAGTGAATGACACACGAAAATGTTAATGATTCCTAAGGTCCCTTGCAGATGTAAAAGACTATACACTAAATTATGACTTCGGCAAATATTGACCAAATATTCAAAATTGGGACCATAACTTATTTTTATGACTTTTTAAGACAAAGTAACCACTTTTAATTACCTTTACAATTGAAAATATTCTCTCTTTTCTAAATTAGTATTTAAATACACGTGATTCTTTAAAAAAAAAAAAAAGATAACATTTTTGTCTCTTCTCATCACCCTCAATCTTGGCCTCTTCTTCACTCTATCTGTGGAAACAACAATTACCCACCTGATATATTTCCTTTTAGTTAGTTTCCATTCTCAATTCTCTTAATACCTGAGTAAGTTAGTAATTAATTTCATGACTGAATTAGACAAGCATTGATTTCCAATAATAAGATTTTCGAAGCAAGAGATCTTGAAAAAGAAAGGAAGGTTTTCTAAAAACAAGGGTTGACGGGTGAGTTTTGCATTTATCAAATCATAAGAATATAAAAAGGTATGATATCCCACAATCTCATTTTGGCAAAAGAAAAAAAAACATTAAAAGAGAATTTTCTGAAACTCAAGAAAATCCCTCATTTTTAGAATTTTTACTTAAGATTGTGTTTGAAAATCAAATCCGTACTTTCAGGCAGGCCATTTATATAGTCAACTCTGCAGATTAAAAGCATTGATAGCATAACTTAATGCCAATTTAGACTATAATGCATTTAGACTATTTTAATGGCACTTCTGTAAAGGGATCTACAATCAATCAAGCACTCTCCTAATTCCTGAACGTTAGTGGGAAATATCACGTCTCATCCTCACTGTGCATCATATAACATGGGCATGTCTGGCTATAGATAGTAGGAATTGCACAGTACCAATTGTAGTACTGAGCTGAAAGTCATTTAATAATGTGCAGCTATATGTGTCCTGTGAGACACTGTCAAAACTTGATGGATCTATAATCCAACTGCTGGGCTGAAACCCGGTCCTACCACATAATAGCTCCAAGAGTTTTTCAGGTTACTTAATCTCTTTCTCTGCTTTAGTTCCTCATTGTTAATTCTGAGATGATCATAATAATAAGAGCACCTGATTCATGCAGATAGTGCCCACATCAGTATTTGGCATATACTAAGAGCCATATAAATGTCATTTATTTAGGATTAAGATTAAGATTGGGATTATAAATGGGTCTCTATGAATGAAAAAAGTTACTTTCACAAACTCATGTATCTTATTGGTGGAACTTTGATTTGAATATCTATGATTTGGTACATCATTCCAGTGGTCAAACTTTCAATTATAACTTCTTATATTTTCCCTGGTTTGTACTTGTACCTTTTAAACCAAGGATAACTGCAATTTAAACAAGCAATGTTACTTTCCAAGCATCTTATCATACTCTGCTTTGCTTAAATTTTCTATGCAAAATTCTAGGGGCCGGGAGGGAGACACTTATTCAAACAGTAGAACTATTCATCTTTAAACACACTGAGCACAATCAATTAAAGTGACTATATTAAGAGAAAAGAGATTCAATGCATCGTCTTGTAATTGTTATATTACTAGAATGAAAATATTCACAAAATCTCTTAGTCTCAAATTTCTGCAAGGACTGTTCTACAATGCTAATGCCAGCCTTGTAAGCTGGCTCTTTCCCAATGACAATGACTTCCCAATAACTGACATGACTCCATGAGGACAGGGATGTTGTCTTTCTTGTTGACCACCATATTTCCAATGTTCAAGTCAATGCCTGCAAGTTATATGAGTTCAATTCAATGTTACTTTTCATAAGTCAATTAGCTCTTAATGGTTATCTGTGCTTAGTCCCCACTTGTTAATTTATCCTTTGTCATTTAACCAGTCCACTGATGTTGTACCTGAAAGGGCTGAGCCTGTTCCCAGCCTCAACCCCTCCTTCCAACTCTGGAAACCACTGACTGAAATCAGAATAGAAGCTTATCCAGAGCCAGCACATTTGGGCCTGAAACAAATCAGATTATCTGCCTTCACTTTAACTGGGAGACACCCAAGTATAAACAACGAGTGGAGAGCCCTGTATCTGACAGACTAGGATGCACAGAAAGGGGCCAGAGAGCACCCATCCGTAAAGGCTCTGGGAAGAGGGAAGGCAGGAAGCTTGTGAAGAGTGAGGAGAAGGAAGCGTGTAAACCAAAGAAGCCCAGAAAAGTGGAAAAGAGAGACACTGGGTGTCTTTTGAGGGATGTGGCAAGGAGCCTTAATTACTGACTGTCCAGTTTAGTCCCAAGAAATATGGCTTAACTCTTGTCCCAGGCTGCCCACTTATTCTGAAGCAAGAACAAGAATACCGAGTTGAGATGTGCTTCACGTGGAATTCTAGAAGTCATTAAACCCTTGGGTAGTGCCCGGGAGGCACTGGGTTTCATTCTGGCTAATTAGGAAAATGTACATTTAAAAAGCAGTGTCCCACAGCCATTTCAGCCCAGTGCAGTATCACTTATTTAGTTCCACTTCATATTGTGCTCCAAGGGACTCTGCCTTTCCCTATTAACCATCAAGGTAAAATTGACCACCTAGAAAAATGATCACATTCCCCTTTTTGCAAAAATGTCTTCAACTCAATTTCCTTTCTCTTAATTAGAGCTAAAAGAAATGTTAACTGATATGTTATTTTGAGAAAGCTTGCTAGTGGGAAAATGGGTTGGGTGAGCCATGCTGGAACAGGAGTTCCTGCTTTCTAGACTTATTTATAATTCATAATATCTTGCTTATCCATATTTGACATTTGGTCATTTCTGCCTCACTTCTGGAAAGCTAGTTTTTATTCACCTTATATTTTCTCCATTTGTTTTTTTCTTCAATCAGATTCTCCTACACTTATATGACCTTTATATTTATAATTCTCTATTTCACCAAATTAGTCACCAGTTTGGTAGTATTTTTATACTAGTAGAACTACTCTGTTCTTATAATGAACATAATATATGTTCTCTCAACTGAGTCTTTAATTAATACAACAAATAAGACAATGCCACCACCAACCCAGCTCAATGAATTTTAGTCACTCTCTTATATTTAAAGGATATAAAGCAGCCCTTTGTATTTAGCTTTCCTGTCACTCCCTTCTGTTTTAACCTAAGTGTTCTTTGATCCAACCCATATTTCTACAATATTTTGATAAACACCCTATGAGTCTAAGTAAGGTGAAATCACATTACTTTTTGCACTTTGTCCCTTATCTTCGAGGGCAATCACTTACATATGAAAGAAAACCAGTTTAAGCTGACAGAATTTGCCAGCTTGAATGAATTATTACAATATATTGTAACGTATTGCCAAGTTTCAAAGACTGCTTTTACCCTGGTTCAGCCACGCTTTTCCCCAGGCAGCCCCTCCATTTGCCATTTTCCTGTCTTTAAGAATTACACTTATTGTTTGTAATTTCTCAGAAGTAATGGTGAGTGCGCTTCAGTTGCTACAACCAGTTCCTTAACATGCCAAGTCATCAGAGGTGCAGGGTGGAGCACATCTAATTTGTTCACGCAACCTCCACACAATGACACCTAGTTAGCAATGACTTCTTGGTCTCCCAGGTCTCCTACCAAGTGGCAGAACGTAAATGACTTTCCAGGTGAGGCCAAGAGTTTCAAATGTAATGTGTTTTAAACAGTCTTTTCTGAGTTATCTGGCAAGAATGTCCCCTTTCCATGGGTCCTGTTAAAATCTCACTTAGCTTCTGTTTGATTAAAGGCTTTTGTATATTCCTTTCTTCCTTATGAAAGTGGCATCACACTTGTCTCGTGTGCCTATGCATCTGTTCAGGGGATTCGTTAAACCTCTGAGAGGAGATGTAAAACTTCTGCCATAAATAATAGTGAATAAGAAATCAAGGCGTTTAAATTGTACACACCACAGGCTCTTCCAGATGTTACCTTTGCTTACCTTCGATAAATCTCCATTTACCACGGACAGATACTATATGCCACCAAATACATATTCACACAATGAAAGCGGGTTGTGTATTTTTTAAAAATCGCAGAACTAGAAATTTCTCAATTATCCTAGTCAATTGATTCCTCTGTCCCAAAATTACCTTGGATTCAAATTATTGCAGATATGCAAGGGATTTGCCTCTTAAAAAGAAATTTAGAAGGGGGGGGGGAAGCCTACAATCTCTCTTGCCAAGGCAATCTTTTGAACTATTGTTTGTAAATTTAAAAAGCTCTTCCTAATGTATAACCAAATACTATGAGAACCCATCTTAACTGACTCAAAAATAGAGCCTCTAAAATGTGTTTGTTTTTTAAAGAAAATACAACATGCAGGTCAGCAACAAAAGGAAATACATTGTTGAAGAACATCAAAGATGGCTCTTTTAATTTCAATATGTTACAATGACAAATAACCTATAACAAAGCAAAGACATACAATTTGTCTTGCAACTGTTCTCTTTTCTATTTTCTTGTCTAAACATAGGTTAGACCAGGAATTTTAAAATATTTATTGATTTAATTCATGTCCTCACATATTTAAAGATGAAGCCTAATGAAAAGGGCAGAATACATAGAGTATTTTCATGACAGACAATCCTACTTAATCTGTATTTTTGCACTTAAAATTATGTGTTTTCCACTTAATTTATCACTTGGCTCCCAATAGTTAAATTTGCAATTTTGATAGCACGCTACATGGGTAACAGGTTATTCATTAAAAGTACATATACGGGAGATCTCTGTTACAGTGCTTCACACAACTTGGATATAAAGTATCTATAAATAAGATATTTTCAAAATACTTGTAAATTTATCTTCCTCACATTTTATTTTGGAAGTTGTAAACATTTATGAGTGAAATATTCCAGAATTCAGAAGAAAATAAGGATATATCTTTAGTAGACCTTAAATATGTGTGAGACAGTGATTCTGGTAGCATGGGTTTTATTTGTAGCCTCAAACACTAGCTCAGGAGGGTAGTTCCAAGGTCTGAAATGAAGGAGAAGAGCAGGAAGCCTAATTATAGTCACAAAACTGATCTGAGTTAATACAGTTTCTATTTTGCTCACTGGCCCTTTGATCCTTACATGATCCTTACAATTAACTATTACTCCTAAAACCCAGTAATTCAGGTCATTTACACTGTTTGACGATGCAACAACCAGAAGAACTGAAATCAGAAGTGGTAAAGAGTGACTGACTCTCAGAAGTTGAAGTATAGTTTGGAAATGGGAGGGGAGGAGCAGAGAGACTTCATTTTTATTTTGTGTCATTCTTTTCTATTCAGTTTCTTTATCGTATGCATTTCTCTTTTTAGTAAGCATAAGGTCATTGCAACTAGCTGGTCCACTAAATAAACATGACTATACTCTGAAGATACACCTCTAACGATATGAAAAAACATATTCATAAGGTTATACATTGAGACGTTGTTTATAATTCCAAGACACTGGAAACCATCTGAGAGAGACACCAAAAGCTGTCACATGATATATGTCAAGTAGTCATGTGGCATATGTTACCCTGCAGCCTTCATTTTTAGATGTAGCTCATGAATACTATTTTAGCTGTAACTATGTAGCCTCACTCCTGCAATCTGTAGCATGTAGCTGTACACTGTTGCCTATTAATGAACACTGTCATTAGCCACAAAGCAAGTACCTGTTTCTCATTCCCCTAGTAAATTCCTGCTTTTCAGTCCCTAGCAGGTTCCTGTTTTTAGCTCCCTAACAAGCTTCTGTTTTTCTTCTCCCCCTTATCTAAAACCAAATAAAACATATGCTGGACAGAGAAGCCTGGGAACCAGGGACACTCTAAGGAGCACAAAGTGGGCAAAAACAGTGGCTATGAGCTCACCTCCTCCCCTTCCTCCGATGCCCACTTGGCAGGGGGACTCAGCCAATGGCATCCCTGCCCCCGCCTCTCCATCTAGTTCTAATAGAAAACACTTGCCTCCTTTGTTCAGGCAGGCAGATTTGAGAATTTCTCTCCTGACCTCCACCAGTTTCTTAATGAACTTCTTCCCTGTGTGATCAGTCTTGGTGTGGATACCAATTCTCTACGCTGCGCAAGGACTCAAAAAACCCTCAGGGTTCCCTTTTACGTCTACCTGCCTAAATAAAGGAAAGAAGTAAACTGTGATGTGCACTCAGTGGAGTATTATGAAGTTGTATAAAAGAATGAAGAAGTTCTATCTGAATCCATTTTGAGTGATTTCTAGGATATATAGGTAAGTGGGAAAAAGCTAAATGCAAATAACTATCATATGTAATTTTTATATAAGAAAAGGGGGAAATCATAGAATAGATGTATTTACCATTTGGGCCACAAAACAAAAGAAAAATAAAGGACAAATCAGAGACTAATTATATTGATTACCTTCAGGGATAGGTAGGATTGGGGTGGAAAAATAGAAGGAATTTGTGAGGAGTAACACATCTCTGACTATAAATGTTGTATAGTTTTGACTTTCAGAACAATGTAAATATTTCATATACTCAGAAAGAAGAAGAAATGGGAAAGATGGGGAAATACAAAAATAAAAAACAAAAGAAGCAAACCTGTATTTCAAGGAGGCAAAGAGAGAAGTGATCCCAGTAACTTTTAAATTCAGTATTAAGCTGTGTTTACTCTGGCTAAAGGAAAAATAATTCTAAACAAAAGTCCTCTGGTTGGGAGCATTATTTTCATGGAGGCATGGGCAAGCAATTCAAAATGTACTCTTTGTGTATTCTAGTTTAGAGAGTGGAAGTAAATATTTTGTGGATAATGGGTGGAAGGTTTCTCAATATTGGAGAAGTAAGTTACAAATATGGATATTGGGAAAAGTCAGATAAACCTTGTGGTGTTAAATTAGAATAGGAGGTATCATCACTATGTACCCATGGTTTTAATGCAGATGGATAGTTATAGAAATACTTACGGATGTGTGCACACATGCATGCCTATCCTAGCTCTGTCTGCTAAGAAGGCCTAGAAGCAATGATACTCTAGTAAGAGATCTTGGTTTCTAAATGCTTTCTTCCTAAATACCATTGGAGAAATGTCTAACTAGAGGGCTGGGGTAAGGAAAGTATGAGGTAAACCTGGAACATCTTGTGCCATAAATTAAAGAATAATCAGAAGAATTCAGGAGTCAGCTTGAGGCACCTACTGGCCAAATATGGATTCAAATTCTGTGAAAAAAGTAAAAATTATCAGCTCAAACTGATATTAATTAGCAAATGGATAATTGGGGAAAACTCTTCCTTACAATATAGAGTTACCATCTCATAAACATACAAGGAATGAAACCCACCATTTGTCGACCTTTATAATAATAATTGATTCAGAAAAGAGTCTTTAATGCATGCTAAAACTAGTTGGTAAAAATTCAAAGAGTAACAAGTTTTTTTTCAAATATTCTGCATATTCAAAGTGTCTCTCCAGAAGGTATTTATTAATTACAAAAGAAAAAAAAAGAGAGAGAAAAAAAATAAAAAGAATTTTAAAAAAGGAAAAACAGTACATTTTTTAAGGAAAATATTTTACTAATTCTGAATTTTTTAAGTGTAAGCATGACATTACTACAGATTTCTCAGGAAGTCTCTCATAATCTTTTTGAATAATTTTATTTTTTATTTTTAAAGGAGCTTTAGATTACATAAATGTTACATCAAAAATATATAGGGGATTCCCATATACCCCAACCCCCTCCCTCTCCCATAATTTCCCCCATTAGCAGCATCTTCATTAGTGTGGTTCATTTGTTACAATTGATGAGCACATATTAGAGCATTGCTGCTAAGCGTGGTCTATAGTTTGCATTACATTTTACATTTTGCACCACGCAATATTTTAGGTTTTGATAAAATGTGTAATGGCTGCTATCTGTCATTGTAATATCATGCAGAACAATTCCAATGTCTCAAAAATGCCCCATTTTAACACCAATTCTTTCCTCTCCCTTCCCTCAGAAACTCTAGTGACCACTGTCTTTGTATCAATTTTACAAGCTCTTCCATTAACAGAGAAAATTAGCAAACACCACGTCTGTAATCAAATGAACAAGTTAATATCACCTGTAACAAGACAAAAAGATACCATATACCTTCTGGTATTATCCACCGCAACCTAAATGTAAAATGTGCAACCTAAACTTAATTATGAGTCCCCATCAGAAAATCCAAATGACATTATAGTCCACAAAATAATTGGTCTGCTTCGTTCAAAATTATAATCACGGTTAAACACAAAGAAAATCTAAGGAAAGTCAGATTTTATTTCACTACAAAGGACAATATTGTGACATTGGAAAGCTCTAAATAACGTCTATTGACTAAATGATAGTATAGTATCAATGTTAATTTCCTGATTTTGATAAGTGTACCTAGGCTATATAAAAGAATGTCCTTTCATTTTTAGAAAATACACATTGACAAGTAAAAGGTCATCATTTCTGCAACTTATTCGCAAATGGTTCAGAAAAAAATTGTGCACGTGTGTGTGTATGTGCCTGTGTGTGTTTAGTTTCGGGCTGCGGGGAGAGTAAAGATAAGGTGATAAACAACATTTGGGCAATCTGGATGAGGAATATGTGGAAATTCTTTGTACTCTTCTTGTACTCTTTATAAATAATTTTATTTCAATATGAAAAGTTAAAAAGAAAAAATTTAAAAAATCATGTCTCATGGGATGTAATAAGAAAACAGCTTAATTTTTTTTCCTCCAATGCTTACTTCAAATTTATTCATCAGGGCTACTACCTCCCCATTCACTAGATGAAAACCTGACTTTTCTTGACTATCCCTTAGTTCTATGTTCTTTTCAAATCTCCACACACAGCCTCAAAAATAAATCAGATGCCATTAATTCTCCTCTCCTAACAAGCCGTGTTGTAGCAGAATGCCTACCATGGAGGAAGGACGTGTCACTGGCTCTTTCTTTCTCAATCACTTTCTCCAGCATTTTCACCCCTTCAGGGTTGGAGAAAGAAGGAAAGGGGGAGCAAGAAAGCTCTTAGTTGCCTGGAATTGTTATGACTCAGTGCTCTTTAGGACGGCAGGTCTCTTGTGAATATTTTCATGGTATTTTTGAAGTCCCACCACCACCACTACTGGGGGTGTTTTAGCCAGAGTTTCCATAAACAGAGCAAGTCTATCTATAGATCTGCCTTACTCCTTCTGCAGACCTGTGAAATTCAGGTTCTCTCTCTGCTGTGGTTTCATGGGCCATCTTATTATTGAAGACCTACAATGACCCCACCCTGTAACTCATAAGAAGCCCACGTGTTATCCACCAGAAACACTTTCACATCCTTTGTCCTGATAGAACAACTGCCATTTCACACTCATTACGGAGAGATGCCAGCCAGATTCCTCTTATTCTTCATGAATCTCAGGCAAGAATCAGACAGAAGCTCATTGTGAACTCCTCAACCTCAATTGATAGACAGCAAGCTTTAGAAGTGATACTGTCAAAGCCTCTTTCTACTAGGATTGAGAAGAAGAGAAGTTATATCCTTCCTTCCCCCTTCATAACAGATATACTGTGTAGCATTCTCAAAATATCGTTTCTGGAACTTCTCCCCAAAATTTACTCTCAACCTATCTTTATCACAATGTACATAAGGGATTTAAGCACCATGTAACTAGTTTTTTATGATTACAGTGGAAGTTCACAGTTTTCCTTGGTAGATGATAGCTATTGCATCTTGGTTCCTAGGATAGAAATCCCCATTTATGACTTTATAGCGCACATAAACATATGTGCCTACACACACACACACACACACACAAACATTTGGAGATTTAGTGTCTCTGGGATTTACTTGATATGTTAATAAAATAAGAATTTTATGCCAAACACAAAGTCAAAGTTTAAGACATTTATGTGATTGTAGCACCTTAACAATTGGCATCTCCTTCTCTTTCTTAAATTGTTTAGGTAACCCTGCAACACACACACACACACACACACACAAATCTTATCCAAACTGAGGAAAAATTTAAGCTCCTCTTGCTCCCCCTGGCTTAATATGTCTACCCAACATGCTGAGCTGACGTTTCTACAATGAGTTCAAGAGCCACCAAGGTCATGAAATTATTTCAGTACAGAATCATTTTTTCCCCAAGTTCTATGGATCATTCTGCAAAAGTTCTTTGGAACCTTTTAAAAGCAATCTTCAGGGAAAAGCATTATAATACAGAATTATATTTATAAGTTCACCTCCAATGCAGATTACTCCTAGAAATGTGGTGTTTAGGGCTGAGAATTTGAGCCGTAATAATAGTAAGAAAGGACTAACAGCATCTGTGGAGACTGGAGTTTATGGTAGAGGTGGGAAGACGGAGAAAAGTCCCAGGGAGTCAAAGAAAAGAAGGGGTAATAACAGTTGTTTTGCCAACTAGATCGGCCTTTTGAAAACATGGGTATATTAAGTTAAAGTGAAATAGCCTGGTGCAACTCAGCCTGCAGTGCGCCCGTGGTCCATGACTCGGATACTTTTCTCCTTTTCTTGTTTCTTAATAAACCCTTTACACTCTTGCTTACATTGAAAAAATAAATAGCCTATCTGTACATTGTATTAGTAGTCTTAGATTAGTAAATAAAACACATCAGTTAAATACTATTTACATTCTATTATTTTAGGAAAGTCTATTGGTAAATAACACCAAAATACCTTCTGTGTCTGACAAACTAACCTGCAGATATATAATTATATATAGTAACATAGATGACACCAATTATAAGTACCAATAAAATGATCCCTTCTCCATCCATCATAATTTTATTTCTTTGTCTCAAAGAACTTTGGGACGAAGAAATCTAAGGAATTATCCATGCCCTTTTGCATCCATGAAAAGTTACGTCTCAATTTATTGATATAAAATCACTGGCATTGGTTTTTCACAAATAAAATGAGGGAGATAAACAAAGATAAAATAAAAAAGAAATCAAGAACTTTACAATATTCATTCAAGCATATTAAACCATCACTCATACAACAAAGACTAACCCAATTAGTACAACTTAATTTAGTAAATACACAAACAATATTGCCACGTAATTTGAGGCTTCTAGAATATTGGTAATCACTTTCATATTATATGCTTATTCAAAGGGATTTTTGCTCCCTTCTTCTTGCACCTATATAAATTGATTTGCAAATACTGTTAGTCTTGACATTTTGATGCCCAAATTATGTAACAGTCTCTGGAGGAAGAAATACCCCCTGCAGAGTTTCCACAGATTAAAGACTTGATTACATGTGTTGACCTGGGGAAACTCTTTGTGAAAAATGAAAATTTCAAATTTCATAAATCAGAGGAATCTTTCACTGAGATAATTCTAAACTACCAAGTGACTCAAATACTTTCAGGTTTTAATATTTGAAAAGCAAAGACAGAAAACTAGGATGCTTATTTGGAATAATCAATACACTATTTTTGTGATTTAGTGCTCTAAAGAAAAGTATGAAATTATAAATTAAAAGAACAGATGACAGGGGAGCAGATGTAGCTCAAGTGGTTGAACACCTGCTTCCCATGTATGAGGTCCCAGGTTCAATCCCTGGTATATCCTAAAAACAAACAAACAAATGAAAAAACCATTTCTCACTGGGGAGTGGATGTAGCTCAGTGGTTGAGTGCCTGTTTCCCATGCATGAGGTCCTGGGTTTAATCTCCAGTACTTCCTGAAAAAAGAACACAAGGCATGACAAATTTTCGGAGTCAAATATTCATTACAAAGATATGAAATGTTTGTTTGAAATGACATAGCAAATACCATTGAAAATCAAAGTACAAAATGTCTGATAAACTCATGGATATAGGAGAGTTTTTATTTATCATATATAGATTTCTCATTTTTAAAATATAATATTAGAAAGTGACAATTATGAATGGCATTTTGCTCAATCAGAAGCTATAAAGATAATAAATTATAGACTATTAAGAATGTCTTCTCAAGGGGCCAAATCCAATTTCATAACTTTGTCACATGAACTACAGAATTTCATAGTAACTGATCATTTAAATGCTTTTATTTCGTCTTCCCCAAAACATATATGCTACATTCACAGAGAATTTTGGAAATAAGTTGGTAGGTTGTGCCATTTTTTTTCTAAAAATCAGAAAATCACTTCACTCTAAGGAAAACATTTTGGAGACACTGGAGATATCTTGGAGATTTGTAATTAATATTTTGAGTTTAAAATCCTTTAATATTATACCTAAAAATGTCATATTTCACAAGATAATTTTACTAAGACATCTTTAAACCACAAAGCTTATACACAATATTCCTTTACTCTGATATTGAAGCTATTTAAAAAGTGTTCCAAGTGTTCATATTTCCACACGAAAACCAACTCTTTCTAAATTGAGGTCTCACTGAACCTCCTAAAAGTGAATAAAATATAGTCAGTCCCTGCCTTCCTCCAATAGCTAACCTATTGTATATGCATTTTACATTTCTCTTTTCAGAACAACAGTGCTGCATTAGTGCATTTGTTGACCATGGCTTCTATTCAGCCGAAAAAAGGAATGAAGTTCTGACACATGCAGCAAGATGGTTGATCCCTGAAAATGTCATATGAAGTGAAATAAACCAGAAACCAAGCAACACCAGTCGCTTCCTTCTACAAGCATTCGCTATGAACCCTTTGCTTTAAAAATTAATGCTGCCCTTTGGGAACTGTGGAAAGATTCAAAACCTATAGATCCTGTCACTACATAATCATAGTAAGCAACATTTTTCTTGCAGACTTTCTGAATCTTTGTTATCGTAACCATTTTTAATCAATCTTCTTTAACAAATACTAACAATGGATCCTTAAGTATGAAGGAATATAGAGAGGCATCAGCCACGATTCAAATTTCCATCATATTTCTTCCACATTTCTTCCTTTTTCTTCCTGTGCTATCTTCTTTTTCAGCTTTTAATTTTTTTATTTTTAAAGAAGCTTAAGATTACATAAATGTTACATTAAAAATATAAGAGATTCCCAAAGTTTACTTTCATTTTAAATTAAATTCCACTGCAAAATATATACCATATTTGTTTAAAATTAATTAATTTTCCTTTCACCTTTTTTTTTTTTTTAATGCTAAGAAATGATTCCAGTTAATGACACGACAGGTAGTCTGTGGATGCTACATTGGAATGTCTCCTGCAGGCTGGTGGCTGAGAGCAAGAAAGCACAAAATTCACTTAAAAACATAAGTCAAGATTTCCACAAACTGAATGGAATTCATTTCCTCAGGCTGAAAGCTAAGTTTTCTTCACATTCCAAATTAAAGAAATAGATTTCCCTTCCACAACCCCAGGTTTTGAAAGGAATTCAGGGAAAAGCTTGCAGCCAGCCCCATGATCATGGACAGGATAATTTAATCCTCCATTTCCTGCTATTTGCTCAAAGCCACTGAGACCTCATTAGCTGCTCTGCCACATCCAGGAGGAAGGACCTGGAAGGAGGACACACAGCCATTATGGGAACATTTACAAATGCCAAAATAAAAATATGGCCATGATATATGTAGTGGGCTGAATGGCGACACCCCAAAAGCTGTGACCATGTCTTAACTCCTGGAACTCATGGGTTTTACATTATTTGGAAAAAGTGTCTGTGCACATGGAGCTAAGTTATGGATTTTGAGATAAGATCATCTGGATTACCCAGTTAGGTCCTAAATCCAAGGACAAGAATCTTTATAGGAGATAGAGGGGAGAAGACACAGGGATAAGGAAGAGAGGGCCATGTGAAGTCAATGGCAGAGTTGGAGTTATGCAGCTATGAGCCAGTGAAGATCTGGAGCCACCAGAAGCTGAAGAGGAAGGAAAGATTCTCCCCTAGAGCCTGGAGGGAGTGTGGCACAGCCAACCAAGACCTTAATTCTGGACGTCTGGCCTCCAGAACTGTGCAAGAATGCATTACTGTTGCTTTTAATTACTGAGATCTTGGTAATTTTTATGGCATCCAGAGGAAACTAAGATCATCAATGTATTCTACCTGTCAGTGGTTGTGGTGAATGGAATCATGTAGCCCAAAAAAAGACGTGTTCTTAATCTTAACCCGGGTTCTGATGGGTGTGAAGACATTTGTCAATAAGGCTTTTTAAATATACATCACCACAAGGTGCAGACTCATTTGCAAATAGTATCTCCTAAAATCCTGTTTAGGTGTGCCCAAACTGAATCACAGTGGGCCTTAATCCATATTACTGGAGACCTCATAGAAAGAAGTCAGAAAAGAGAGAAAGCCACAAGAATAGGCGAGAAGTAAACAGAAACCAGAAAAGCAGACACAGAGAGGGAGATCACCCCGTGACAGGAGGTAGAGATGCAAGCACGGGACCCCAAGGAGAGCAGCAAGCCATCACCAGACGCTACCCACTTCCGGAACAAGCATGGCCCTACCAATGCCTAGATTTGGGAATTCTTGTGTCCAAAACCATGGGTCAATAAATTCTTGTTTTTAAGTCAACTCATTGTATGGTATTTTTTCATAATAACCCTGGAAACTAAAGTAGTAATTAAGGCATGAAATTAAGACATAAAATAAAGATTTGGTTCCTCATACTATTCTTTGTCTGGATGGAAGGTGGAAGGGCATTTTAGTCTTGTGTTTGTGAGACGGTAGGTGGGCGGATGTAGGTATATGTTTAAGATAGTTCTTCCATAAAACATAGATATGTAACAATTCTTGCCAAATATGACTTGACTTTATGTGTATAGTTTCTACTGAGGCACGTTAGTATAGTGAAAGGGGGAAGGTGGCTGGCCCAGCAGACAACATGGCCGCCAGACAAAATGGCCAACAGATCACATGGCCGTGAGACCCTGCCTGGAAACCTCCTGAGAAGAAGTCTGCCGGAAAGACCCTGCAAGATCCCGGCCATGAGAATCTTATTTGGAATGAAAATCTGGCTCAGGTTCAAGGGAAAGTACTGGATAACCTCACCAACAAATGACAGGTGGGCAACCAATCAGAACAGCAAACAGCTGGGGCACCACCCCAAAATTATGAAGGGGAATAGGAAAGACTTTAAAAAGCCCTGACTCAGGGTCCCCTGTACGCAATTCATCCTGAAGCATGCTCACTTTCCATGCCTCAGACCGTGTACTTTTCTTGTTTCTTAAACGCTTCACTCCCTTGCCTACCCTATGACATGTCCTTAAGTTCTTTTATGCAACATAAGCCAAGAACCTAAAAGCCCAGAAACCAGAGCCATCTGGTAATACTATCTCAAGCCAGAATTTCATATCTTTAAACATTATCAGAGGGGCGCAGGTCTAGGGGATTTTCCAATTAAATTAAATCGCTATCAGGTGTATTACAGTTATCTTTAGAAATATGTGGGACATTTTAAAATGACTAAATAAAAGTTTAAGGTTTTATGATCAGACGGTTATATATTAAATATCTTCACCTTTTACTTACAGAGATGTCTTTAATTATCCATGTTCCTGTAAAAAAAAATTTTAACGGTCCCTGCAAGGAAATAGCCCAGCACAATCTAACTTTAAATTAATGCTTCTCAAAATTAGTTAGCAGAAGAATTCCTTGAGGACAGATGTTAATGAAGGTTCCTGGCTAGAGGCTGGTGTCTCAGCATGTCAGCCTGCTTTTTCTGCAGCAGGGACTAGCTGGGCTGCAGAAAACTCTGCATCTGGAAGCACGGGTAGTTCAAGGACTTTCTTCTACCTGTTTTCTCTGTAAAGGATCAGGAAAGAGAGAAAAGGGATTTCCATTGAATCCCAAGAAGCAAAGTCTACCAAAAGCCATGACAAAAGCTGCTGTGTCTGCTGAGTCATTTGAAAACTCCACTTATGGGAACTTGCAGCATCACAAGTATACCACGTACAGCTTCTTAAATTCAAGCTTGGATCTCTTGAAATTTAGAATACCGCAGCCTTCTTCAGGAGGAGAGTCACCTTGATATTGAGAGCACAGAGTTTAAAGGTTGAAGTTTTGCAGCCTTTGCTGTGTTCTTGTCTGCACAAATAAAATCTGCAAACAGTGAAAAAGATCATCCCAGATGATTCTATTGCAGGTATTCATCAGACCACAGTGTGGGGAAAAAAAGTCCCAAAGATGCAAAATAAAAACCACTCAGGATTGCAGGAAGATGGCAACAGGCTAACAGGCAGAGCTGAATGCTCTCACAAAAACTATGGAGAAAATGCCAAAAGCTGTCTGAGGGATGTGCTTTGGGAGTCAGAAGACCAGGACAGTGCTACACACCTCCCAGGAGGGTGAGGGACAGAGACAAAGAAGCTGAAACAGCCAACATGAGTTACCAAACCCCTGTGGTAGCCGGGAAGGGCTCCACTACCCCAACCCCTAGATGTTAAACTGGGGTAGAACACCTTGCTCACTGCAGCAGACTGAGAGGGGAACAGATATGGAGATCCAACACAGGATCACAGGGAAGCCAAGACTGAAACACCTCTGTGGAAAGGTGTGCTGACCGGCCGGTCTGGAAAGTACATGCACAAAAACTGTTCTTGGTGCTCTCTATATCCAACCCCTGGGAGAATATTTGCACCCCACTAGTGAGTCTCTGGCCCAATTTTGAAAACTTAAGCTGGGCAATTTTAAAGACTGAGAATAAGTTGAACCAAATATCAAAGAAGAGCTGTGGGGAAAAAATAGGCAAGAGAAAGAAATTAGCCATTAGAGTAAATTCTCCAACATATTCAGATGCCTAGACATCAGCAAAAATTTACAAGCCATACTAGGAAACAGGGATAGATGGCCCAACCAAAAACCAAGTATCCTGAAGAGATACAGGATTTAATGGAATTAATCAGTGATAACCACACAACTCTCCTAAATCACTTCAAAGAACTTAAAGAAAATATGACTAAAGAAATAAGGGATATTAAGAAGATACTGGGAGAGCGTAAAGAACAATCTGAAATACTGCAAAGAAAAGTAGCAGGACTTATGGGAATGAAAGACACTATGGATGAGATTAAAAATATATTAGAGGCACATAAAAGCAGATTTGAATTGCTTGAAGACAGAATTCGTGATTTCAAAGACAGAACATCTGAACTGGAAAAGACAGGAGAACAGAAAGAGAAGAGAATGGAAAAAAAATGGAACAGGGTCTCAGGGAATTGAATGACAATGCTAAATGCAGAAACATACACATTATCTGTGTCCCAGAAGGAGGCAAGAATGGAAAAGGGGCAGAAGGAATATTTTAAGAAATAATGACTGAAAACTTCTCAATCCTTTTGAAGGACATAAATATCAATATCCAAGAAGGACAACGCACCCAAACAGAATAAATCCAATTAGACCTACCATGAGATATCAACTATTCAGAATGACAAATATCAGAGATAAAGAGTGGATTCTGAAAGCAGCAAGAGAAAAGCAAAGCATCACATACAAGGGAGACTTGATAAGATTAAGTGCCAACCTCTCATCAGAAACCGCGGGGAAGGGAAGAAAGTGATATGATGTAATTAAGGTACTGAAAAAAGAAAAACTGCCAGCCAAGAATTTCGTGTCTGGAAATGCTGTCATTCAAAACTGAGGATGTGTTCAAAGTCTTCACAGAAAAACAAAAACTGATAGAATATGTTACCAAAAGCCCATAATTGCAAGAGATGCTAAAGGGGATGCTGCAGCCTGAAAGGGAAAAACAAGGGCAAGAGATATGGAGAAGAGTTTAGAAATGAAGATTTTTAGGAAGGGTAGCAGTTTGGCATTATTTATGAATTCCAAAAATAGATACTGGATTATGCTTGTAAACTGGTCTGTTCCTCTGGGTATGATTAAATTATGATTAGGGCTTTGATTGGGCCATGGGGGTTGAGTCCCCTCCCCTGGGTGGTTGGGGACTCACAGATAAAAGACATGGCAAAGGACAGAGTTGGAGTTCTGATGCTGAAGTTTTTGAGCTAGAGCCCTGGGAAGTAAGCACAAAGAGGAGCTTGCTCATGAGGAAGGAGAGAAGGCCCCAGGAAAAGAGATGAGCTGTTTGCCTGACAGTTTACAGCTGGCCTTGAGGAGAGAGGCAAAGCCTAGAGAGCCTCATAGTCTACAGCTGACCTTGTGGAGGAAACAGAGGAGCTGAGCCTGGAGAGAAATGGAGCCCTGGGAAGAGAGAAACCCAAGAAGCCTGAACTCTCGGCAGCCATCTTGCCCCAATACGTGGCAATGGACTTTGGTGAGGGAAGAAACTTATGCTTTATGGCCTGGTAACTGTAAGCTTCTACCCCAAAGAAATACCCTTTATAAAGCCAACAAATTTCTGGTATTTTGCACCAGCACCCCTTTTGGGTGACTAATACAGGTAAACTAAAGGATAAGAACAAACAATAGCACAATATGACAACAGAGAGCCAAAAGACAAAATGGATGAAGTAAGTAATGCCTTTACAGTAACATCACTGACTGTTAATGGATTGAATTCCCCAATCAGAAGACATAGACTGATATGAGCCATCTATATGTTATCTACAAGAGACCCACCTCAGCCATAAGGACACAACCAGGTGAAAAAATCAAAGGTATTCCATAGAAATAGTAACCAAAAAAGAGCTTGAGCTGACCAGAAAAATGTAAACTAACAACATTATAGTATATAATAATTATTACAATAATTATTCAGTACAACTGGAAAATTGTTCCTTTGATCAGGATTCTGTAATTTTTTTTTCATACAAAATAAACTTTGGTTTTAAATGAGGAAGGCTAGAGAAGAGATACATTTTTGGATACTTCATTTTTCTTTAAATTTTCTTATTCATACTCTAATTAAATAATCTATCTGGATCAATAATGATTTAGCATGACTACTGTAGAACAAGATTTTAAGTTTTTCTGCCTCATGAAATTCTGAGTTGGCAAATTGTTATCTGCTGTAATTCATTCCAATAAGATGTGAAGAATTCCTAAATAGAAATTTGATTATCTAGAAAGAATTATGGCCTAAATGGAAATTAACATAACTAAACCATTAATACATTTCATTCTTAGAGATTATTATGTCCAATAGTTAGAGCTGCAATATAAAAATTAGAATTATGTTATAATTAGTTTCTATTATATTTGAATTATTATTTATATTTATAAATGTTTGTTGTTATGCTTTCTATTTTTCATAATTGATTATATTAAAGCTAACCTGGCCTTGCACTTTCTTTTAAAATTTATAATTTCTTTCAATCTATTTTTCTATTTATTTTACAATTTTACAATACAGGACTTTTTAATAACAACTAAAAAAAAAGCCATTGATTATACACTTTGGAAAGATCAAATGGTCTGTGAACATATCTCAATAAAACTGCTTAATAAATAAATAATTGTGAAATAGTAGCTATGTTCAGCAGGGGAAACAGAGAGATTGAGAAGTAAGGGGTTTTCTTGTTTCTTTGTTTTTTGTTTATTATTATTATTATTGAAATAATGAAAATGCTTTAATAATGATTGAAGTGATGAATGCACAACTATGTGATTATACCAAATACTATTGATTGTACACTTTGGCTAAATCGTATGCTTTATTAATATATATCAATAAAATTGATTTGTTAAAAAAAAAAAACAAAAAACCACTCATTGCCATAACTTGTAAGTGCTTAACAATGGAAGAATTAAAACTTACTCAGACATAAGCAAATCACAAGAGCTGTGTGCTTGAAATATAGAACAAGTAGTGGAATCTTTGTTTAAAGCGAAATCAAAATAGTTGCAGTGAGATGAAACTCAGTCTTATTTTATCTCCACAATTCTCCGACATTTGGGTGCTGCTTATGAGCCTGACCTTGCCCCAAAAGGGATTAGTTATTCTGCAGTCTGAGAACAAAGGTATCAACTTCTGGATTTTTAAGTATTGAAAATAAGACAGTATTTCCTGCTTTCCACCAGCTGTGTTGTGATTTAGACTAGCAAAAATCTCCACAAGGACCACATGACCTTCCTGCCCAAGACTAACTCTAGAGGTAGAGTTAAGGAAAAGCCTTCAGTTAAATTTGATGAACCAAAAGTAGAAGACACGTGTGCCCTGCTTCAAGCTGGAACACTGGAAAGTTTCTCTCAGCATCACGGCATGGTGGGCACAGCAGTAAATAAATCACTATATGAGACAGAGAAGGCCACGATTGCTCCACCAGGTCTCCGAGTAGAGAGACCTGAGATGCAGGTAGACCTTCCCCGTGGCTCAGGAAAGACGAGGAGATTAGCAAGGACAGGGAGAAAGAGAGGGGAGAGAGAATGTGGGCAGTGTCTCAGAGCCCTGCCACATGAAAAATAGCATGGACCGTGCAACAAAGTATAGGACCTTCAGCTGAAGCCAAAGGAGGAAAGCTCGCATCCAAGGACAAGATGAGACAGACTTTTAGAGGAGCGGAAAGAAGAGAGACACAGACCATCTTCCCTCGGCTTCTTTAAGTTTCTTGCCAACAGACTGAATGGGAGTTTGTGATGGAATCTAAGTTGGGTTATTGAAAAAACTGGAAAGTTAGATTTTGTTTGTACAGAGAGGATTCGTGGCCTGAGAAATTTTAACCTACTACAAAAATAACATTTTTATGCTACCACAGTCCATTCTTACGTCATAACCATAGAGACATTTCTGTATGTATTAAGCTTCACTGAAAGGGATTTCTCTTTTCTACATTGTTATTTCGTTATGAAAGGAGTTGCCCCATTGTTGGAAAGCAGAAACAACAGAACCATTTACTGATAGGTGGGTGCCAGCACTAATTGTCCCTAACGCAAAGCCAACATTGCATTGCTTTCAGTGTTCCTTTGTCACCAGGAAAACAAATGCAGAGTTGAAATTCAATGCTAGTCTCCCTGAATTCTCATCATGTCAGTCTGCCTGAGTACCATAGATTCTCCAAGTGTCCATTGTGACATCTGTAAAACAGAGCTAATTATATCAACTTTGCCATTTTATCATTGTTTTCTTCTCTTTCCTTTATATTCTCAGTCAATAATCCAGTCAAAATATATGTTATTAGAGTGTGCAAAATAAGTAATAAAAAGTATAAACATCATTAACCTAGTTCATATTTGCTCTTATTGATCAACTTTCTACGTTCTATTGTTTTCTGCTTCTTTCACAACACTGCTCCATCCCTTAACAATATCCTTAAGACAATTCTACCTCGACTGACTCTTTTCCTACCCTCTTTTACTTTTTGGATACAAAGACAAAGATGTAACCATATTTCCCTATCATTATTATGTGTGTGCTTTAATCACCTGATACCCTGTGACTTTGCTCTTCCATTGCTCCTCTCACTTAAGAACTTTCTTGAATTCATCTCATCTGGCACATACACCATCCTTCTTCTCTCTGGGGAGTCTGGCTGAGAACATGTTTCCTGATTCTTTTTGCTTGCCTCTTCTGAAACTTGGCTCTCCATCTTCTTTAATCCCTTTCTGTCTTCTCGACAAATTCTCAGCAACAGCATCCTGCTAAACAATCTAATTTCTAACTCCCCATGCAGAGCTTGTATCCTCAATCAAATTCTCTTGCTTTCCAAATATTTGTTTTCTTTCTCTGCCAGGTCTTTCTTCATTTATTCTATTTATTCATATCTCTACTTCTCTTTTAATCAACCTTCACTTGTATGCAAAATAATGTCTCTAAACATTATCTTTTTCTGACATCTTTAGTCTAGAAGACAGAATAACGAGTTAGAATAACATCTACAACAAGGAAGTAGTTAATTATTCACACAAATTAGTGTTAGGTTTAAATTTCTCTAAATCCATATTTTTATTTAGTCAGCAAAGAAAAAGCAGGAAAAATATGCTGCCCTTCCTTTCCAAATTTACCTTTGATACAGGGGATATTCAATACCTATGTTTCATAGATTACCCCAGCCCTATTGAAAAGCCCCAAATTTCAAAATTTAGGAGTAACCAAAATAACCAAGACAAGAAAAACAAGTTGAAAGGATTCACACTGTTGGCACACCCTTCAACACACAGAACCAGGACAAACAGCAGTGCCTGCGCCTTTTCCTACAAGCATAGCATCTATAATCTAATCAGCTACACAAGTAAGGGCTAATGTTTGCACAAATCTCCCTTTCCCAAACCCCATTCCATTGCCAGTGTGCAGTGTCCCTGCATGTAACATGCAACAGGATTAAAGAATTGCTAAACATCAACATATATGGCAAAGTCAATCTGAAATCAAACACAAATCTTTCAATTCCTTTAACCACTTCTTACATTGTAAAACTTCTTCCATGTGTACTTTTACACCAATTACTACCAGGTAAATACAGGGGTATTTTCCTCCATGAAATACACATGAGAAAACAGAAGACCTGTTCAATAATCTGTATAATACAAACTGCCTAACTTTTTCCTTGTGAACAGAAGCACAATTTTCTGAGGTTCTCCACCCCCCAAGGAAAATGTGGAAAACAGAGATCCCCATCTCAAGGGTAAACCCGAATGGCTTCAGCTAAGCCTGGAGATCCCACCCTCTTTGTCAGTGGTTTACAGGTAGGCATGTATCTCAGTCAGAGTTTAACCAGGAATACATAAACACTACACGTATTTGAAATAAAGGTAGTTCAGTTCAGGGAATTTTCAACTGGTGATGAAAGAAACCAGACAGGGGGATGGGAAGGCAACCAATCCACTACCACCTCTCAGCTGGAAGGACAAAAGGAACAAAAGATTAATCAGGGCTCAGTGACCTGTATCATCTGCAGAAACTGGAATCACTGCCAGTCAGTCTAGGGCACTTGGAGCAAGAGAAGAGAGGAGCAGCTACTGGAGGTGCAGCCTGAGAGAAAAGGTTGGAGGAGAAATACTCCAGTTTTCTCTCCCCACAATCACCCTTCATTCTCCCACTGGTGCTTCCTTTAGACAAACTCAGCCAAAAACCAGTTACCTTAGGAGCCTGTGAATTGGCCTACAGAAGTCAAGGCTTTGTGAGATAAAGTGTAGAGTAGGGGAGAGATGATGAATCAGTCTGTACTGGTTTGAGTCTTTTGTGGACCCCAGAAAATCATGTGCCTGTAAACCCATTGTAGAGGAGTCGTTTTGATTAGATTCAATTCAGGGACCTTTTGATTAGATCACTTTTGATTAGGCCACTTTAGTGAAGGGCCTTTGATTAGATTGCAGGACCAAGGGTGGATCTGAATCCTTTTATTAGAGTCCTCTATAAACAAAAGACTAAACATCCACAGACCCACAGAGAAAAAGCTGCAGAGATGGAGAGAAGGGACACAGGAGCTCAGAGAGGAACCTGGGAGAGAGAAAGCCACAGACAGAGAAGCCTTGTGCTGAAAGAGATGAGGGCCAGACCAGAAGTGAGAGACAGCCATATGCCTGATTGCCTACAGCCGTGCATTTTCTTACCACTCTGCCATGTTCCTGATCACCCACAGCTGAGCCTGGGGAGAAAGTAAGGCTGGAGCAGAAGGCAGAGACCAGCAGAGCAGCCATTCTGCCTTGCCACGTGGCTGGAGTCCAGGATTGCCAGCAGTTGACCTTCAGTGAGACAGCATCTCTGATAATGCCTTGATTTGGACATTTTCACAGCCTCAGGATTGTAAACTTCTAACCTAATAAATTCGCATAGTAAAAGCCAGCCTACTTCTGGTATATTGCTCCCAGCCCCTTTTAGCCAACTAAAACACACTCTGAGAGCAAACAGACTAAGGGCTGGCATGGAGTATGACCCACTTCTGTTCAATGAAAGAAAGTCTACTGGGCAACTTCACCAGATTTCCTCCATCAAAAAGAGTCACACAGGAGGAGACAGTATCTTCTAGTGAGTGTTGTTACCCTGTACATGATTCCTAAAACTGCTACAACCAAATTGTGACCATGAAAGGAGCTAGTGAAGGTATGAGTGATGGCAGAGAGGAATGATGGAGAGAACTCGCCTCCTTACTGGAATTTAGCCATCAAATTAAAGAATCCTTAAGCTACTCTACTTTAAAATTTTCTGTTTTATGCGGTGCTGTCTCTTAATAGTTGAGTCATTTGCAGTTGGTTTTTCTGATTCTTACAGCCAAAGGCACCCAAAGTGATGGGATCTGCCTTCTATGATTCCCTATTGAAATCCCTGACATATGCATAAAGTAGAACATTCACAGTATACTATTAATTAAATTAATAAAAAGAGTGTAGATTTTAGAAGCAACATATCAAAATCAAAGTAAATAAATACTACAAGTCAGAAGATATACTTCAGTGCACAGGAAGAATATGTTAAATCTACAAAAGGAATATGATGGTAGACTAAAAATATTAAAAATTAGTTAAATGGGAGTTTCTGATTCAGCAGACCAAGCTGATTGCCATACATGATTTTTGAGCAAATTGTTTGCCTTTTCCTATTACATTAATCTTCAATGTTGTTGACTATCGTGTCATATGCTTTGGCACAGCCACAGGCAGTGATTTGGGATAGTTACAGTGTGGAAAATATCAGTGTATAGAGAGGTATCCATTCCAGCAAGAACATCAAAACTTTAATTTTTAGTTTAATCTGTTTTCATTTACTCCTTATTGAGACATGTTCTGACAGTAATTTTTGGAGAGGGATTTATTCTTCTGTATCAAAGACACATATTGTGCCTTTTAAAAATATTTTATTCCCATTATGAACATGTCTTAGACTTTTATACATAAAAGGATATTTTATTAACACATCCATCAGAAGTGTTGTGAAGGAAAAACGAATCAACTATATTTTTCAAGACTTAAAGATAATGCTGCCAAAGGTAACATAAGGGCAAATCTTTATGATCTGAGATTTGGCAGTGTATTCTTGAATGAGACAACAAAAGCATAAGCAAAAAAAGGAATAATAGATAAATTTGATGTCATCAAAATTAAAAGTTTTTGTGCATCAAAGAAAATTATCAAGAAAGGGAAAAGACAAGTTACAGAATGGAAGAAAATAGTTTCAAATCATAAAACAGATAAGGGTTTAAAATTCAAAGTATATAAAGAACTCCTACAGTTCAACAACAAAAAGACAAACAACTCAATTTAAAAAGTGGACAAAGGACTTGAATAGTCATTTCTCCAAAGAAAGAACACAAATGATCAATAAGCATATGAAAAGATGCTCAGTATCATTAGCCATTAGGGAAATGCAAACCAAAACCACAAGGAGATATGAGTTTATACCCACAAGGATGGCTATTTCTAAAAAACATAAAACAAGAAATTTATGGAGAGGATGCTGAGAAATTGGAGCTCTAGCACATTGTTGGTGGGAATATAAAATGGTGCAGCCACTTTGGAAAGCAATAGCAAAAAGTTAAATATAGAATTTCCATATGACTCCACTTGTAGGGATATACCCAAAGAGACTGATGTCAAGGTAGCAAAGATACTTGCACACCTATGGTTATAGCAGCATTATTCACAGTAGCCAAAAGGTAGAGACAACTCTAGTGTCCATCAACAAATGAATGGATAAACAAACTATGACACATATGCAGAATGAAATATTATTCAGCCATAAGAAAGAATGATGTTGAAACATGGAACAACCCTGAAAACATTGTGCTCAGTGAAATAAGCAAGGCACTTAATGTGGAAAAATGCAAATCTTGCCTGGTCTTACCCGCAGTTCCTGGAGAAGCAACTTCTGAATCTTTGGAATTTCCATTGATAGGTGGTTCATTTGTTCTCCGTGTGCTAATGAGATGGTAGGGAGGGGCCATCCACACCTTGTGATTAGAGGTTGGGGTTGAGCCAGGTACTATCAGCCCACCCACCCCCAACTGCTGGGAGGGGACAAAGGCTGCAGACGATTTAGCTTCGTGGACGCTGATTCTATCAACCATGCCTATGAAATGAGATCCCATATAAACTCAAGGCAGGTGAAGCTTCAGAGAGCTTCCAGGATTAAGAAAGTACATCAGAGTGTGGGTTCTACCACCACATGGAGAGAACAGGGAAGACTGAATTTGAGACCCTCCCAGACCTCGCCCTACTTTTGGCTTCTTATTTGCATCCTTTTACAATAATAAAAGTATAATTTTAAATACAGCGCTTTAAGTGAATTTTGTGAATTGTTCCAGTGAATTATGGAACCAAGGGGGAGATTTGAATCACCAAAATTGTAGCCAGTTGGTTGTAAGTGCAGATGACCTGGGTCCTGAATTTGTGATTGGTGCTTGGAGGGCAACCTTGTAGGGAATTACCTTAAACCCATGGGGTCTGACCTAACTCTGGGTAGTTAAGAATCAGAACTGAATGGGATCTTGGGCTGTCCATGTGCCAGCTGGGCTCTGAGCCTCAGCGGAGTTGCAACACCTACTCTCCAGTTCATTGGACTCACCCAGGACAACTAACAAGGAGGTGAGGATTGACAACCACCAAACCAAGGAAATGAGAGAGCCAAAACTGCAAGCAAGAGAGTCCCGTCCATCAGGTGTATCAATGCCCCTTCTCAATCAGAGGTGGAGTAGGCATCACCATCCCAGAATCCTCAGGATTGGGGAATGAACTATGGACTAGAGTGGACTTACTGGTATTCTACTATAGACTTGTTGTGATTCTAGCAATGGAAGAAATGACAACATTGAGGTGGAGCCAGTGGCCACTGGAGGCTCTGGGGGCAGGGAGAGGGAAAAGCAGTTGTAATACAGGGGCTTTTTCAGGACTTGGGAATTGTCCTGAATGACATTGCCACGACAGATATAGGCCATTTTATATCGTCCCATAACATGCAGAATTGTGTGGGAGAGTGTAGACTACAATGTGAACTATGGTCCATGCTCAGTGGCAAAGCCCCAGGATGCGTTTATCAATTGCAATGAATGTGCCACACTAATGAAGGATGTTCATGTGGGAGGGTGTGGGAGGTGTGGGGAGTGGGGCGTATGGGAATCCCTATATTTTTTGTGCAACATTTACGTAATCTATGTATCTTTTAAAAAATAAAAATATATATTAAAATAAAAAAGAATCGAATGGGATTGAAGCTGTAGTCTTTGCCGCTGCGGGTTGAAGTTTCTGATCCCAGTAGAGCTGGTGTCAGAGACTCTGTGCTGGAACTGTAGACGCTATTGATATCCTATTCACATAGAAGGAAACCCACATGATTTCACTTATAAGAAATGCTTAGAAAAAGCAAATTCACCCAGAAGGTTGAAAGCAGATTAAAGGTTAGGTACGGCATGGGAAAATGGGAAGTGTTTGTAAAACAAAAGAAAACAAAACAAAAAGCTAATGCCTCCATTGTGTGAGAAGGTAAGAAATTGGTTGAAGACTCCGGAACTGAAGGGAGATTCACTTAAACCTAAAAGCTGAGTTTGCACTGAACAGGCTGGTGAATTTGGATAAATCACAGAATCTCTGAAGAGTGAACATTACACTGCTTCTCATTCCAGAGTTTTGAGAAAATTAAATTATACAATGTATATAGAGTGCTTAACACTGCTGTGCTGAAAATAAAATAAACAGGCTTTTGAAAAGGGTGGATGCAGAACAATGAGCTAAAGTTGCGCTAATGCGGAGCAGTCCCAAAAGAGGTTTCTGCTCAAAAGGTTGAGCTGGGGGCGCAGCTTACATGGCTGCTTGGGACAAAGGGAAGCTGAGGGGAGTGGGGAGAGGTGAGGGAGACGGGCTACAAGTCAGGATGAGTACATCAGCTACGTGAGCCTGGAGCGTGGTGTGAGCTATGCAAACCGTGAGGGGGATGTGGTCCTTCTGGCAGGGTGTCCTTGATCCCAGTTTGTTAACAGGAAGGACATTGGGGTACGATTGTGGCCATCTGGTGAAGATCAGCAGACTTTTCTGGTGTCGTCCCGATTTCTCTGTTATAGCTCCTCTTTCTGGTCAGGGAAATGGGTCTTTGTCAGCACCACAAAGGATCATTGGTACGTCAGCCTGCTTCAGTTAACCTGTCTCTTCTTTTAATCCCCGGGATAAAATGGAAACTCAAGCAAATTGAGATGGTTAGTAAAATAATTTATCATTCCAATTTCACAACACCATGCCTGGCATTTACCATGAGCTCAGTAAGTATTAGCTTCATCTCTAGGTCATCCTGACCTAGAAAGCTGCCCTGTCCCAACTTCCTACTCAGGATAGAAGTAACTGTTAATAAAACCATATTCATCAATAATAGCACAGAAAAAATTATTTAAATGATATCTGTTCTTCCAGGGAAGTATAAACTGAGTGAGTCCAGGAACCATAGCTCAGCATTTTATCTCCAGAACTCAGTAGAGTGCCTATCACACAGTAGGGTTGTAATAGAATATTTGCTGAATGAATGAGTATTGTTATTCTTCTATTTTTTTTTTTCTGCATTCCACCTCTCAATCGAGTTTATATAAGGGGTTGCAGGTTGCCTACTACTAGGCAAGAACAATGCAACTTGGGTTGAGAAGTCACAAAACTGAAGGAAATGTGTTTTCAAAACTTTAACATCAAACATATTTAAACTTTCCTTGTTGAAATGTAGACATTTTCATTCTCTTTAAGGCTTTCACACATTTTTATTGGAAATAGTTGGCATTTCTTCCACAATATTTTCTATCTAGAAGAAAATACTGGGAACTTTGATCCTAAAATGCTAACAGCTACTTAAAACTTTATAGAAAACTATGCAATAGAAGAAACTGAAAGGAAGGGAACATGAAAGAAGTGTGGCAACAAACAGACAGGGGACTGCTGGGAGTTCATTTTGACTTAAGCAAACACACCGTTGGCTGAATTATAATAACTGAGGTCAAAAGACTCAAAATATTTTAAATATTTATTTCACTCCCCAGAATCTTTTTTTGTCATTTGATATTTTTCTCAATACTGAATAGAGTCATTAGAGAAGTTAACTCTTGGATCGAATTGTCCTTAATAAAAGAGGTGATTAACATACATACACACTCACACACACTAGCAAAAAAGGAGGTACACATATCGAAAAACAAACGTTCAAGAAGGATTAATCAGCGACTAAAAGTTTATCTTGTCTTCCTCATTTGGCCATCATGTAACTGAAGAAGGTTAATTCCTGTGTCTTCAATTATATTTGCCTTAATTATGCATTGAGATTTCAATTTTTCAATTCTGTTAAGAATTTGTCTTGTTTATTTTCATTAATGTCTGAAAACACAGTTCTCACAATCACTTTTCTCACCCAAAAGACAATCAGAGAATTGTGGCTTCTCCTTCTTCTAGGCTCAATTGTAGTGTCTTAACCAACATCACCCCCAAACCCAACTCACTGGAGATCAGTCCCATACCCACCAAGATGGCAGGGCAAGGAGAGGATTGAGGAGTCCTAGTGAAAAACTGGCCTGCTGCACCTGGATCAACTTGCTTGTGCAACAAGCTTGACTTTATCTCCTAATTCCAATTAATGGATTTCTAGTAACCAAGTCATGGTGTATTCACCCATCCCATTCCCTAGTCTAGTCTTCTGAAGTCCAGGGCCTGTTTAGCTTTCATTGTTTATATTCAGAAATCTACCCATTAATTAACCATCCTGCCCACCATCCCTCAGAAATCACCATAAATTCTCCAGGTTTGCTTCTGAGAATAATGAGTAAACTTTCATCCTCTCTGAAAATCTAGACACTAACCTATATACACAGTTCAGACCCCTTCTCCATTCTCCAGTGCTTCTGCAAAGTTCACCCCCAACATCCTGTAGCACATCTTCTAAACCTTCCCTTGAGATTTATAACAACAATAACCACTGACTAAGTGAGAAGCCAGTGGGGATGATGATTATTCTAGGACACATTCCCACAAAATCACAAATAATCCTGCTTGATTCCTGACATAACTGTCCAGCTACTTTTATCAAGGCTGGAAGTGATGTTCCTATAAATTTCTAAAGCAAGTTAAAATGATTGATATTCTTGAGTTTATTTCCCAGAGAAAAATATGGGTTTTGTTGTAATACATTTAGATATGATAGAACAACTTAAAGTTATTACTATGAAATAGCATAAGAAAAGAAAAAGAATGAAATTGGGCTTATTAAAATGCTGCAGAGGAATCGCAGAGAGAAAGAGGGATTAAGGAGAGCTTTATTAAAAGGTGTGGGCTATTTTAAGGGACTAGGGAAGTAGGGAATGTGGTCTCAGTATGGAAAATGGGTATCTTGGCAACTCTTGTTCAGCAGAGAGTTTTCAGCCACAGTGTGGCCTGTGGACAGCATTGTTTATATGGCTTTGACCATGCCCTTTGAAGGGGAAACCTGCGGGTTCTCTGGGTCCTTACCTGGTGCAGAGACTTGAAGTCCACACCAAGACTGATCACACGAAGGAAAGAGTTTATTAAGGCGGCAGAGGTCAGTAGACATAATCTCAAGTCTGCCTCCCCGAACAGGAGGCAAGGGTTTTTATTAGGATTAGACAAAGAAAGGTGGGGTGAGGGATGCCATTGATTAGCCATCCTGCCCACCATCTAGGGTCTGCAAAGTGGGCTTCAGAGGAGGGAGAGAAGGCGTGAGCTCATGGTTGCTGTTTTTCCTCACTTTAATTGCGCTCTTTAAAGTGTCCTTGGTCTCAGGCTTCTCCAACTGTTGTACGTTTTATTAGGTGTTGGTGAAGAAAAACCAGAGCTTGTTAGGGAGTGAAAAACAGGAACTTGCTTTGTGACTATAGGCAGTTTTCATTAATAACCAATGATGCACAGTTCCATGCTAGAAATTACAGGAGTGAGATAGCATAGTTAAAACTAAAATATCATTCGTTAGCTCAATCTGAAAATTAAAACTGCAGTGATACATATATCATATGACTGCTTTTGGTGTCTTTCACTGTCAGGAATTTTTAAAAATTTTAGGAACATCATAATCTGACTAGAAGAGCTAGAAGAGTACACAATGTCTTATTTCTCTGGAAATATGTGGACTATTTGTCCACAAAACCTTATTGAAACTCTGCACCTGTGTTGGAAATAGAAACTACTTTTCTTGGTCAAAGTGACCCGTGTGGCTAAGATCCTTCAGACGGGAGGGAGATATTCCGTTCTCCTAAACTTGATTTCGAACCACATATTTTCTCATCATCTATGCCTTTTGAGACACGGTATGTGGCTTGGAGCTGTGTACTCCAGAAAAGCATGTTCTTAAACTTAATCCATTCTTGTGGGTATGAACCCATTGAAAACGGAACCTACTGATAAGATTACTTCAGTTAAGGTATAGCCCAGCTGAATTAGGATGGGTCTTAATACAATGACTGCAGTCCTTTATAAGCAGAAGGAAATTCAGCTCCATAGAGAGAAATGCCCTTGAGAAGAATCCAGAAGTGAAAAGAACTCAGAGCAGCCAGGGGAGGCCACCATGTCACAGAAGAGCCAAGGACCAAGGATTTCTGGCAGGTAGCCCCAGAATGCCACAGTCCTGGGAGAAAACATTGCCTTGATGACAACTTGATTTTGGACTTCTCATAGCTTCAAAACTGTGAGCCAATAAATTCCCATTGTTTAAGCTAAACCATTGCTTGGTATTTGTTTTAGCAAGCAGGAGACTAAAACACAAGCTTTCTTAGCTTGTACATGATGCTAATTAACAAAAGCAATGTTTTACAAGTTGCCACCAGTAAAAGTTTCTTTATTTTATAAGGCTTATTTTTATAAATAAAAAAAAAAAGAAAAGGAAAGAAATTGCTGGGTTTCATCATAATTTTCAGTAAGGACTTAGCCAAGTAAAAACAGTGGGATTTGCTTCTTTAGAGTGTCATAATCTTACTATATAAAGAGCATTCTAAATCTTCTCGCAAAATTATCACCATTTGTTAAATGTCCTGCTATATTAGCTTAACAGAAAAAATTCATTTTAGAAAGTTAATGCAAATTGTTTATCTCTGTGGATTTTTTTTTAATGTTCAATAATGCAAGTAGTATTACAATTATTTTTCTCATTTCTAAAAAAATATTATAAAATATTCATTTTCCTGGGTAAACAGGTAAGAACTAGGAGTTTTCTATTTGCTTCTAACCTCATATTTTATTATCTTCCTTAAATAAATGCTGGAAAAAGAAAACATTTTCTGCATTTTAACATGGGGAAGAGCATTCTGTGTGTTGAATTTAATGAAGATATATTAAGGGTTAACTATGTGCCTGCCAATATGCAAAGCCTCTCGATATGAAAATGAGCAAGATCCAATAACCCCTTGTCTCTTTCCCAATGTTAACTGAGATTTCTAAAACAAAATTTGATTTCCAAATTCAGCAAAAAAGCAGTATTTTATAATTGAATATAGACTTTTATAAAGCAATTTTCTTAGGGGACACTGAGAGCATACATCCATCTATTAATGTAAAAGCATAACCCCAGTCCTTTGCCAACACAGAAGGATGCCCAACAGTAGATATTTACATTACTTGGCAAGATGCTGAGAGCAATACAATCAATAAGACTTTAAAATACATTTTGTCTTAGTAATCACAGGACCATTACTCTTTGTGGTGTCATTGAATTGCCCCTATAAGATTCACTAATGGTGCTGACAAAGAATACTCCCTTTTACAAGGAAAAAATAAGTATAGATTATTGCTTTCTGAAAAATAGAAAGACTGGTACGGATTAAACAGGGAATTATCTTCTGTTATAGATATCCATAAGAAAGGAAGAGTAATTTATGTCTTGGTAGATGTTCTTTTCCAATTTATCATTTATCATCACTTACAAAAAATGAATTTTTAAAAGAACATATTTCAACAGTCACTCAATATGCTCTTAAAAGTATGGCAGAGAGAAAGGGAATTAATATTTATTTACAAATCTATTTGTTTGGGGAAAAAAGAACGGATGTTTCTTCTTTCTTTTCATAGTTCTTTATCCATAATTAGATCATGCTTGAAAACATTTGGGGTTTTTTGAGCTGTGGGATCCTCATATGAACACCTGGCTACCAATGGAGAGATACTCAACAAATATAATAGATGCACAAGCATTACTAACTTGTGGACCCTTTTCTTTCCTGTTTTACTTGTTGTCTTTGCCTCTCCAATACTTTGCCTCTCACATTTAATCTTTTTATGTCCACTAATGCAACCATTCCATCAGCTATAAGACATTCACCTCTGAAATATTTTATCTTGTCTCTGCTTTAAATTTCCTAAATCAGATTGGCTATTCATAGATAATTTATATTTCTAGCCAATGGCAGAAGGCTATACCTTTCTGCTCTGAAATTATTAGATTCAACCATTTCTGATTTGCAATTTGCAACATCTTCCTTGCTATCATCCTGATCTAAACCAACATTAACTCTTCTTGAAGTGTGGCAATAAGTTTCCTATGTGTCCTTGCTTCACTTCTCAGCATAGTACCCATATGACCCTTTTAAAATTTAAGACAAATCATTTCACTGCCTTACTCAGCATCCTATATTCATTGCTCAGTTTACTTAAAGTAAAATTCAAAATCTACAATCCCTTTGTTATCTGGTCCATTTCACCTCTCTGACTGCTACTCCTACTGGTTTCCCACTGACACACTTAGCCCCAGACATCTGGCCTCTTTGATTCTTGAGCACGCAAAGCTCCTCCTTCCTTAAGTCCATCACTCTAGCTGTTCCTTCTGCCTTAAGCATTCTTTCTCGTGGTATCTGCTTCTTAAATACTTCCAGGCCCTCAAGTCTTTGCTCAAATCTCACATTTACAAGGAAGCCTATATTTATCATTCCATTTGATACCTACACTACAGCTCTTGTAAGTGGCATACAGTTGAGTTTTTTGTTTGTTTGTTTGTTTATTCATCTGGCACTGGAGTTTTTTCCATTTGCATTTTATGTAATTACTGATAATTTAAGGTATTATGTACCATATTACTATTTATTTTCAATATGATACAGTTGTTTTATGTTTTTTGTCTGTTCTAAACTTCTTTTTTGGTTTATCATATATTTTAGTTATTCTATAGTCTCTCTATTGAATTATTCTTGTTTTGTTTACCATTACTTACTCAAGAGATTACATGTTTCCCTGGCTTATTATAGTAGGGGACAAATTACTATCTTTAACATTTCACTAATAATTCTTAAACTTCAGAAGATTTTGAATCCATTTATTCTACTCCCATCTTTGTGTTACATAATCATGCATTTAAATCCCACAAAATATTGTTTTTGTTTTGGAAAATCAATGTTAAGTGATATTTACCTACATATTTATCTTTTCCAGTGTTCTTCATTATTTCTGCTTTTCCTAATTTTTTTCATTGGGAATGATCCAACTTCTTTTAGGATTTATTTTAATGATGGTCAGTTTTGAACAAATTCTCTAACTTTTTTGTTTGTCTGAAAATGTCTCTATTTCTACTTTATTTTAAAGTTTTCTCTGGGTCTAAAAAGCTAAGTTTTCCAATTCCGTGCCCTCCAGCACTTTAAATACATCATTCCCTTGTCATCTACTTCCTCATTTTTATTGAAAATTCAGTCTCCAGCCTTTTGTATTGTTATTCCTTTCAGGGTAATGTGCCCTCCTACATCCCACCCCCAGCTCTAATGCCTAAAATTCTTTTCCCTTTCTCTTTAGTTTCCAGTACATTTACTATGGTGTATCTAGGTGTAATTCTCTTTCTGCTCATCTTGATTGGGGTTCACATAGCTTCCTGGATCCGTGGGTGGTTGGCTTTCATCAGTTTTAGAAAATTCTCATCCATTATCCTTTCAATTATTACTTCTTTCCTATTCTCTCTCTTCTTCTCTGAAACTCCAATTGCAACATGTTGGACAGTTTGAATGTATCCCACACATATCTCTTACATTTTTCTGTTTTAAAATATGTTTTCTCTCAGAAATTCAGTTTTGATGTTTTCTATTGAACTGCATTTCATTTCACTAATTGTCTCATTTCTTATGACCATTAAACTGTTGTTTGTTTGGGTTGTTTCATTTTTCAGTTTTTCAAATTTCTACATATTACTTTTATAGATTCCAATTTTCTGGTGAAATTATTCATCCTCCCATCTCTTTTCTCCGTTTTTCCCCCCTCTATTTATTTGGTCATATTTATAGTATTCTGAAGTATTTGTCTGCTAACTCCAATACCTGGTGGGTCCATGGTATTGTTTTTGTTGTTTGTTTTTTTCTCTTGGACTTTTGTTATATGATTCTCTCTCTTGACATACACAGAAATTTCAACTAAATGCCCAAAGTTGTTGAGAAAAGAAAGTGCAGGAAAAAGTTTATCTCAAAATTTTCAAACATACTTTTTAAAAACATACTTAATGTGGTATGCTGGTAAATCTTTAAATTTGACTTTCAAAAAGCACATTTATTTCAATAATTTGAATAGCCATGTAGACAGAATCAGTGAGGAGATGTA
>JAKSZT010054341.1:1683976-1709339 GCA_026826555.1 Tolypeutes matacus | reverse complement strand
AAAAATAACAGAGTTGAGAGTTATATCTACCTCTGTCAGCTTTAACATGCATTGTTGGGGACTGAATCATGTCTCCAACAAAAGGCATGTTCATACAATAGAAGTAATATTTTCACCATGGTGTTGATCTCAAGATCAAATATTATTGCATCTAACACAGATGGGTAATAAATACAAAGTCATATTTAGGACCTTTTTTTAATTATCTAAAAATATGATATTTTACAGTCCCATACAGGGGGATTGGAAATCTCTCTATATAAGATTAAGTCCTTTCTTATAACCATCTTTATGTGTAATACACAAAATTGGAATATATAAATATAGCGTTTATGGTTGAATTTCTAACAATATCTACCGAAATACCTGTCTTCTTTAAAATTTTCCTTGTAAAATAGTTAGTCCTATCTTCACCATTCTTATAGAAGAAAAAATTGAGAAATTAAAAGTAAGAAGAACTCCAGAACAAATGATTATTGTTGGAGAATCACTGAAGGCCTATCATAGGTGCACATATCCTGTGATTATTTCTAGAACATACAAAGTTTCTTAATTCATATCTTTATTTTTAGTCCCAAGACTTCATGAACTGATCTTTCCATTCCCCTTCTTTGCTTTCAGATTGCCTTATAACCCAATGCACTGTCATTCCAGACTTACTTCTAAATAGTTTAAACCTTTCATCATAACATTTTCCCTAAGTATCACATGCCTCTTTTATTCTATATATTTTTATTGCTAGTAACTACAATGTAATGTGACATAATACCAAATAAATGAGAGAACACAAAGAAAACTTAGTCATTGATAATATCCATCTATTTCTTTTTTTTATTTAAATTTTTTTTATTTTCTTAAAGACACTCAGATTTTACATGTCACACAAAAAAACATAAGGGACTCCCACATGCCCTGCTCTCCACACCTCCCACATTCCCCCACATCAACAACATCCCCCATCAGTGAGGCGTTGGCAAGATGAATAATGGCCTGTATCTGTCACTGCAACACCATTCAGGACAAATCCCAAGTCAAAGAAATGCCCCTGTATTACACCTATTTTTCTCTCGCCCTGCCCTCAGAACCTCTAGTGGCCACTGCCTCCACATCATTGATGCAATTTCTTCCATTGCTTGATTCACAATAAATCTATAGTAGAATACCAGCAAGTCTACTCTAGTCCATAGTTCATTCCCCAATCTTGAGGACTCTGGAATGGCAATGCCCACTCCACCTCTAACTGAGAGAGGGCTGTGATCCCATATGGCCGATGGATGGGATTTCCCTGCCCACAGTTGCAGGTCCTCTTGACTCCCCAGCATGGTAGCTGTCCATCACCACCTCCACGCCAGTTGTCCTGGGTCAGACCAATGACCTGGAGAGTAGGTGTTCCATCTATTTCTGATCTTTCTTGAAATATAAATAAGATTAAGCTTGATAATAGTTAGCTTTCTTTGCATACTGGGAGATATTCCTGTTAAATCCATCTAATATGATATGCAATGTGGATAAAGAGTTCAAAGAGCATTCTGTTACATCAAAAGAAATACTAGTCCCAAAACAGAAAAATAAAATTACATTATTCCTTCTCATTAACATCCTAAGAAATTCGGCACATTATATTTTACTGTTCTGTCATTGTTGACATTTTACAAGAAGAAGCCACCATTTTGGCAAACAGAGAAATTCATCTTGGACCCTGGAGACAACTCACTCACACACACACAAACCCACACAAAACAGTGTGATAATATCTGATAATTATAATCAAGCCCATAAAATGCTTTAGTTTAAAAGGTCCTTAACAATATTGTAGAGATTATTTTATTTGTATGCTTGAGAAATAATGAGAGAAAATCAATTAGCTTTTAATTGACCTGACTTTTTCATGATCTCTTGTAGAACAGAAACAGTGATTTATTCAATAATGACCCAAGTAGTTCTACAACTGCTGCTCTTACAGGTCAGTCACAAATCTGCTGCTAACTGCTGTAACTACTCTCACACATTAATGAATATACAAATATAATCATTGAATTGCATTCCGTAAGTACCCTTCTGGCCTGGAATTTGCAATACTGATAAGTTAATATACAAGTGTGATGAGGTACCAATTTTATATGATAGAAGGGAAAACAAATTAAAGCAGGCTTCCTGCTGCTCAGGAATTTTTGAGAGTCATTTATAAGGAAATAAATGACTCTTTATAACAGTTCTCTTGTATTATGTTTTCTTGTTGATAAGATGACTGAACTGAAGGCGGCAAGATGGCGTTAGTGTAGGAGGGCTCACACTGCAAGCTCCCAGAGCAAGGCGGATTGTGGACGGGGTCCTGCCCAGGGGTCTGTGCTGTGCACGCGTGGAGTGAGAAACTTGGGACATCTATCTGCGCGGATCGGCGGCGTGGACCGAATGGTGCAGATTCGTGAGTTTTGAGGCTGCCGGTGGAGGTTGGCACAGGCGGCTGAGCCCCGCGGTTAGGGAAAAAAAAATAAAACGGCCATTTGGAGCTGCGGGAGGGGCGAAAAAGTTTTATTTTCTGGGGATCTGGCTGACTGGCGCCACTTGGACGTTCTGTGAACAGAGCAAACAAGCTAATTAGAACCGGAGTGGGGATTTTGGTCGGGGAACGGAGCTGATTTCCCTAGCCACCCAGGGATAAGACCCAGGCTGCTGCGGAGCCAGGAGGAAGGGACACTTCCCAAAGAAGGGAGGGTTCGGTTGGAAGACAGGGAACGGAATTTTATATTTTTAGACATTGATCTGGCTGCCTGCACCGCGCCGTGGCTTTGGGGAGCAGATAAGCCGACCTGAAGCAGCACCAGGCTGAGAGCAGACGCGAATCTGCACTCAAACTGATTTACTGAGCAGCCCGGTGACGCTGGAGCTCGGCGCCAGAAGGGGCGGAATCCGCCATCTTTAGCACTCCTCACTGACTAACATCAGAGCTTCAGCTAACCTGGGGAGTCCGGAAAGTGGGACGTGCTTGATTAATTTCCAAGGGCCCAGCTAGGGTACATTCCGTAAGGGGGTTGGTCTAGAAGAGGAATTATTTTTGGTCCTGCATTTGGCTAAAAAAAAAAAAAAAAAAAAAGTGAGGTCACCTCAACAAATAAAAAATAAATTCTTTTTAATTTAGTTTAATAGCTAAAAGCTGCTTCAGGACCTGCATATAGAACCCTGTGGGGAAATTGATTGATAAATACAAGTAGGCAGGAAGGATCCACGTGGACCCTAGGGGAATCATTGACCCCCCTTAGCTCCGTTTGACTGCTTGCCTGTGTGGATCTTTGGTTTCTCTCTGTTACTTTCTGGTCTATTGCTATTATTCCCATTTTCCTCCCCCCTTCCTTTTTCCTTCTATTTTTTTTTAAATAGGTGCTGCCAAATGGTCGCTTCTTTGCTGGGCTTCTTATTCAGTAATTTCCCACTCGCTGTATATATTGATTCTGTATTACAAACTATCGCTTATCCTTCCTGCATGTTTCTGCCTTCTGTTTTCTGTTGTGGCTCTTAGAGACAACATTTTTTCATAAGCCCACAACTTAAGGGTGTCAATTTCTATCCCATCTATTTTGTTTTCTTCTTCTTCTTTTTTCTTTTTTTTTTATTAGTATTAACTTTTTCCTTTCAGACCTTTCTCTACTATTTCTCTACCTCCTCATAATTCTAGCCTTCTAAATCACTATATATATATATTCCTCCATTTGTTTTCCCAGTCCAATGTAGGAACTCCATATTTTTTCCTAGTACTCTACACTGCGTACACAAGTTAAATATTCATCTCATTAAGTCTCATTTTGCCCCTCTTCTAACTTTTATCAATATTTCTATTATCCTTCTGCCTTCCTTACATCTTTTGATTCCTCTGGCCCTAACCTTTTGCCTTCAAGGGAACATAGAAAGAAGCAAGGAAATAAAATAAGAAGAAGAACTGCCAAAGAGAAAACTTAACTCACACGCAGAACTACCAGCTAAATAAAACTCTAGAGCATACAGAAAAGCTAATCAACTGAACAAACCCATCAAGATAATATGATGACCAGAGGGCAACAGAAAAATACAAATGACTCTGAGAAACTGGAAAACATGGACCAGTCCAGTGCACAAAATAAAAACCAGGAAGCAATGCAGTACATTGAACAACTAATCAAAGCTATCCAAACAAATATCATGGACCAACTTAAAGAACTGAAGGAAGAGATTAAGGATATAAAGAAGACACTGGGAGAACATACTGAAGAAATAGCTAACACACCTAAAAACGTAATGGATATGTTGGCGAACAAAGACACAAGTCAAGAAATGAAAAAGACGCTGGATTCACATGGCAGCAGAATTGAACGGTCAGAGGAAAGAATTAGTGATATGGAAGACAATACAGTTGAAATCAAAGAGATTGTAGAAAAGATAGACAAAAAGAGAGAAAAAATCCAGTATGGTCTCAGGGAATTAACTGATAATGCAAGACGCACAAACATACGCATTATGGGCATCCCAGAAGGAGAAGAGAAGGGAAAGAGAGCAGAAGGAGAGTTGAAGGAAGTTATGGCTGGAAACTTCCCAACTCTATTGAGAGAGATGGATGTGCAGATCCAGGAAGCACAGCGCACCCCAAATAGTATAAATCCCAACAGGCCAACTCCAAGACATATACTTGTCAAACTGTCCAATACTCAAGACAAAGAGAAAATACTCAAGGCAGCAAGAGAAAAGAGAACCATCACATACAAGGGAAGCACAATAAGATTAAGTGCTGATTTCTCAGCTGAAACCATGGAGGCAATAAGACAGTGGTATGACATAGTCAAAACACTAAAAGAAAAAAACTTCCAGCCACGAATTCTCTATCCAGCAAAATTGGCATTCAAAAATGATGGAGAGTTCAAAATATTCACAGATAAACAGCAATTAAGAGAGTATGTCAAGAAGAAACCAGCACTTCAAGAAATACTAAAGGAATCTCTACAAGTTGAAAGGAAAAAACAAAGGAGAGAGAGTTGGAGGAGAGTTTAAAAACAACTGAAAACTCAAAAAGAGAAACAAAACAACTTATGACATACATTAACCCAAAGAAAAAATGACTGAAGTAAGAAATTCGTTACGAGTAATAACACTGAATGTTAATGGATTAAATTCACCAATCAAAAGACACAGACTGGCAGAATGGATAAGAAAATATGATCCATCTATATGATGTCTACAAGAAACCCACCTTCGGCCCAGGGATTCAAGGAGGCTGAAAGTGAATGGCTGTAAAACCATTCTACAAGCTAACAATAGCCAAAAAAGGGCAGGAGTAGCTATTCTAATATCAGACAAAATAGACTTTAAATGCAAAACTATTGTAAGAGACAAAGATGGACACTACATATTAGTAAAAGGAGTAATCTCTCAAGAAGAGAGAACAATCATCAACATTTACGCACCTAATCGAGGTGCCTCAAAATACGTGCGGCAAACTCTGGAAAAACTAAGAGGAGAAATAAATTCCTCTACAATTATAGCAGGGGACTTCAACACACCATTATCATCATTAGACAGAACATCTAGGCAGAGAATCAATAAAGAAACGAAGGCACTCAACAATACATTAGAAGATTTGGACTTAATAGACATATACAGAACACTACACCCAAATACAGCGGGATTTACATTCTTCTCCAGTGCACATGGAACATACTCCAAAATAGACCACATGCTAGGCCCCAAAACAACACTCAATGAATTCAGAAAGATTGAGATTATACAAAGTAATTTCTCTGACCACAACGGAATGAAGTTGGAAATCAATAAGGGCCAGAGAAACAGGTTAGGCACAAGGATATGGAAGTTAAACAACACACTCTTAGACAAACAGTGGGTCAAAGAGGAAATTTCAAAAGAAATCAGTAACTACCTTGAAACTAATGAAAACAACAACACAACATATCAAAACCTATGGGATGCAGCGAAAGCAGTCCTGAGAGGGAAGTTCATAGCCATAAATTCATATATTAAAAAAGAAGAAAGAGCTAAAATTGAAGACCTAACTGCACACTTGGAGGAATTGGAAAAACAACAACAAACTAAACCTAAAGGAAGTAGAAAACAGGAAATAACCAAGATTAGAGCAGAACTAAATGAAATAGAGAATAAGAAAGCACTGGAAACAATAAACAAAACCAAAAGCTGGTTCTTCGAGAATATCAACAAAATTGACAAACCCTTAGCCAGACTAACAAAGAAAAAGAGAGAACAGATGCAAATACATAAAATAAGGAATGAGCAAGGTGATATCACTACTGACCCCACAGAAATAAAGAGTATCATAAGAGGACACTTTGAAAAATTATATGCCAACAAGAATGACCATTTAGAGGAAATGGACAAGTTTCTAGAAACCCACAAACAGCCGACATTGATGAAAGAAGAAATAGATGAACTCAACAGCCCAATTACAAGTAAAGAGATAGACTCAGTCATTAAAAACCTCCCAACTAAGAAGAGTCCAGGACCAGATGGCTTCACAGCTGAACTTTACCAAACATTGCGGAAAGAGCTAACACAAATTCTACTTAAGCTCTTCCAAAAAATAGAAGTAGAAGGAATATTACCTAACTCATTTAACTGTATCATATAAATTATAAACTATACTGTAAATCACTGACAATGTTTAATTGCTATATTTTGCTATCTGCATAACAGTTATAACAATGCTAACAACCAAAAAAAAGGGGGGGAGTTAATATGGGGTGGGGAAGGGGGGGTGGTTTTGTATCTGGGAGTCTCCGGCACTCCGTGTGTGACTTTGCTGTGACCTAAAAGTTCTTTGAAAATTAAATGAAAAATTGGGAGAAAATGGGGATTGAGAGGAGGAAAGTGTCATGGCACACCAGACATCCGATAACACAGTGATAAAGGGAAGGAAAGAAGGGAAAAAAGAAAAGAGAAAGGAAATAAAAATGAGTATATATATATATATTTTTAAAGGCATTTCCTTTGCTTTTTTGCCCAATTTTTTGAATGTCCCAATGCACTAATTATATTTTATTTTGTTTTGTTCTTTGTTTGATTATTTGTTTTTTTTTTCTTCTCTCTTTTTTTTTTTTTTTTTTTTTCCCCTGAGTTTCCTTATGTTTGTCTCTTGCATGTAAGCTTATGACACTGGTTTCATTTTCCTAGTATATGTATTTGATTATTTTATGGACTAAATGTTCATGGAGGATTTGGATCACAGAAGGGTTACAATGGGTACTGAGGGGGATTATTGAGGGGGGTGTCTGGGGGGGGTTTGTGGGGATTGGTTCATCCGAATATACATAAAAGATATACAAAATCATTCAAAGGATCGGGGGATGGGGCATGGTCACGATGGGTGGATAATCACACAATAAATGAGGGAATCTGAATTCCTAGCCTGGAGAGCTCTGCCACAATCTCCAAGGGAGCAGCAATAGTCCTCTGAGTGTAGGGACAGTGCCTGCCAAAATAGGATGACCCACTGATGTTTTTGTTTGTTTGTTTGTTTGTTTTTATTGATGACTACCCTTGTGAGTCTTTGCTCTTGTAAATGAGACTTAGCCTGCAGTTGTGGGGTGCCTAAGGGTTGCCACCAGAGAGCCTCCTTGTTGCTCAAATGTGGCCTCTCTCTAAACCAAACTCAGCATATGATTGCATTACCTTCCCCCCAACGTGGGACATGACTCCTGGGGATGAGCCTCCCTGGCAACGAGGGATTAATACCAAGTGCCAACTGGCAGCTTTGTGCAGTGGCAGTATCGTAGCCAATGAGGTTTATCCGAGGCACGATTATTGCTAATTGAAAACTTTTCCCAAGTGCCAACTGGCAACACAACTGGAAAAAGACCTTGAATAAAAGGGGGAAATGGTAAAGACAAATGAGTTCAAGTGGCTAAGAGACTTCAAAGAGAGTCGGGAGGTCATCCCAGAGGTAACTCTTACGCACACCTCAGTAGGAGCTCATAGAACATTTAAGTGCCTATCACCCCACTCAGTGGAGTTCCTGAGAGCTCCGGAGACACCCTGGTTCTATATAAGGGGGGATAGCCCCAGAGACTGATGCCTTATCAGTGGGTTCTATTTTGGAATCTGTGCTCCTGAGAGTGACAGAATTAGACTCAAATAAGTCCTCCCTGCACATGGTTCACCAGTCCCTTCTATTCAAACCTACATGTGATGCTGGAGTTTCTTAGGTATACTTCCAGAGACTGGAGCCTCCTGCCTACCTATGTGCCAAGTGTGCATGAAATCTAGGTGGAGCTGCAACTCCTACCCTACAGCTCAATGGACTCATCCAAGTCACCTGGTGAGGAGACAACGATGGGAAATGGCCATCCCAGGGAATGGAGAGGGCCTGCATCTGCAGGCAGGATCATCCCACCCATTATATCCATGGGATATAAGCCCTCTCTCACTTGGAGTTGGAGTGGACATCACCATCCCAGTCGCCTCTGGATTGGGGGAAGAACTATGGACTAGAGTGGACTTGATGGTATTCTCTTGCTCACATATGGTGATTCTTGCAATGCAAGAAATTATAGCAATGAGGTGGAGCCGGTGGCCCTTGACCGTTTTTTGGGTAGGGAGGGGATGAGCAGTTGAAATACAGGGGCTTCTTTGGGAGTTGGGGGTTGTCCTGAGTACTGTTGTGGCAATGGATGTAGGCCATTTTAAATCAGCACACATCACTCAGAACTGAGTGGGAGAGAGTGTGGTCTACAGTGTGAACTGTGGTCTATGGTTGGTGGCAAGGCTCCAGGATGTGTAAGTTCATTGAGGTTGGTGGGCCACACTTGTGGGAGATGTTTGTGTGGGATGTGGTGGGAGGTGTGGGAGGTGGGCAACATGGGAATCCCAGTGGGTTCCGTGTAATATTTTGGGTAATCTAAGCACCTCTTAAGCACCTCTTAAAATATATGTGTGTGTATATATATATATGTATATATATATATATAACATTTTTGTAAGCAAATACACATATATGCATATATATTTATATATCATTTTGCAAATGTTTGTATGTATTGTGAGAATTTTGATTTTTACCCATAATAAAATTAAAAAAAAGGCTCTAATAGTTTGTTCAGGTGCCTGGCTGAAACAGAGATCAAAAGATGGCTGACATTACCTGAGGTCAAAAATGCCAGAATTGCCCTATTATACTGTAGATGAGGGGATCCAAAGGCTTAGAGAGATTGGGTTATCATGTTAGAATGGGTTTAATATGTAAAACCTCCTCACCCACCCGATGAATGTCCAGAGGACACATCTTTCACCCGGACTGTGAGGAATAAATTTGTGAGACCAACTCCATCTTCCCTGAAGAGTTCTGTGGTCACTCTTCTCTGTAGTTCAGAAATTAACTTAGGTGTTAGTGTCACTGAACTGGGATCCTTAAACATTATGGGGATGATCTGATCCTAGGCCTTCAGCCAAAGACAAGGTGAGCTTGGCTACCACAATGAAGACTAGACTCAAAGCAGCAATCAACATAGTCTGAGTAGAAGAGACCTATGGCGTTGGCTAATAAATCATGGGGTACCTAGAAGTAAAATATATGAACAGTCTACTAAATTCCTACTTGATCTGTATAAGCAGAAGACTTTTAGGTCAAGTGAACAAAATTCTAACTTAAATTACAAAAACAGAGTTATGGCCCCTAAATCAATTCCCAGATGAGACAGGTCACAGACCCAGATCCCCTTCCTTAGGAAAGGACCTTGTTACACTGCCAAAAATTTATACTGTTAATCTTCCCAGCCTTCCCCAAAAACACCAACAGCCTTTTACCAGGGTAACTGTGCCCTGGGGAAAAGGAAATAATGAGACATTTCAGGTACTATTAGACACTGTCTCAGAAGTGACATTAATTCCAGGAGATCCAAAACGTCACTGTGGTCCACCAGTCAGCGCAAGCGCTTAAGGAAGTCAGATGATTGATGGAGTTTTAGCTCAGGTCCATCTCGCAGTGGGTCCAGTGGGTCCCTGGACCCATTCTGGGGCTATTTTCCCAGTTCCAGAATGTATAATTGGAATAGATATACTCAGCAATTGGCAGGATCCCTACCTTGGTCCCCTGACTTGTGGAATGAGGGCTATTATGGTAGGAAAGGCCAAGTAGAAGCCACTAGAACTACCCCTAGCTAGCAAAACAATAAATTAGAAGCAATACCGGATTCCTGGAAGGACTGCAGAGATCAGTGCCACCATCAAGGACTAAAAAATGCAGGCGTGGTGATTCCCACTATATTGCCTTTCAGCTCTCCTATTTGGCCCGTGCAGAAAATGGATGGATCTTGCAGGATGACAATGGATTATTGTAAACTTAACCAAGTGGTAACTCTAATTGCAGCTGCTGCTCCAGGTGTGGTATTGTTGCTTGAGCAAATCAACACACCCCCTGGTACCTGGTATGCAGCTATTGATCAGGCAAGTGCTTTTTTCTCAAATGCTGCTAGTAAGGATCACCAGAAGCAGTTTGCTTTCAACCAGCAATGCCAGCAGTATACCTTCACTGTCCTGCTTCAGGGGTATATCTACTCTCCAGCCTTATGTCATGTATCTTGTACCTTAGAGAAAATAATAATAATAATAGTAATAGTAGCAGTAGTGGCAGCAGCTGCTATATAGAATTGGCACCTGGAATAAGTGAAAGAATCTAAATTTGTGGCTTTAGTTTAGTGCAACTAGTTAACCACAGGCTGTGAGGATATAAATATTTCAACATGGAATACTAGGGACCTTGCTATGTCATAACAATACATTTGGACACATGGTCACCTAATGTATATTGGAACATGGATCCCATGATCTTTTTAGCTTTTACATTTGGGAAAATTTAGAAAAATTTCTAAATGTTGTTTACTGGTTATTTTTGCCATTTTTAGCAAGATCCTATGAGTGAGATGATCTCAATCTACAGCTAGCCAGTACAAAAGTAGAAATGGAAGAAATATAGCTTTGTTAAGGAAAACAATTTCTTCAGCATTATGTTATACACGTTGATGGAGAATCTAATAATTTTGATCCTTGTGGACTTCAAAATACAAAACAGTTCTGTATTTAAAACTGAAGTAGCTAAACTTAAAGGACACAGTTGCCTCAGAATTTCCATAGACACCCATTATTTCATGTGTCCACCATCAAGTTGTGAAGGACAGAACTCACCCGTAAATAATAGACCAGCCTGAAGGCTTAAAAATTGTATCTTGAGATAAGATCACTAGCTTCCTTTTTTCTCCCGTGGACGCCGCTGAGGAAGCGTTGTGGAAGCCTTTCCTCCCGCTGCCATTATGTCTAAGTCAGAGTCTCCTAAAGAGCCTGAGCAGCTGTGGAAGCTCTTCATTGGAGGATTAAGCTTTGAAACAACTGATGAGAGTCTGAGGAGTCATTTTGAGAAATGGGGAGCACTCACGGACTGTGTGGTAATGAGAGATCCAAACACAAAGCGTTCCAGAGGCTTTGGGTTTGTCACGTATGCCACTGTGGAGGAGGTGGATCCAGTCATAATGCAAGGCCACACAAGGTGGATGGAAGAGCTGTGGAACCAAAGAGGCCTGTCTCAAGAGAAGACTCCCAAAGCCCAGGTGCCCACCTAACTGTAAAAAAGATCTATGTTGGTGGTATTAAAGAAGACTCTGAAGAGCATCCCCTAAGAGATGATTTTGAGCTATATGGGAAAATTGAAGTAATCGAAATCATGACTGACCAAGACAAGAAGAGGGGCTTTGCTTTCATTACCTTTGATGACCACGACACTGTGGATAAGATTGTCATTTAGAAATACCATACTGTGAATGGCCAAAATGGTGAAGTAAGGAGAGCCCTGTGTAAGAAAGAGATGGCCAGTGCTCCATCCAGCCAAAGAGGTCGAAGTGGTTCAGAGAACTTTGGTGGCAGTCATGGAGGTGGCTTTGGTGGAAATGACAAAATGGAGGAAACTTCAGTGGTCGAGGTGGCTTTAGCGGCAGCCGAGGCGGTGGTGGATATGGTGGCAGTGGGGATGGCTATAATGGCTTTGGTAGTGATGGGAGCAATTTTGGAGGTGGCAGAAGCTGCAGTGAATTTGGCAATTACAACTATCAGTCTTCAAATTTTGGACCCATGAATGGAGGAAACTTTGGAGGCAAAAGCTCTGGCCCTTATGGAGGTGGAGGCCAATACTTTGCCAAACCATGAAACCAAGGTGGCTGTGGAGGTTCCAGCTGCAGCAGTAGCTACGGCAGTGGCAGAAGGTTTTAAACACTGCAAGGCAACAAAGCTCAGCAGGAGAGGAGAGCCAGAGAAGTGACAGGGAAGCTACAGGTTACAACAGATTTCTGAACTCAGCCAAGCACAGTGCTGGCAGGGCCCAGCAGCTACAAAGAAGACATGTTTTAGACAATGCTCATGTGTTTGGGCAAATAAAACACGAGGACTGTATTTGTGACTAATTGTATAAAAGGTTAGTCTGTGGAAAGTGTAAAGCATTCCAACAAAGGGTTTTAATGTAGTTTTTTTTTTTTACACCCATGCTGTTCATTGCTAAATGTAATAGTCTGATCATGATGTTGAATAAATGTGTCTTTTTAGAAATGTGCTGTATAAAGTTAGTCTACTCTAAAGTCATCTTGAGAAACCGTCCCAACAATATAAAGTTAGAATTCCTTCGGGGTGATGCCAGGTCCCATTCAAAATTCATTTACAACCTTAGAAGACTGCTTGTGGGCAGAGAAGCCTTTTGTTGTCTTCAGAAACCTCAGTGTAGTTGAGCTGACAGTGTGTTGTAACCTGGAGTTCATCCTTAAAAGGTCACCCAAGCAAAATTACAGAATTTTATTTGCTTATGAAAATGATTGTTGGCACATCCTATGCAATATATCTAAATTGAATAATGGTACCAGATGAAATTATAGATGGGAAATGAAACTCTTGTATCATCCGTATCATGCGTAATCAATAAACAATTTGATATCCTCTTGAACAAAAAATTGTGTCTTTCACATGAACTTTCACTCTGGTTACTCATATATGGAAATTCCCAGAAGTAAAGAGATACCAGAGATTCACTAAGGTTTTTTTATGACCTCAATAACACTAAGTGTAGTCTTCAAAATCTTATGACTATTCAGTGCTCAGTACAATCCACTGGCCCCTAAATATTCTAAGAGTGCAAGTGAGCTGAAAAAGTCTTCCAATGCCCACTTAGGATGTTTACCTGGAGGATAAATAATAAGGAAGAATCTTCCAGAGGGCATATCTTGTGGCCAAGGAAGGCCATACACAAGGAAGTTTTCCCCAGAAAACAAAACAAGAGGCGGTCAGGAAGTTTGCCCCCCTTGCCTACCTTGGACAGGTCCTCACAGATACTAAAGGTGATTCTGATTCTCATATTAGAACTAGAAAGTTAGAAGAAGAGGCCAGGGTGCAAAGAGGTGCAATAGTCAGAAGATGGAACTGGCAGAGAAGAGAAATAAAAAAGCTTCTCTTTTTGCTTTGAATGTCCCCCTATCAGCTATCACCCAAGAGGAACATCAGACTAAAAGGTGTAGTGGGAACCACATAGTTCTCCTACATGGCCATTCCACAGGAAAGAGGGAAGATGCTGCTGCAGGGTCCTCGGTGGGAACATTTTTACTAAGCAGTTGCTGATACGAAACAGTTCAATGTAAACCAGTCGCCATCTTTGTCTTTAAAAATATTAATCCTTATACAAAAATACTACACATAGAAACAGTAAATGCAGCCTGCATAAAAATAAGTACTTAGGATGTCAAATAAATTCAAATAGAAGATTGTAATGTTAGTTAAAATTAATTACTTACCTGATAAACAATAGGTAAATGTATCATAAAGTAATCACATTAATGCTATAACAACTATTTATTTGTATTACAAACAAAACTGTTTTACTCTTTTTGTACACTATTTATAAAAAGACTTTACAAAGAATCCCCAAATTAATGATTTAGTAGCCACAGGGGCAACCTAAAAATTGAAAATATTAATTAAATCAAGAAGATATTTATGATTAATTATGTTCCTGGAGCACCAAACCTTATTCCATCTACCAATTATTTTCTATTTTATCCCAAAAGCCATGAAATTTGAGGCTTTGATTCCAGAAAATGTTCATTACATTTTCAATCTATCATGCTTTCATTTTACTTTATAAATCAGGTCTTTAAAAAGGCCTTAAGTGCTCTTTTGACCTGCATTTCATTACACCAATCCGATTTTGAACTAATTAAATTTCGTTTTCAAAGTTCTTAATTTATTAAATTGAAAAAGTTACTTGAACCATAGGAATACTTTCCCCTGCTTTAGAAGACAATGACCTCATACGTTACATCTAAGTTCCGTCTAAGTACCTCTCACTTGCCTTTGGTTCAGGCAGGGCACCTTCACCTGTACAATTTAATGATACTCAGGAACAAGTCATGAGCCCCTGTAGAAAAGGATTTCCTGATCCACTTTACTTTTTCTTCTAGTATTCATAATATCTCCTCCAACTTCTCTCTTTAATTAGACACGCCTAATGATTAACACTGGCCAATCTGCATGCAGTTACAACTATGAAAAACTATCGGAGGATGAAAGCCTGGGTGGAATTATCCACTTGGCAGTGGGTATTGCCTAACTATCAAGGATGAATACACTATGCATTTTCAAGTCCATTCAATGAAAAGGTCCTAGAATCTGGGCTCAAGCAAAAGGGTGATGTCAAACAAGACTTCAAGTAGGAATTCTTAAATTCAAGCAAGAACTAAGACCTTTTTTGCACTTAATTTTCCTTTATCAAACAGCTTCATTGAGGTGTAATTGACATATAATTCACTGAATACATTGAAAGTGTTCGATTTAATAAGTTTATAATATATACATACCCAAGAAATAATCGGCACAATTCTGATAATGAACACACCCATCACCCAAAAAGTTTCCATCTGCTGCTTTTTAATGCCCCTATCTATTCCTCCACCCTTGTCTCCAAGCAACCAATGCTTATTTTCCATCACTTTAGAATATTTGCATTTTCCAGAATTTTATATAAATGGAATCTTAGTGTGTTCTCTTTTTTTATGCCTCTTTTTACTCAGCAAAATTATTTTTACTATTGATCCATGTTGTAGCATGTGTTAATAGTTCATTTCTTTTTATTGAATAGATATACTGCTGTGTTTATGAATTTACCTGTTGATGGACATTGGGGTTTTTACCAAAATTTATTGATTACAAATAAAGTTATTAAGAACATTCCTGTACATAGCATTATATAAATTATATAACAGCTGGTTCATATAGTAGATTGTATACTTGCTCTGTTTTAAGTGTACAGTTCCTTGGCTTTTCTTAAAGTCACAATGTTGTATAACCATCACAATAACTAATTCCAGAATATTTTCATGACCTCAAAATTAGCTTCATGTGAGCAGATGTGGCTCAAGCAGTTGTGCACCTGCCTCCCACATGGGAAGTCTCGGGTTCGGTTCCCAGCCCTTCTTAAAAAAAAAAAAAACAAGCAAACAAATGAGAAAAAGAAAATTCAGGAGGCTGAGTGCTGGCTTACCACATATGAGGTCCTGGGTTCATTCCCAGCCTGGTCCCTAAAAAAAAAAAAATTAACTTCATAACTATCAGCAGTCACCCCATGCCCCCTCCTCCCATCTCCTTTCTATCCCTAGATTTACTTAGTTTGAATATTTCATTTGAATGGAATCATACAATATGTGGTCTTATGTGTCTGTGCTTCTTTCACTTAGCAAAATGTTTTCAAGGTCCATCCATGTTGAAGCATATATCAGCACTTCATTCCTTTTCATGGCTGAGTAATATTCTATTCTATGGATATACAATATTTTGTTAATCCATTTAACAATTGATGGCCATTTGGGTTGCTTCCAATTTGGGGCTATTATGAATAATGTTCCTATGAACATTCATGTAAAAGTGTTTCATGGACATATTTTACACAAATATATACAAAATATAGATATAAATACATATTCCAAGGAGTAGAATTTCTGGGTCATATGATAACTTTATATATAACTTTTGAGGAACTTCCAAACTGTTTTCCAAAGTGGCTACAACATTTTACATTTTCACTTGCAATATTTAAGTTTTCCAATTTCTCCACATCCTAACCAATAATTATTACCTGGGGGGTGGGGAGGAATTTCGTTTCATTTATTTCTGCTCTAATTTTTGTTATTTCTTTCCTTCTGTTTGTTTTCACATTAGTTTGCTGTTCTTTTTCTAGTTCCTTCAGGTGTGCAGTTAGGTCTTTGATTTTAGCTCCATTACTGCCTTCTTTTGTGTTAAATGAATATTTTCTAGTGGGCCATTTTGATTCCCATGTTTCTTTACTATATATTTTTGACTATTAACAGTTGCCCTAAGGATTACGATTGGCATTTAACTTACAACAATCTATTTTGTATAAATACCAACTTTCAGTAATATACAAAATCTTTGCTCTTATATAGCAGCATACATTTGCCTCGTCTTTGGGCTGTCATACAAATTACATTTTTATACACTTTATGCACTCAACATAGGTTTATAATTACTGCTTTATGCAGGCAAAAGTTAAAATCACAGAATTTTTACAAACCGCATCTTTCACAGTGTTCACTATCTCTTCCTATGGATTTGAGTTACTGTCTAATGTTCTCTCATTGCATCTTGAAAGATTCTCTTTAGTGTTTCCTGTAGCATAGGTGTACTAGTGACAGAGCCTCTCAATTTTTGTTTGCCTGGTAGTTGGAAATAGAAAGCTTGGTTGATTATCTCTTTCTTTATTTTTTCAGTACTTTGAAAATATAATCCCACTGCCTTCTGGGATCCCTGGTTATATTTTAAATAATATAATGTGACAACACGAGAGATCAGATTGCTTCCCTTTCCCCGCAGGGTTTATTATTTTGCTGTTTGTAGTTGTTGTTTGTGTTGTTATCGCTATTCACACCAGGTGAACTTTGAGTTAGGTCAAACAAAGACAAATTTTGCAAGATGGGCAATCCAAGGAACTACCATAAATGTCTACAAATGACAGTTCTCCTAGAATGGTGCTGCTGGTTTTCACTCTCATTCAGGCTGTGTTTTTTTTTTAAAGATAATTTAGATTACATAAATGTTACATAAAAAAGATAGGGGATTCCCATATGACCCACTCCCACATTTTCCCACATTAACAACATCCTTTATTAGTGTGGCACATTTGTTACAATTGATGAATAAATAATGGAGCATTGCCACTAAGTATGGACTACAGTTTACATTATATTTTACACTCTGTCCTGCACAATTTTGTAAGTTATGACAAAATATATAATGGACTGTATCTGTCATTGCAACATCATTCAGGAAAATTCCAATGTCCCAAAAATGCCCCCATATTATACCTGTTTTTCCCTCTCCCTCTCCTCAGAACCCCCAGTGGCCACTGCCTCCACATGAATAATAAAAGTTCTTCCATTGCCAGAATCACAATAAATCTACAGTAGGATAACAGTTAGTGTACTCTAGTCCATCTTTCATTCCCCAATCCTGAGGATTCTGGGATGGGGATGCCCATTTCACCTCTAATTGAGAGAGGGCTTAGATCCCAATGGGCAGATGGGTGGGACTTTCTTGCTTGCAGTTGCAGACTCTCTCTGTTCCTTGGGATGGGCGTTGTCTGTCATCATCTCCTTGTTAGTTGTCCTGGATGAGTCCAGTGACTGGAGAGTAGGTGTTGCAAGTCTGTTGAGATCTAGTGCCCAAATGGCACCTGGACAGCCCAAAGATTTGAGTCTCTTGGACACACACCTATCAAATCTAGTAGTAACTATGGGTTCACCAGGCTGTTGGGTTTTAAGGCTATCATAGATCTGGGAATGTGGGAATAAAGTTAGGACAAGTTAAAACACCGCAAAGTTTGCTGTTCTTACTGCGATTCAGCTGTTTCTCTTATAAATATACTAAGTTCTCGCAATCCTTTGTTTAATTTCCATAGTAGTGAAATGATGATTTTGATGATTTTTGCCAGTTTTTCTGTTGCTTTGATAGAAGAGAGGATTTGGGGAGGTCTTTGTTCCCCCACTCCAGATTATATCACTCTGCATGCTTTTCTTTTCAAGAAACTGCTTAACTATTTCCTAAGTGCTTATGCCATTTTACATTCCCACCAGCAGTATATGAGAGTTCCACTTCTTCCCATCCTTGCCAACTGTATAGTCAGTCTTTTTAAATTTAGCCATTCGAATACTGTGAAGACAAACCTCGTTGTCATTTTAATTGATATTTCCCTAATGATTTATGATGCTGAGTACCTCTTCATGTGTTTATTTTCCATTTGTATATCTTCTTTGGTGACATGCTCAAATTTTTTGACTTTTTAAAATTGTGTTGCTTGATTTGTAATTTTTGTGTTTTGAGAATTCTTTTTGAGAAAATCTTGAAGACAAAGAAAAGACATATTGTGTATAGAGAAATAAAGATTGGAATTATATCAGAGTACTATATCAAAATTGCAGGACACAGGACAACCAGCAAGATGGCGGCAGAGTAAAGAGCTCTGAGAATCAACTCCTGCTACAGGGCAGTTAGTAATCAGCCACAGCTATCTAGAGCAATTGTTTGGAAGCTCCAGGAGACCAGAAGTGCATCCTGCAACATCCTTGAAATAATGGAAGGAGGAGATGCCCATCTGTAGAGAAGTTTCATGAGTAGAGCCCTCCACACCCCGGAGACCGGTGCCCACCCTCCACTAGAGACACAAGCCGCCTTGGGAGCTGGTCTGTGCCTGGAATTGGAAGCTCCACTTCCCAAAAAGGGGGAAGGAGGAGAAGGTTGGGCACCAACTTCAGCTACTGATTAGTAAATTTGGCGGACTAAAGTATAATCCTAAGAACAGCTAAAGTTTGAAACTGCCCAAGTCAGAAAGAGGTTTGAAGCTGCCATCTTAACTCTGCGCCTGACATGAGGGGAAGCCGGGCTGACTGAAAATAACAGTGACAGTAAAGACCGCTTTCTTTCACCCAGTTGTCCTGCAGCCCCAGCCTAGGCTTCAGAGCCACCTCTAGCAGGGAGGAAGCTGGCAAGCCCTGCACCAGCCTATCCAGGTAACTGTAGGTACATTTAGCTGGCACAGACTGAAAAATTGGAAGTCTACTGAGGCAACTGTGGTCAACTTGGACCTGCACTGCATAGATTGCTGACCACACCTGCAGCTCCATCCCTGCCCCAGGCAGGGGAGAAAGGGGCATGAAGCTTCATCAGTCTCTCTGGGCAACTACAGTTTAGGCCTGCATGAGTTGGATAATTCCACAGGGCTGTGGCTCTGTCCCTACCCCTGGCAAAGGAGAAAGTTGGGAGAAGCTTCATTGGTCCTTGGGACACTGAAGGCAGCTTGAGGCTCCATAGCTTACAGCACCAACTACATCCTTGGCTCCTACTACACAACCAGCAAGGGAGAAAGGACAGGAAGACCTAAACTAAATAGAAAAACTGCACCCAGAATAAATACTCTAGTAAACCAGATGCCAAGACACCAACAAAAAATTACAATCCATGCCAAGAAACATGAAAATATGGCCCAGTTAATGGAACAAGATAAGCCTCCAGATGACAAAGGAGTTGAGACAGCTAATTGTAGATGTTCAAACAAATCTCCTTACTAAATTCAATGAGATGGCTAAAGAGATTAAGGATATTAAGGAGACATTGGATGAACACAAAGAAGAAATTGAAAGCATACATAGAAAAATAACAGATCTTATGGGAATGAAAGCTGCAATAAATGAAATTAAAAATACACTGGAATCATATAATAGCAGATATAAGGAGGCAGAAGAAAGGGTTGATGAGCTACAAGAAATGGCCTCTGAAAGTGAACATACAAAAGAACAGATGAAGAAAAGGGTGGAAAATTTTTAACAAGCTCTCAAGGAACTAAAAGACATCAAGAGACATGCAAAAATACATGTCATGGGTGTCCCAGAAGGAGAAGAGAAGAGAAAGGGGGCAGAAGAAATATTTGAAGAAATAATGGTAGAAAATTTCCCAGCCCTATTGAAGGACACAGATATCCCTGTCCAAGAAGCACAACATACTCTCATCCAAAAATATCTGAATTTTCCAACCCTGAGACACATACTAATCAGAATGTCAAATACCAAAGACAAAAAGAGAATTCTGAGAGCAGCAAGAGAAAAGCAATGCAAAACATATGAGATATCCAATAAGATTAAGTGCTGATTTCTCACCAGAAACCATGAAGGCAAGAAGACAGTGGTATGATATATTTATGATACCACAAGAGAAAAACTTCCAGCCAAGAATCTTATATCTGGCAAGATTGTCTTTCAAAAATCAGGGTAAATTTAGAATATTCACAGATAAACAGTAACTGAGGGAGTTTGTAACCAAGAGAACTGCTTTACTGGAAATACTAAAGGGTGTGCTACAGCCTGAAAAGAAAAGACAAGAGAGAGAGGCCTGGAAGAGAGTCTAGAAATAAAGATTATATCAATAAAAGTAACTAAAAGTGTCAAAAGAGTGGTGAAAATAAAATGTGACAGATAAAACCCAAATATTCACGAATAAACTTAACCAACAATGTAAAGGACTTGTATTCAGCAAACTACAACTCATTATTAAAAGAAACTTTTTAAAGAGACCTAAATAATTGGAAGAACATTCCATGCTCATGGATTGAAAGACTAAATATCATTAAGATGTCAATTCTACTCAAATTGATATACAGATTCAATGCAATCCTGATAAAAATTCCACCAGCATTTTTTAAATAAATGGAAAACATGATTATCAAATTTATTTGGAAGGATAAGGGGTCCTGAATAGCCAGAAACATTCTTAAAAAGGAAAAGCAAAGTTGGAAGACTCACATTTCTAGACCTTAAGCCATATTGCCTAGCTACAGTGGTAAAAACAGCATGGTACTGGCATAAAGACAGACACATAGACCAATGGAACAGAATTGATGGTTGAAAACAGACCCTCTCTTCTATGGTCAAGTGATTTTTGACTAGCTTGTCAAACCCACCCACTCTAGCAGAACAGTCCATTCAACAAACAGTGCTGAGAAAATTGGATAGCCATAACAAAAGAAGGAAAGAGGACCCCTATCTCACACCCTATACAAAAATTAACTCAAAATGAATAAAGAACCTAAATATAAAAGCAAAAACCATAAAGCTTCTAGAAGAAAATATAGGAAAATATCTTCAAGACCTGGTGGTAGGTGGTGGATTCTTAAGGGAGATAAGAGAAGGACTGAGATGGACTACTGATGTTTGATGTGTGTAGAATACATTATTACTGTTAGCCACACTCCATATGCTACTGTAAAAGTGTGGAAATGTAGAGTTGATGGTAACACATTATAGTAACAGCTGGTTTATAAATGGGATATGGCTGAAAATGGTAGTCTAAGGGTATAAATGCCAATTGACAGAAAGTTAAAGAATGGTCTAGGGACTGAATAGCACAATAAACCCAGAGGTGGATGAGAATAGTGGTTGATGGTACTGATGCAAGAGTGTCCTTTGTGAGCTAGAGCAGATGGACATCACTACTGCAGGGTGGTGGGAATGTGGAGAAGCATGGGGAAAATACAACTGGAGTGACCTATGGAGTGTGGTTAACAGTAATAATGTAATATTCATGCATCTATGCCAAAGATGTACTGTGTTGATAATGGAGGAGTATGGAAAATGTGTGCCAAATGTACACTGTGGACCTGGTAATAATTGGATGATATTATCTCATAATCTGTAACAAATATTCCACCACAGTGTGGTGTGTTGATAGAGGGGTGTTGTTTGGGAATTCTGCACATGTGCTTAATTGTTTCGTAAGTTTACAAGTTCTGCCACAAAAATATATTTAAATAATAATAATAAGGTGGATTTGGGGGAAATAGACCAAATGTAAGATAAGGACTATAATTAATAATAAGATTTTGACATTATTCTTTCACAATTTGCAATAAATGTCTCATGACAATGCCAGGTGTTGGTGGAGGGTTGATGGATAGAACCCCTGTATGATGTTATGAATGTTTGCTTTGTAAATTCACAACTTTTACTATATACTTATTGTTTATGTATGTTCGTGTATAAATGATATAAAACATAATAGTAATAGGGTGGGTTGGGGGAAAATACTTTGGTTAATAGGAATATTTTGAGGATGCTCTTTTATCATTAGTTAAAAATGTTTTACAACAATGCAAGGTTGTGGTAGGATAAGGTATGAGAGTCTTGTATGATGTCATGTGTTTTCTTTTTTTTGTTTTTTTGTTTTGTTTTGTTTTTTGTTTTTTGTTTGTTTTCTTTTTTTATGTGTTTTCTTTTATAAGTTCGCAACTATTATTATACACTTATTGTTTATGTATGTTCATCTATAAATGATATACTTCAACAAATTTTAAAAAATTGCAGGACACAGCTAAATGTGTGTTTGAGTTTCTCTTTAATCCATAAGATTTTAAAGAATGTGTGATGGTCAGAGAATGTGGTCTGAGATACCATTTTTAAAAATCCTTTTGAGACTTCCTTTGTGGAAGTCTTCCTTTTGTATATGTTCCAATGTGCTTTAAAAGGCTGAGTCTCTATTTCTTTGGTGCAGAATTCTACTTCTCTTTAAGATAAACCTTATTAATTTTTTTCTTCATCCATCAGTTTTGGAGAAATAGGTTACAATTTCTATCTCTTGTTATCAATTTCTTGATTTATTCTTGTATATCTTTAGATTTTTGCATCATTAATTTCAAGGCTATGTTTTGGAGAACATTGAAAACACATTATGGAGCAGATGTGGCTCGATCAGTTGGGTGACCGCCTCCCACATGGGAGGTCCTGGGTTCGGTTCCTGGTGACTCATAAAAATGATGAGCTGATGCAATGAGCAGACACAACAAGCAGGGAGCAGATGTGGCTTAAGCAGTTGGACACCCATTTCCCACATGCGAAGTCCTACGTTCGGCTCCTGGTGCCCCCTAAAGAAGATGAGCAGAGATAATGAGCAAACACAATGAGCAAACAATGACCAGACAGACATAAGAGACATCTCGGGGTGGAAGGGGGGGCAGGAAACAAATTATGGTTTTTGAAAAACAAATAATGAGCTATATCATAGCTCAAAGAAAAATAGAAAAGCTTCCCTATTTATTTTGTGAATCTATCATAACACTGACGTAAAAATGACCAAGATGGCACATAAAGAAAAGCAATAAAGCAATATCACTTGTAATTTTAAGCCTGAAATGCTAAGTATTACAATATAATAAAATATTAAAATAATAATACTCCATGACAAGTACATTTTATTTTAAGAATTCAAGAATACTTCCCTATTTAAAATTAATCATTAACAAAATATATCATATTTATCAGTCAAAACCTATCTAAAAATAAAAGTTATAGGAAGAGTTCAATTTCACTAGTAATAAAAGGAATCAAAATCTCAGTATGGATGTGTTTATTGTAAAACTATTTAGAAGGCAGTTTAACAATATGTACCAAACATCTTTAAAAGTTCCTATCATTTAACACAAATATTTCATTTCTCATAATTTATTAAGGAAATAAAATTAAATTGCTCACATATTTTTGAGCAAGTATTTTTATATGCATTTATTTATAATGGAAAAAAAAACTGGGAACAACCTGATTTTTTAACAGTAAGCAATTGGGCTAGAAGAATTATTATGTTTTTATAGTAGCAGTCATTAAAATTATGGCGTAGATTAAAATTTAAAGATTTTTGGGAAATGTTCATGGGTGGGTGCAGAATATTAATGAGAAATTATATTAAGAGTTTGGTGTCTTTTACTAGGGAAATAAGAAATTTAGAGGGATGCATGCAATAGATGGGAAGGTATTAGATAAAACTAATCAGATGGAAATTGGTAAAAACATCAATTAAATTAAACAAATCATGTGTGTTTGAAAAGTTTAAATGATATAACAATATGTTTACGGATACTTGGAAATATTTTCCATCATAAGCTGGTGGAAAAAAGCTATGCTAAATTTAGGCCTAGGACAGCACACCTTGCTCATCAAGCTAAAGAAAAACACAGACAAGATAAAGAAGATGCTGCTGAGTACTCTTGACCACAAGGTAGAGGTAAGAACAAAGTGAAACAGGATTCAGCCATTTGGGATTGTCCCGTTCTTGCTCATGGCATTATAATGAATAATACCACAGGCAAAGGAAGTAAATCCTGTTCAGGGACAGAGAGCCTTGTGTTCTAATGATCGCTTTCTGAGGGGAAGAATTGAGATGGCATTCCAAAGGGAATAAAAGAGGAATCAAAACAAAACCACTTGCAAAGGGGCTGGGTATGGCATATGCACCTTTCCTGAATTGACACTCCTTCCCATCCCACCCATCCCATTTCCGTTACCATCACTGCAACTGGAAGGCAGGGTGGCTTTTGATTTCATTCTGAGCTTGCTCAATTGCTCTCCCTCTCCTTGTTCTTGCCAAAGAGAGTGGAGCCTTATCAGAGGGAGTAAAGAAAGGGAGTCATCATTAAATAAGGGGGAAATTGGACACAAAGCAATTTATATGACAATATGTCACATATACAGCGATATTTTTACATTTATATGAATATGAAGAGAAAATAGGAGATAAGGCAAAGAGAGAGACAGAAAGGTGGCAATATATCTGAATAGTGTGGACTCAAGGGTGATTTTCTTTTCTTTTTAATGTTTGTATTCGTTTTACAAATTTCCTACAATAAGCGCATAACATTTTTATAATGAGGAAAACATGGCTTTATAAAGAGCATGCCTGTGGTAATTTATAAATTATTTATAATAACATAGAAATTGTTACAGTGGAGAATAAAAAGTAAATAAAATTAACAATTATGTAAAGAAAAAATGAAACTATGCATGTTTAATAAAAATAAATATATTGACAAAGTATTTGTTTTATGGTGATAAAACTGGCAGATATATTTTTCTTACTTCAATTTTCCTAAGTTTTGTAACATTATAAAACTAACATATTATTCTATCATTAATTGTTGAGTTTAAAACTTAGAAATGTTTATTCTTGAGCTAGTCTCTGTTAATTACTGTATTCACATACTTTATTGTTGCCAAAGTATTGAAATTCATTATATAAAAATAAAGAATGAATCTCATTCATTCAGGACTCAGTTCTAATGACAGCTTATTATTTCTTTCTGCTCTCTTTCTTCCCCTACATAAATGTGAACTCCCCTTACCAGATTAAATTAAAATACACCACTTTACTTTCTGTCCTGCTGCCTTGTTTTATTATTTTTCATAGAATGTAACATTTGACATAGATAGATAGATAGATAGATAGATAGATAGATAGATAGATAGATAGA
>JAKSZT010054341.1:1629591-1678742 GCA_026826555.1 Tolypeutes matacus | reverse complement strand
TCTACCTCCTCATAATTCTAGCCTTCTAAATCACTATATATATATATTCCTCCATTTGTTTTCCCAGTCCAATGTAGGAACTCCATATTTTTTCCTAGTACTCTACACTGCGTACACAAGTTAAATATTCATCTCATTAAGTCTCATTTTGCCCCTCTTCTAACTTTTATCAATATTTCTATTATCCTTCTGCCTTCCTTACATCTTTTGATTCCTCTGGCCCTAACCTTTTGCCTTCAAGGGAACATAGAAAGAAGCAAGGAAATAAAATAAGAAGAAGAACTGCCAAAGAGAAAACTTAACTCACACGCAGAACTACCAGCTAAATAAAACTCTAGAGCATACAGAAAAGCTAATCAACTGAACAAACCCATCAAGATAATATGATGACCAGAGGGCAACAGAAAAATACAAATGACTCTGAGAAACTGGAAAACATGGACCAGTCCAGTGCACAAAATAAAAACCAGGAAGCAATGCAGTACATTGAACAACTAATCAAAGCTATCCAAACAAATATCATGGACCAACTTAAAGAACTGAAGGAAGAGATTAAGGATATAAAGAAGACACTGGGAGAACATACTGAAGAAATAGCTAACACACCTAAAAACGTAATGGATATGTTGGCGAACAAAGACACAAGTCAAGAAATGAAAAAGACGCTGGATTCACATGGCAGCAGAATTGAACGGTCAGAGGAAAGAATTAGTGATATGGAAGACAATACAGTTGAAATCAAAGAGATTGTAGAAAAGATAGACAAAAAGAGAGAAAAAATCCAGTATGGTCTCAGGGAATTAACTGATAATGCAAGACGCACAAACATACGCATTATGGGCATCCCAGAAGGAGAAGAGAAGGGAAAGAGAGCAGAAGGAGAGTTGAAGGAAGTTATGGCTGGAAACTTCCCAACTCTATTGAGAGAGATGGATGTGCAGATCCAGGAAGCACAGCGCACCCCAAATAGTATAAATCCCAACAGGCCAACTCCAAGACATATACTTGTCAAACTGTCCAATACTCAAGACAAAGAGAAAATACTCAAGGCAGCAAGAGAAAAGAGAACCATCACATACAAGGGAAGCACAATAAGATTAAGTGCTGATTTCTCAGCTGAAACCATGGAGGCAATAAGACAGTGGTATGACATAGTCAAAACACTAAAAGAAAAAAACTTCCAGCCACGAATTCTCTATCCAGCAAAATTGGCATTCAAAAATGATGGAGAGTTCAAAATATTCACAGATAAACAGCAATTAAGAGAGTATGTCAAGAAGAAACCAGCACTTCAAGAAATACTAAAGGAATCTCTACAAGTTGAAAGGAAAAAACAAAGGAGAGAGAGTTGAAGGAGAGTTTAAAAACAACTGAAAACTCAAAAAGAGAAACAAAACAACTTATGACATACATTAACCCAAAGAAAAAATGACTGAAGTAAGAAATTCGTTACGAGTAATAACACTGAATGTTAATGGATTAAATTCACCAATCAAAAGACACAGACTGGCAGAATGGATAAGAAAATATGATCCATCTATATGATGTCTACAAGAAACCCACCTTCGGCCCAGGGATTCAAGGAGGCTGAAAGTGAATGGCTGTAAAACCATTCTACAAGCTAACAATAGCCAAAAAAGGGCAGGAGTAGCTATTCTAATATCAGACAAAATAGACTTTAAATGCAAAACTATTGTAAGAGACAAAGATGGACACTACATATTAGTAAAAGGAGTAATCTCTCAAGAAGAGAGAACAATCATCAACATTTACGCACCTAATCGAGGTGCCTCAAAATACGTGCGGCAAACTCTGGAAAAACTAAGAGGAGAAATAAATTCCTCTACAATTATAGCAGGGGACTTCAACACACCATTATCATCATTAGACAGAACATCTAGGCAGAGAATCAATAAAGAAACGAAGGCACTCAACAATACATTAGAAGATTTGGACTTAATAGACATATACAGAACACTACACCCAAATACAGCGGGATTTACATTCTTCTCCAGTGCACATGGAACATACTCCAAAATAGACCACATGCTAGGCCACAAAACAACACTCAATGAATTCAGAAAGATTGAGATTATACAAAGTAATTTCTCTGACCACAACGGAATGAAGTTGGAAATAAATAAGGGCCAGAGAAACAGACTAGGCACAAGGATATGGAAGTTAAACAACACACTCTTAGACAAACAGTGGGTCAAAGAGGAAATTTCAAAAGAAATCAGTAACTACCTTGAAACTAATGAAAACAACAACACAACATATCAAAACCTATGGGATGCAGCGAAAGCAGTACTGAGAGGGAAGTTCATAGCCATAAATTCATATATTAAAAAAGAAGAACAACAAACTAAACCTAAGGGAAGTAGAAAACAGGAAATAACCAAGATTAGAGCAGAACTAAATGAAATAGAGAATAAGAAAGCACTGGAAACAATAAACAAAACCAAAAGCTGGTTCTTCGAGAATATCAACAAAATTGACAAACCCTTAGCCAGACTAACAAAGAAAAAGAGAGAACAGATGCAAATACATAAAATAAGGAATGAGCAAGGTGATATCACTACTGACCCCACAGAAATAAAGAGTATCATAAGAGGACACTTTGAAAAATTATATGCCAACAAGAATGACCATTTAGAGGAAATGGACAAGTTTCTAGAAACCCACAAACAGCCGACATTGATGAAAGAAGAAATAGATGAACTCAACAGCCCAATTACAAGTAAAGAGATAGACTCAGTCATTAAAAACCTCCCAACTAAGAAGAGTCCAGGACCAGATGGCTTCACAGCTGAACTTTACCAAACATTGCGGAAAGAGCTAACACAAATTCTACTTAAGCTCTTCCAAAAAATAGAAGTAGAAGGAATATTACCTAACTCATTTAACTGTATCATATAAATTATAAACTATACTGTAAATCACTGACAATGTTTAATTGCTATATTTTGCTATCTGCATAACAGTTATAACAATGCTAACAACCAAAAAAAAGGGGGGGAGTTAATATGGGGTGGGGAAGGGGGGGGTGGTTTTGTATCTGGGAGTCTCCGGCACTCCGTGTGTGACTTTGCTGTGACCTAAAAGTTCTTTGAAAATTAAATGAAAAATTGGGAGAAAATGGGGATTGAGAGGAGGAAAGTGTCATGGCACACCAGACATCCGATAACACAGTGATAAAGGGAAGGAAAGAAGGGAAAAAAGAAAAGAGAAAGGAAATAAAAATGAGTATATATATATATATTTTTAAAGGCATTTCCTTTGCTTTTTTGCCCAATTTTTTGAATGTCCCAATGCACTAATTATATTTTATTTTGTTTTGTTCTTTGTTTGATTATTTGTTTTTTTTTTCTTCTCTCTTTTTTTTTTTTTTTTTTTTTCCCCTGAGTTTCCTTATGTTTGTCTCTTGCATGTAAGCTTATGACACTGGTTTCATTTTCCTAGTATATGTATTTGATTATTTTATGGACTAAATGTTCATGGAGGATTTGGATCACAGAAGGGTTACAATGGGTACTGAGGGGGATTATTGAGGGGGGTGTCTGGGGGGGGTTTGTGGGGATTGGTTCATCCGAATATACATAAAAGATATACAAAATCATTCAAAGGATCGGGGGATGGGGCATGGTCACGATGGGTGGATAATCACACAATAAATGAGGGAATCTGAATTCCTAGCCTGGAGAGCTCTGCCACAATCTCCAAGGGAGCAGCAATAGTCCTCTGAGTGTAGGGACAGTGCCTGCCAAAATAGGATGACCCACTGATGTTTTTGTTTGTTTGTTTGTTTGTTTTTATTGATGACTACCCTTGTGAGTCTTTGCTCTTGTAAATGAGACTTAGCCTGCAGTTGTGGGGTGCCTAAGGGTTGCCACCAGAGAGCCTCCTTGTTGCTCAAATGTGGCCTCTCTCTAAGCCAAACTCAGCATATGATTGCATTACCTTCCCCCCAACGTGGGACATGACTCCTGGGGATGAGCCTCCCTGGCAACGAGGGATTAATACCAAGTGCCAACTGGCAGCTTTGTGCAGTGGCAGTATCGTAGCCAATGAGGTTTATCCGAGGCACGATTATTGCTAATTGAAAACTTTTCCCAAGTGCCAACTGGCAACACAACTGGAAAAAGACCTTGAATAAAAGGGGGAAATGGTAAAGACAAATGAGTTCAAGTGGCTAAGAGACTTCAAAGAGAGTCGGGAGGTCATCCCAGAGGTAACTCTTACGCACACCTCAGTAGGAGCTCATAGAACATTTAAGTGCCTATCACCCCACTCAGTGGAGTTCCTGAGAGCTCCGGAGACACCCTGGTTCTATATAAGGGGGGATAGCCCCAGAGACTGATGCCTTATCAGTGGGTTCTATTTTGGAATCTGTGCTCCTGAGAGTGACAGAATTAGACTCAAATAAGTCCTCCCTGCACATGGTTCACCAGTCCCTTCTATTCAAACCTACATGTGATGCTGGAGTTTCTTAGGTATACTTCCAGAGACTGGAGCCTCCCGCCTACCTATGTGCCAGGTGTGCATGAAATCTAGGTGGAGCTGCAACTCATACCCTACAGCTCAATGGACTCATCCAAGTCACCTGGTGAGGAGACAACGATGGGAAATGGCCATCCCAGGGAATGGAGAGGGCCTGCATCTGCAGGCAGGATCATCCCACCCACCATATCCATGGGATATAAGCCCTCTCTCACTTGGAGTTGGAGTGGACATCACCATCCCAGTCGCCTCTGGATTGGGGGAAGAACTATGGACTAGAGTGGACTTGATGGTATTCTCTTGCTCACATATGGTGATTCTTGCAATGCAAGAAATTATAACAATGAGGTGGAGCCAGTGGCCACTTGACAGTTTTTTGGGTAGGGAGGGGATGAGCAGTTGAAATACAGGGGCTTCTTTGGGAGTTGGAGGTTGTCCTGAGTACTGTTGTGGCAATGGATGTAGGCCATTTTAAATCAGCACACACCACTCAGAACTGAGTGGGAGAGAGTGTGGTCTACAGTGTGAACTGTGGTCTATGGTTGGTGGCAAGGCTCCAGGATGTGTAAGTTCATTGAGGTTGGTGGGCCACACTATGGGAGATGTTTGTGTTGGATGTGGTGGGAGGTGTGGGAGGTGGGCAACATGGGAATCCCAGTGGGTTCCGTATAATATTTTAGGTAATCTAAGCACCTCTTAAAATATATGTATATATATATATATATATAAAAATAACATTTTTGTAAGCAAATACACATATATGCATATATATTTATATATCATTTTACAAATGTTTGTATGTATTGTGAGAATTTTGATTTTTACCCATAATAAAAAAATAAATAAATAAATAAATGTGGAAAAAAAAAAAATATAATGGAAATAAAGAAGACACCAAACCACCATAGAGCAAGGTGAAAATAGTTGATGGAGTTCCTTATGTTGAGCGAAGTAAGCCAGACACAAAAGGAAAAATACTGCATGATGGCGTTACTATGAACCAAATATATTGTGTAACATATGTATGATAAACAAAAATTTTATATGTATCCAGTATGTTTAATTGAGAAACGTATGTTTTTATTCAACTGTGTTTTCTTTTTAGTTTTCAATAGTTTATATTTTCAATTTTTGTTGTTGTTGTTGTTGTTGTTGTTGTTTTACCTTTTCACAGGCTAAAGCATGTTAAATGCCAGGAGCACTTGGCGATACCACCATCCCCACCTCTCAGATGGTAAAAGTGGGTGTTTATTAATTTTGTCTGTCATCCTTTCTTTGTGAGAAGGCTTATTAAATGTACAAAATAAAGTTAAAAAAATAATAAAAGTCAAAAAAATCATGGGGAAACAATACCTGAGAGGAAATTTTTTTAAAAAAGAAAGTTTACAGAACATCTCTAAGAAAAGGAACCTGATGAATGAATGGACTTTACTCGTTCGTTCGTTAATGCATTTAAGTAATGTTTCCTGAGCTCCACTTTCGTTCCAGGGTCAGTGCTGTCCTAGGAATTCAGGGAGAATATAGTTCCCATCCTCTCGGTTCTATCTCTTTAACTCAAAGGTGCCCTTCATTTATCACCACTCTCATTCTTCCTTGTTTTTTAAATGTCCAATTGGCATTTTGCTTTACAACATAGCACATTTTGTTACAATACAATCTTAGGGAACGAGAAGAAAAGAGCTGTAAAATACATGAGTTACTGATATGTCCTGAGAGATGAGCCCCCTTACGCTACTGACCAAAGGCAGGCAATTGTTTGGTTTGGTTTAAAGCGATGCTCCTCACCCTTTAACGTGCTCATCACTCGCCTGGGGACCTTGTAGACATTCAGATTCTCATTCCACTGGTCTAGCGTGAGGCCAGGATTGCACTGCTAACAAGCTCCATGGACCAGACTTATGGTAGAGAGCCAGAGGCTGCAGCATTTTCTATGTTTTGCTCAAACTGTCAGTTGATGTAAAACATGGTCATATTATATTCTTGAATTCTAGCCTTTCTCCAATTATATTCATTTAACAAATCAGTCGCCGTCCAGGAGCTGTGCACTCTGTGCCCCGCTGGACTGTGAGGAAATAGAGCTAAGAATTCCACCCAGCTCCTTATGTTGAGGAAACCAGTGTCCAGTGAAGGACCTGACATAAAAACAAATAACTGTATCAGAGTATCATTATAGCAGGGTCCAAAAGTATTATTTTACTATTCACATTCCTGCCCCTTCTCATCCTTCTTTAAGGAAATACCTGCTTTTTCTGGGTTTGCCCACTCAGAAACTCGGCTTTTTCACCCTGGTCCACACATAATAGAAAATTAATCTGGAGCAGACAAGTAAGAAGAGACAAGAGTTCGAGAGTATGCTAAAGATTAAGAGATTTTTAACAGAGGGATGGTGAGCTAAAAGAGATTCTGGCAAAGCAGTTAGCTTATGAGAAAGAAACAAAACAGAAAAATGGTGTGTAAAGAAAAAAATAAATGCTCAAGAAATCACACAGAAATCATGTTGAATGCATATTCCATCTACATGGCTGAGGGCCAGGATTGAGGGTAAAGTTGGGATGTTACTATCAGTTACCCCCATAGAAGAAATCTGGGACAATTTGAAACTCCCACTTTAGTAATTCATACATCAATTACCCTTAAGCAATTTATATATGGACTTAGGTTACTTTTCAAGAATTTTTCCACTTTATATCTTTACATTTTGTAGCTGACACCATGATTTACCCCAGCTTTCTCTGAGTCACAATTAAACTGTTGAAATTGACACTTTCCCTCAGTTCAGGTTTTCAGGATGGTTATTCTTTCCTCTTTATACGCAATCATTTATTTACAATCCCTCTATAATTGTCAGATGCAATCAGTTCTCCTCAGCCTGTATTAAAATGTATTCTTCAGACATGAATGTATTCATTTTTGAATCCTCCCTCACAAAAATAGTTATTCTGATTTTTGAATAAATTTTACAGTCATTTTCAGCATCATTCTCCAATTTGAAACTCCTTAATTACATTCAATATTTAGAACCAAATATAGCATTGCGTCTGAGGATTTATAAAATAGATGCGTGATTTTCCTTGATTCAGAACAAAGTTCACTAAGAAATAACTTGACTTTTTAAAATAAGCTGATCCCCTTCCAAATCCAAACTATGGTGCTGAGAATAAACTGCAAGCTGAAGAAACAGGGCAGCTTCATTCTGCCACCATGTGTCCAATAACAGTGGCCAGGATGGGGAGCAGATGTAGCTCAGTGGTTGAGTGCCTGCATCCCATGTATGAAGGCCTGGGTTCAAATCCTGCTACCTCCTAAGAACATAAAACAAACAGTACAACAATGGCCAGGGGCAGGGAGACGGCAGTGCAGGGAGGGGGTGGGGACGGAGAGGTGCACGGCACTCCATGGACTGGCTATCTCTTCTTTGCCAACACACATGACTGTAGAGCCTCAGTTGGGGTCCTCCTGAGTAGTGGAAATTTCTTTTCCTAAACAGCAAAACATTCCTCGTGGCTCTGCTCTGACTCTCCCGTTCCTTTTTCATTACTGGGTATATCCTAGGCTCCACAGCCATGTCCCTCTACTGTTTGATATGCCCTCAGAGGGCCACTTTTAAGACTCATGAACCAAAGAGCATAGTCATCTGAAACATCCTCTTGTTCCCTTTTATGTAAGTCCTTGGAGTATAGCATAGGGAAATAAAATATAACTGAAGTCAAATAAGCCATAACAATTTCTACCTGTGACACCAAAATTGTTTTCTCTTCTCTATAGCGCTAGACCAGTGCTCCTCAAACTTTAATGTGCATTGAAATCATGTTGAATCACATTCTATCTCAATGGCTGAGGGACAGGATTGAGATTCCACATTTCCAGCAAGCTCCCCAGTGATGTCAGTGTTGCTTGCCTGAGGACCACACGCTGGGTAACGAGGGGCTAAAGACCCACAACTTCAGTCCCCTGAAAAAGCTGTGAAATCTCATGTAAAGGAAACTGCAGGGTAAACTTGAGATGCAGAGTTGGGTAGAGGTAGGTCAAAAGAAAAACTCATGTTGAGCTTTTTAATGGGCAAAGATCTAGGACTACCCTGGATTGTGAGCGACCCTTAAGACTTGATGGAGTCCATGACAGATTGTAGCAGTGAGATCCTGAGAAAAATGGATTGAGTCTTTTACCACAGGAGAACCATCACTGAGAACTAATCCTGGGAAGCACTGTCAACAGAGGAGCTCCTGCTGCTACCAGAAGCAGCCCCTATTCGGAGAGCTTCTGGGAATCATCTATGGGAAGCCAACTAAAAGACCAAGAAAAAGAGGCTTGCAGATGGACCAAGAGAGGAGGAGCACACAGGGTATTGTTTGGAGAGACCTAATTTCTCAGAAAAGTTGGCTTCTTCCTTTATGCACCTAAAAGCAAGAGTGTAGAGGGCTATTTTTCTTTTATTAGAGGGCTAAGTGAGAGGAGATCAGAGAATCCAGTCAAATACTTGATGGAATTAGAAGCCTAAAATATTTTAAATAGGTTAAGAAGCACTCACCCAGTAATAGAATCTCAGTGTTAGTTTCTTGGGGCTGGTGTAACAAATTACAAGAACAGAATTTTGTTGTCTCAGAGCTCTGGAGCCCAGAAGTCTGAAATCAAGGTGTTGGCATGGCCATGCTCCCTCCAAAAGCAAATGAAATCTGTTCCATTTCTCCATCCTAGATTCTGGTAGTTACCAGCAGTCCTTGGAGTGCTTTGGCTTGTGAATACATCACTCCACTCTCTGTCACCTTCTTTAAATGGCTTTGTTTTCTCTGTATCTCTGTGTCTAGATTCCCCACCCTAATCCATCATGACCCCATCTTGTCTTGATTACATTTACAAGGACCTTAATTCCAAGTACAGCCACATTCACAGGTACCAGAGCTTAGGACTTGAATTATATTGGGGAGGGTGGGAGGCACAATTCAACCCATACCACCACCAATTCCCAGTCTTCAAGTTTTAAGTTGTTGAGTACAGCCCATCAACAATACCAAAACTACCCTCACTTATATCATTGTTTAGTTACTAAGCTGTTCCTTTGGCTTGAAATTCCCAATTCAGCTTCTGATCTGATTGTGGGGACCCAGTTGTTTACTCACCCCTGTTGCCCATCTTCCTCTGAATCTCTAACTTCTATCTACGAATAATCAGCAGATTGCATTGCTGGCACACTGCGAGCCTATTGCTAAATTATCAATATAAATCTTAAAGTATTCCCGAATTCTGAGCCCATGGGAACCCTACTTGTCAACTCTGCCCTAAAGAATTATTGTCCATGTATGAATCCCTTCTCTAGTTCGCCAGTTAGTCATCTATTTTAGCAACGTTATGTTAATGCATAATGTTGGGGACTTATTCACAAGCTTTTTGAGAGATACTTTATCAAAAACATTGCTAAAATCAAGATAAATTATGCCTTTTCGTAAATTAACTTAGTTACTCCATCAAAAGATTCATATTAGTCTGACATGATTTATTTTTAAAGAATCTAAGCTAACACCTGCTCAACAACCCAGATAATTGACTCCATTATTTTAGAAGAGACAACAGAATAGCTCAGTTTTGAAGGTAAGTTCAAACAATTGACCAATCACCTTGTCTGCTTAAGTGTCAAGAAAAATCTTAGGAAATAGTAGCTTAGCAACTGCATACAAGAATAGAGTCTTTTCTAATTATTTTTAATTCCCATCCTTACTAACCTTCAGATGACAGTACTACACCCCAACTCCTTTAAATAACTTAAAATTTTTTCATTGTCCTAGCAAATAGATAAGTTAATCTAAGATAAAAACCATTGTTTCCATATATCTCTGGTTTACTCATAGCATTAGAACCAGTTGGTGATTTTATGAAATCTCTTCTACTCCTGGGTCTTGATGGAGTGGTTATGGGGTGGGTAGAGCTGGAATTATTTATAAGTGAATTATTTATGAGTCAATTTGCACATGTTTCTGCGAGGCTGAGATGACAGCTGGGGCTGTAAATTAAAATCAGAACTCAGTTTTGGTTGCATATGAGAGAAACGCAGCTAGTTTTAGTGAAAAGGAGATGTTATTGGATATGAAGCTATATAGGGAAAGAACATGGATGGAGATAAACCTTACTGATGACTAGAAAACTAGAACCAGGCACATAAACACAGCCAGGAACTTTTCTCACCTGCTATCTCACGTGCTTCTCTCCAGTCAGCTACATTCCTTCCGTCTGTCTTCTTCCATGCTGATAACGATATGGTCCCTACCACCTCTCAGACTCACATTAACAACTTCATTGCAATTTAGACACCATAACGTGCTACTGGTTCCAAGTTAAACAATTGGAGAAGGTCTTTATCAGGTCCAGTTTGAACCAGAAACTCATGTGTGGACCAAGAATGGTGAGTAGTGGCAGGGACGTGTAGTAAGATTTCAGTTTCATTTTGAACCATATAAGAGAGGAAGGACAAAACTGACTTCCACAGAGCCCTGGGGTTCCTTGACTCTGCCGTAGGAAACCTTGCAGGGAGGTAGGAAAGAGAGTGCAAGTGATCATGGCCTCAAGTCCCTGTGCAGGCTCTCCCCTCCACCAGATGAGCCTCACTTTGGACTGTTTACCATAGGATTTCATTTCTTAAAAAGTCTTATTTTTCCTTTGTAAAAACAATTTCCTTTTTATATCAGGCTTGCATGATCTGGCTCCTGACTTTGCCTGAACTCGCCTTCTATTTTGCTTTGCCCACTAACTCTGCCTTTTAAGTTTGGATTCTTTCCTTCCGTCTGTCTTTCTTTTCTTTCCTTTCTCCCTTCCTCCATCCTCGCTCCCTCCCTCCCTTCTTCCTTCCCTTCCTTTCTTCCTTCCATCCAACATTCATTGAAAGCTGGATGCTAAAGTGTGCTCTTGTTCTTCTTTCTTGGCCTTTTTCTGACCATCCACATATGCCAGGTTACTCTCCTAGGTGATTTGCTAGAATTCAGAAGCAGAGGCAACGTGACTCCCACCATTGGAATTATAAGAAGATCTTAGACAAAGTCGGTAACGAAAATAATTATCAAATGCTTGTTAACATAGCTAAGTTGAATAATCACCCAATGGAACATACATAGTTAGCATTTGTTTCCTGTCTCACCATTTTGAGAATTCTCTTTTCCAAAAGCCTTCAAGGCTACCATACTGCTTCTTGTCTTACCAGAGCTACCTTTTTCCCAGAGTCCCTTCAAGGCTAACATTTTCTGATTCCACACTTACTCCAACCTCTGAGAATGAGTAGTACTCTGCCATATACTCTCAGCACTGGGTGTTCTCATTGAAACATTTAAACGGAATTAGTCATAATACAAATTTCAAATACACTCAAATAATGTCATTCATTGTATTAAGAGCTAACTTCACTGTCTCAGTTGTAAACTCAAGAAATAAAGGATTTTTAAACAGTCCTTGGGAAAGTGATTTATAGACAAAGAAATCTGAGTGTCTTTCAAATCATACTAAGATACACAGTTGCCTAGAATTTTATTCATCTTCCCATCCCTACCCAGAAATAAAAGCATTAAAAACTTGATATGGCATTGCTATAGCTAGTGAAGATCACCATAATAAGCATATTTAACAAATTTTAAATCTCATTTTTACAAAGTAGGAAGCCATTTATTAATGGAATATGCAGAAACTTCCAGTATCTAATAAGGTCTAACTTAGTCCTTTTTTTTTACTACCATGTAGAGTGGCATATCTGAGGCAAATAGCAAGCTTGACTTAATGAGGCTGTTTTAGAAGGAAAAGTAACCTGAAGTTCCAAAAGAAATAAAGCTTTCCGATTGATAATTATTCTGCTTCAGACACCTCAAGGAACTTTTGAATTGAAGTCCTTTAGGAAGAAAATTCAGAACTCTGACCTTGTGAATATGCTGCTTGCCTTTGATAAAATAAAAGGAAAGAATATTTTATTACCAAGCTCTCATCCTTCACTTTTCTTTCTGGTGAGGAGGTGAGCAGAGAGGAAGCCAAGGAGGTAGACTGAAAAGGCCGTCTGTGGAACAAAGTGAAAATGTGCCTTTAGATCAGTTCACAGAAATCAAGAAAGCTGTCAGTATAACTGTCTCTGGCACTCTGTGACCATAAGAGAGGAAAGAACATCGACGAAAAGGGAGGGTAGGGTCGCCGAAGCAGAGCGCATACATCTTTGGTCCCTTCTCCAGATGAGCTGACCTTGTGGGGGATAAAGCATCCTCTGTGTGCATACAGGCTGCTTGCAAATGTGAGGCGCTGGAGTGGCACTTCTACCCTCATACACACTTCAGCCTAAAAAAAGAAGGAAATACTTCAACAATGATGAATGTGTGTCTGAATTTAGCTTGCTTTACATGCAAACTTATTAAGGCAAGTTTAGTGACTCCAGGGACATTTTAGGTTTCTGATGCATAATCAGAAAGTATTAATAGCATTTGGGGAAAAAAGGTGTGGAATAAATGTACTCGGGGGGGGGTGTTATATTTTTAAGTGATGTAAGTCAATGAAATGATAGACTTAAGGGAATATTTTTAATAGAGATGATAGTCTTTCTGAATTATTATAATAAAGTTTTGGTTTCTGAGGTAATATTCAACATTGAAAAGATGCTTTTTTATAACTCACCATGTTCAAAACAATTTACATACCCATGGATGAAGAAAAAGAGAAGTGAAATGCAAACATTATGCCATAGCAGTATAAGATAAATATTCTAAATTTAAAATTAACTTAAAATATGCACTTAAAAAATTATTTTACTGCTTGAAATTAGCATACAGGCTTTTAAAATATATATTCTAGAAAGATGCTTATCCAAAGAATATAGTTATCTCTGTGCAGTTTTTATGCATAAGAGAAGATATTGGCCCTCGAAGGTCAACTCTTCTCTCCTAAAAGAACTTTGGAGGGGATGGGGATAGAGGAGAAGAAAAGGAAAGAAGTATATCAACTCTGGGTGGTGCCTAGAGGATCCTCTAAATGAAATCATGGAAGAGGTTCCTTTGTGCAAATAATCTTTAAGAGTAAACTATGCTTTTTAAAGATATAAAGTAAACACGTAAGAAATCTAATTTTTACAAATTTTCTAAATTAGCTGAAAAAATGCAAGATAGGATTTTCTTATTAAAATAGCAGCAAAATGACAAAATATGTTTCTGTCTTGCCACATTTCCCACCTTGAATGGCTCCCATCTTTGTGATCAATCATTTATTGATTCAATGCAAAATATTTAGAATCTCCTGTATACAAGCACATTTGTGGATACTTGGGATACAACAATGAATAAAACAGGAAGATCTCTGCCCTCAAGAAGCTTACATTCTAGCAGGGAAACAAACAGTAAAAATAATTACAATAAATAAGTGAATCACCGAGTGTGCTAGAAGACGATATGTACCTTGGAAATAAAAAGAGCAGGTAAGGAGTGTAGGTTGCCAGTGTAGGGAGGCAGATTGCAAATTTAAAGATGATCATGGTAGGCATTATTTCAACAACAAGAAGTAAGTAAAAAGAGGGAAAAAATCAGGCACAATTGTAAAAGGTGACCTTAGATAGGAACAGGAACCAGTCATTTAATCACAGATGTCAAGGCAGAAAGAGTGGGGGCAGATGCAATTAGGTGAAAGACGTGATGGTGGAAATCTTTGCAAGTTCTTTTCTGATTGCTTTCATTTTATCAGTGACATAGGAACAATCAGCTGAGGAAAATGGTAAAGGAGATCTCTGGAGTTTGAGGAGAGGGGAGAGGGTGTGAAATTTTTGTCTAGGCAAGTGGACAAATGGACCAGGGAGATGGATTATGATTGTCAGGCAGCATTAAGGATCCACTAGGCTCAATATTTGTGCATCGACTGTAACAAAGGTACCAGCCACATGTAAAATATTATTAAGAGGGGAGTGTGGAAAGAGGGAGTGGGTATATGGGAATCCCCTCTATTGTCTACGTGACTTTTCTGTAACCTAAACCTTCTTTGAAGATAAAATTAAAAAAATAAGATGGTGGGGGAATATGCAGAAGAAAATGTCACTTTACATGAAAGACAACAGATCTTACAGTGAGGAAAGACACAATGTCAAACAATTTTTATATTATTTCAATTTTTTATTTTCTATTTTATTTGTTATTTTTAAAACTATTATTATTTCACTTTCTTATTAATTTTATTTGGCTATTTTGTTGGCTTCATTTTTGGTGAGGTTTTGGGTCACAGAAGGGTCACAACTGTGGCAGGGGAGGATCACTGGTGTGGTGGGTTGGTGTAGTGGGGATGTATGGGGAAGGATGCACCTGGGGCATGCCTCTAAGGTTTATGAATATGTTCAAGTGTTCAGGGGTGTTGTCTCCGTGGGTGGAGACCCACAAAATAACTGAAAGAATATTGAATTCCCATTCTGGTAGGATGGTAAGAATCCCCTGAGTACAAGGGCAAGGCCTAATGAAGGAAGACAGACCATTATGCCAGGCCCTTGATATTGATGGTTGTACTTATGAATTTTTTCTAGTGAAGTTGAAACTTAGCCTAGTATTATATATTGCCTAAGAGTTACCTCCTGAAAGCCTCTTTGTTGCTCAAACATGGCCTCTCTCTAAGCCAAACTCAGCATATAAATGTATTACCTAGCCCCCCAGTATGGGACATGACTCCCAGGGATGAGCCTCCCTGGTACCAAGGGATTATTACCAAGCACCAAGTAGCAATGCATCTGGAAAAAGACCTTGACCAAAAGGGGGAAATGGTAAATATAAATGAGTTTTTATGCCAAGGAGATTTCAAAGTGAGTCAGAAGTTCATTCCAGAGGTTATATACTTATGCACATCTCAGCAGGGTCTCATTGACTGCCACAGTAAACAGTGCCTCAAACAACAGGGCTCCTGAGGGCTCTAGAGACATCCAGACACTATAAGCAGGGCAGAAAAGCTCATGAATTCAGAACCTTGTCAGTGGGCCTTATTTTTAAATTTATGCTTCCCCAGCATAACAGAGTTAGTCTCATTTATAGCTTCCCTACACATGGCTCTTCTGCCCCTTTTATTTGAACATAAAATTACAGTATACTTGACAAATATATGTCCCAGAGACTTAAATCTTTGATCCATCCATGTGCCAGTTGAGCCCTGAATCTCAGCAGAGTTGCAACACTTACTCTCCAGTTCACTGGGCTCATCCAAGACAACTAACAAGGAGTTGATGATGGACAACACTCATTCCAAGGAACAGAGAATGTCTGCAACTACAAGCAAGATAGCTCCATCCATCTGCCCCATGGGATCAACATGCCTTCTCAATTAGAAACAGAGTGGGCATCATCATCCAAAAATTCTCAAGATTGGGGAATGAACAATGGACTAAAGTAGACATTACTATTCTATTATAGACTTATTATGATTCTGTCAATGAAAGTACTTTTATCATTGATATTAAGGCAGTGGTCACCAGAGATTCTGAGGGTACAGAGAAGGAAGAATAAATGTAATATGGGGGCATTTTTAGGACATTGGAATTGTCCTGCATGATATTGCAATGACATATACAAGCCTTTCTGTATTTTGTCATAACCTACAAAATTGTGCAGGACAGAGTGTAAACTATAATGTAAACTATAGTCCATGGTTAGTAGCAATGCTTCAACATGTGTTCATCAATTGTAACAATGTATCACACTAATGAAATATGTTGTTAATGGGAAATTGTGGGAGGGGGAGGGGGTGGATCATATGGGAATCTCTTATATTTTTTATGTAACACTTATGTAATCTAAAGCTGCTTTAAAAATAAAATAAGTAAATAAATAAATAAATAAAAGTGTCCACTGGGGTCTCATGGCATGGCTACCTAACATGTCTATGTGCTTTTCTCCAGCCACCATCAGCAACACGAGTACCAGTGCAGTGTAGACAGGGCTGGGGCTATGCCAATCAAGTGTGGTAAAAGAATGGGACTATGGGTGGATGCAAAGGAGTGAATAGACTGGAATTTATGCAGAGTAGGAAAAGAAGAGAAAACATTAAAGGGTTAAAGATCAATAAAAAGCTGTAGAGTCAGTGGATTAGAGGGCTTGGTGGCAACAGAATAATAGAGGGAGTTACCTGGAAACTGAGAGGTAGAGGTTGGAAGTAGATGTATGAAACTCAGACAGTTTAGAGGAGTGGCTGATATTTGTGATGCCAAAGTCCAGAATATGATCCTGGGAGTACATGACAGAAGAAGACAAGACAAAAACAAACACTGGAGGAGGGGCATTGAAGGAATCAGGAAACCAGGTTGTTGGAAGGATCATCTACCTGTACCTCAGAGCCACCTAGTTTAAGGAAGAAGTCGATTTGAAGAAAGTGACAGTTTGCCAGGAATTAAAATTGTAAGGAAAGGAGAGGGAGTGACTCGTGGATCAGCAGATGGCAGACACAATGAAAGATAGCAGGTGATCAAATCTGATAATGAGAAATTCAATGGTGGGAGTTACAGTGAAGAAGAGCTTGCTTTGTCTGGAAACAGCAATGGAAAGCAATGTGGCATCTCTTCTACTTTTAGGACTACTGATAGGAGGGCTGTGAATGGAAAAACAGTTTCCCCTTGGGAAAGAATCCTCAAGAAGTATCTTGGCACTAGGTATAGTGTCTGACTTTGCAATTTAAAAAAATTATTTCATACTTCAACGTTACCCTGCCTAAGTACCAGACATGGTAGAAATGAGTTGAGATTCCCAGAGAAGACAGTCTCCAACTTTCTCTCTGTGAACCCAGTGTTAGAGGTTCTCCCATAGGGGATTTATTTCTTTGAGTTTCTCTCCAAATGTTCTTTTCCTAAGAGGACCTATCAGTTTAATTCAATATTACGATTGCCTTGTCTACTTCCTCCTGGCAAGAAGCATGAGGGCAAACTAGCAAAAGTGTAAGGCATCAGAAAGGGAAGGTTAAGAAACAATCAAAAAATATTCAAATGCCTCATAAATTATTACCAGGGAATCAACTGGTAGGTTGTGTATAGCTCCTCTGAAGATGGCCAAGTTAAGGAAAGCCATTATTAGCCCGAAAACAGTGATAATTCATTTTGTTATCTGGTTCATGATTTTGTAATAGGAAATGTTTTCCCCTGTAGGAAATGATGACATTCTCTTGCACAATATCATTTCAAGAAGGAAGACAATGTTAATGTGTACAGTCAACCAATATAAGACAAGCTTTAGTTCCCCTGCTTTAGGATATCACCTGGTACTAAATACTAGAGAAATATCAGAGTCATTCGGGGATAATATGACCTGTGTCCCAATCTAAAAGAACTCTCTTGTGTGTACAGCACAAACTTTATCTGACGTTGCTGCATACATATGTATACATGAAATTGTTAGAGAATACCAATGGAACACATCTCCACTAAGAAAAATCAGTCATCAAATTTCTAAAGTGCCTCACTAAGCTTATCAGAAAGAGGTAAAAACAAAATTCCTCCAGACTAGCGCAGGTCTTACACAGAACAAGTGAGCTCTTCAAGAGCAGAGGTTTAAGTTTTATTTTTTTCACTTGATAGCACCATCAGGACCTCACTGCCATTTTTAAAAACAATTATGCAGTTTTATTCATTACAAATCCCATGATTTTATGTAATATTTACGCTACTTTCAGCTCTCTCCATATGTGAATAAAGATTTAAATGTGTTTCTTTGATTTCACCTCATGACTGCATAATTAAAAGAATAGAAAATAATGAAGTATGAGTGACAGGTGAGAAATAAATACAGTATTCATGAAGGAGAGGATCAAATGAAATGTTGATATTTTACTGTAAAAATTTAGCATTCTTTTTCCCATAACTTGTTTTGTTCTCACACAAGGCTATCTCCATAACAAATAAAAATAAATACTTAAAACTCACAGTAAAATGATAAAATATTGCTGAGTATTCCATAGTTTTAAAAGACTATCTTCCAATAGCTCTGTGATAAATAATCCAATTTCACTTTCCTTTTAATGTTCCTACCATTTGCTAAATAATCAATAAGCTAACCCTAACTAGCTTCTACAGTAACTAGCAAAGTCTTTGATATTTCTGAAATGCTAAGCAACTCTCTTTCATCAAGTTGCCTTGTACATGGATTAAAAAGGAAATGATAGTAAGGATTTGTTTTAGAGATTGGACCAAAGATGACCAGATAGAAAATGCTAATCTTTTAAACATATCTGACAATGATTTTGAAGGATTTAATGAAATTGGAGAGATACTTTCCTGTACCAGAAATCTCAGTCTCATGGTCGGTAAACCAGATAAGCCTTCAGATATGTCTTATTTGGTCTTGGAAGTAATTAAACATCTTGAATTAGTTGACAAATATAAAATGGGATTCTACACACACACAAAAACGTGTCATTCTGGCTTTTCTTGAGAGTCAAAAAATGTCATCACAGGGCTTGAATTTCCACATGGCTGCAATTAAACCAAGATGTATAGGGGTTTCCCTCTTTAAAACAGCTGATTTTCTCATGCTTCCTTTAATTCTTCACTATACTTTGATGCCCCCTATTGGCTTTTGGGTTAAAAATCCTCCTCTACACTCACCTTTTGCCATAATTTTAAGCAGTTTTAATATCAGCTCAAAACAGAACAACAACAAAAAAACACCAAACACCTGAATAAGTCAAAGCGATCACAATCATTTTCATCTTGCTGTAATTGAGGCACCTGTAATTAAACCCAGGACTTTCACTATATCACTTAGACTTCCACTTCCCTAATCTCAAACTCTGAGCTCATATTTTGCAAAGAAAACATTCTTACCTGTGCAATCGTCTCACAATTCAAAACCTGACTTTGTTCTCATTGTGACTTTGAATTCCTAAAATGGCAGAATAGAGACACTATTCAGCTCCACTCTCTTATTTTCCTTCATACACATTTGTTTTTTAACACTTATTATCAAATTTAAAAGAAATATTAACTTTGTGTAGCATCAATGAATCACTATCATCAAATGAAAGACAAAAACTCACTAATAAAGAACCAACGGATAAGATGCCTCCCATATATCTTATTTTTTAAAATCATGTCCGAGCACTAGAGTTAAAACATATAGAAGTAGAAAAAGCATCTTGGGAGAAATTATTATGTGAGGGATTGTTTAATTTCTATGGAGCCAACTTAATTGGGTGTCAACTTACAATCTCTAAAATGCTTGTATCCTAATTATTATAGCATTAATAATTTTTAAGTAGCTGGTTTTTCACAGAAGAAATATTTACATGATCATGAAACTATATTAACATAATTGAAACACTTCTGTGTAATAGTTGAACAGATATATAGCCAAGATATTTGTTCCACTACTAGAAAAAGCAACATGTTTACAATATTTCCAGAGAAATCTGACCATAATAAATAAACTGAGTCCCAGTTTCCTCAGCTATAAGTAAGTAATAACCTCTCTCCCATAGGTTTATTGTGAGACTCAAATGGGATAATGCTCATGACATTGCAGTGATGGATACAGGTCATTGTCTATTTTATCATAACTTACCAAATTGTCCAGGACAATATGTAAACTATAATGTAAACTGTAGTCCGTGGTTAGTAGCAATGCTTCAATATGGGTTCATCAGTTGTAACAAATGTACCACACTAATGAAGGATGTTGTTAATGGGGGAAAGTGTGGGAAGGGGCATATGGGAATCCCTTATATTTTTTATGTAACATTTATGTACTCTAAAGCTTCTTTAAAAATGAAAAAAAATTAACTATAAAAAAAATGCTTGGTAAATTGCATAGTACATAGTATCACTCATTAACTGTTAGTTATTATTGCTATCTATACTGTTATTAATATGTCTTCAATGTCCTGACTTGTAAGAATCTGTTACAAATTATACCTGCGTTTGTTTTCTTCATTATTCTAGTATGCCACCTCCACTTTAGCCCAGTGGTTATCCCCACTTCCTGGCCTTTATTCCTACCATCCCTTGATATGACATGCTCTCCTCCCTCATCCTGCTCATTCCCTTTATGCCCATTTTCTAGGTCCCAGCTCATTCCACCAGTATTCATTATACATCGAAGCACAATGAATTACTACCCAGAAACATAATGACTCAAAAGGACAGCATTTACCTTATCACAGTTTCTACAGGTCTGGAATTCAGGTGTGGCATAACTAGTTTCTCGGTTGCAGGGTCTCTCACAAGACTGCAATCAAGGTGTTACCAGAGCATGGTCTCATCTCATGGCTCAGCCACAGAAGGGTCTACCTCCAGGCTCACTTCACAAAGGCGGTCGCAGCAGTCGGTTCTTCCAAGGCTGGTGGCTCCAGTTCCTTGGCACATGAGTCTTTCTAACATGGCGACTTGCTGTACCAAAGTGTGTGAGTCGGGAAGGAACAGAGAGAGAACACCAGCAAGCCCAGAGTCAGTGTTTTGTAACTACAGCAGTGACGTTTCATCACTCTTTTAGAAGCAAGACACTAGGTCCAGCCTACCCTGAAGGTGAGAAGTGTGAATTCCAGGAGGTGGGGACCACGGAGGGTCTTCTCTGAAACCTGCCTGCCACTTGATCTCAGCTTCACTCCAACTCTGACTACTCAGCAGCTACAAATCATTGTGAATTAGTTAGGAACTTAATGGTTAATTTCCAATTTTATTCTGTTCTTGTCCCCTCAGAATTCTGAAAGCAATAAAGCCTAGTTTCACAGTTTTAATTTGTCATTTAATTTTCTGTTATTAATAAATTTTCAACTATATTATATCTTGTCATGCAAATACATCTCTGGGAAAGCTAAATACAAATGTTGTCCTAAACTAATAGTTGAAGGAGCAAATGTTAGTTCTCAATGAAAAATAATCCAGATGATAGCATTCCAAGGTAGTCCCATGAGGCATATATATAACTCTGGAAGAAGAAAATATATTTCTTTTTTCTATAAAAATGCTGGACTTAACTTAATAATACAAAAATTAGACTGACCTCTATTCCCTCTATTTTCAATACAATATAATATTTTCTATAAAAACAAAATTGTGTGACTTCAGCTAAAGTTACTGTATTATAATTATTTTCAATAACAGAGGACCAATGAAAAGAAAATACTTTTATGGGCTTAAGAATAATTTTATGATTATAAGAACACAGGCCTTTCTACAACATTTTCTTGACTCAAATAGATACATTTGCAGGAAAGGAAACTTAAGTCCATTACCTTTTAAATAGCATAAAATTCACATAAAGTATATGTCACCTATAAGGATCATATAAGATAAGGATCATACCTTCCAAATGCTAAAAAGATTACAATGAATTACCCCAAAGATGTTCCCTCTGAAATATTAATCTCTTCTAAATATAGCTTTAAATAAGTCTATAAACTAAAAATAGTTTAATTTAAAAGTAGTCTTAAATTAAGGCTAAATTCTATTAATCCTAAATAACTTAGTCTTCCTTTATCTTCTAGTAATCAAATAACACAAATTAACACAAAAATAACAAGTAACAATGTTATTTCTAGCAAATAAAACAAAATCAGATGGATTGCTTCATGTGAATGCAGACTGAATCATGTCATTGGAATTTGACTGATTAGAGAGGTAAAATCAATAAACTCCCTTGAGCCATATAGCTATGTAAATATTAAGTTTTCAAAACATTACCCTATATATCTCTGACTACACTGGTATTAATCTACTTTAAATTCTTTTCTGTTGCTAAAAAATGGAATAACCCTGTAAAACTCTAAATTGGTACAGATGAATTTTTGTAATTCCAAGGATGTTAGAGAATTTTTACAATCTAAAAATATTTACCCATAAATGAGAATCTGGTTAGAAGGATCACAGGAAAAACATTGTATTTACTTGTTTTCTCAAACCCAATGAAAATAACAAATGAAATAAAACTATAAGAGGGAACCTCATCCTTAATGAAACACAAAAAATCCATACACAAGTTGTTACATCTCTTCTCAAATCTTAGATAGAATATAGATTTCACTACAGTAATTGTCAGGAAACAAGAAAGCTCTTAGAAGAAAAGAGAATGAACATCTCTGTGTCCTTGAAAAAGGCAAAGATATCTTAAACATAACATGAAAACACTAACCATATACAAGGTCCTGGGTTCAATTCTTGATAACACCTTAAAAAATAATGATAATAATCAAGTAGCTCTTTTTATTTAAAAATTACATTGAGAGACTTCCATTTTTACTTAGGACACAAAAAGGCAGTAGAGAAAAAGCATCCCAATCGTAACAATAAGAACAAGCTGGATAACATTGAAGAAATCATAATATTTCAAACCCATAAGAGAGCTGAAAATGAAAAGCAACAAACATTTACTCAATTTGCTTAAGTTTGCAAAAGACTGAGGACAACGCGAAAAATGAAAGACAATCTTTAGACGCCCCCACTAATATAGGGAGAGGATCCGTGTGGCCAAGGAAGAGGCAGGAGAGGTGAAAGACCACATCTGAGGCACAGACACACTGCGATCTGTAGAAAGTTGGGGCTATGACAGTAGGATGAGGTAAAATCCCCAAGCGCTCTGATCCCAAGTTCTGTTGAAGAGACGGTCTTCATCCTGCCTTCGTATCATTTGAAGCCAATCGTAAACAATCTAACTAAGGCAATGAGAAAACCCAGACCTATTTCAGCTCCCCCAGATTTGCAATCTGACTAAATAAGAGGCACATTCTTTTCTGGGATAAATATATTTACTTGAGTGAATAAAATAAAATAAAATAAAATAAAAAGTAATAAAATAAAATAAAAAATTGGGATTCCTACAAAGGAAGCAAGAAAAGATTACTATGGTTGTTTGAAACTGCACCCCAGAAAAGTGTGTTCTTAAAGTTAATTCATTCCTGTGGGTGTGGACCCATTGTGAGCAGGACCTTCTGATGTGACTACTCCAGTTAAGGTGTGACCCACTTCAATCAGAATGGGTCTTCATCATCTTACTGAAGTCCTTTATAAAGGTACTGAATACAGAAGGGCAGAGAGAGAGAGAGAGAGAGAGAGAGAGAGAGAGGGAGGGAGAAACCCAGTGAAGCAAGAAGCTGAAAACAATGAAACCCAGGAGAGAAGGGAAAAAAATCAGGAGATGCTGCCATGTGCCTTGCCATGTGGCAAAGGGGCGAAGGATTACTGGCAGCTGGTCTTCAGGAAGAAAGCGTTGCTTTGATTATGCCTTGATTTGTACATTTTTCTCAGCCTCAAACTATACGCTAATTAATTCCCACTGCTTAAAGCCCACCCCTCTCAATGTATCTGATTTGAGCAGCCTAGGAAACTAAAACCAATTTTGGTACCAGGACAGGGGGTGCTGCTATTGCAAATACCAAAAAGGTGGAAACGCCTTTGAAATTCAATAATGGAGAGGCTAGAATTGTGAGGTGCTTGATAGGAAAGACCTAGATTGCTTTGAAGAGATAATTGGTAGGAATATGGATACTACCGATGCTTCTGATGAGGACTTTGACAGAAATGGTGAATGTGTCATTGAAAACTGGAAGAAATATGACCCTTGTTTTAAAGTGGCAGAGAACTTGGCAAAACTGAGTTCTGATGTCAGGTGGAAGGCAGAATGTGAGAGTGATGAAGTTGGATATTTAGCTGAGGAGATTTTGAACCTAATATAGAAAGTGCAGCCTGCTTTCTCCTTGTAGCTTATAGTAAAATGTGAGAGGAAAAAGATAAGCTGAGAACTTAATTCCTGGGCACAGAGAACACAGAAATTGATGGTTTGGAAAATTCTGAGCTTCTGGAAACTGAGTTTCCAGAGAATAGTGCTCCATGTGAGCACTGAATATGGAACTAGTCAATCATTTCAATGCTAGTCAGGAGTAGAAATGCAGTTATACAGAAAGGATTTGTGGAAGATTCTTTTGTCTGATGGTTTAAACTCCTGTGTACTACATGCAAAACTGATGTGTTTTTTTGTTTTGTTTTGTTTTGTTTTGTTTTTGTGAGATCTGTATGAACAGAACCACTACCAGCCTGGACTAAAAGGGACAGAAAAGGGACAGATTGAAAGAAAAATAGCTTCAAAGGCAGAACCATGGTAGCTGAAGTGTGAACCAAAGCCATCTTCTCAGGTCAAGAGACCAGGCCCACCCACGTATGTTGAAAATGGGGGTATGCCTCCGCACTTGGAAAGGGTGGTCTTTCCTCCCCATTGTTCTGAAAGAGTGCAGCCACCCTAGTCTTCAGAGAGGGTGGAGCATATGCACTTGCAGAGTCTGGCCACCACCCCACTGTTCTGAGAGGGTTGCGCCTATGGCCCTGAGATTATGGAGAGCAGGCTGCAGGGTGATTGATTGATGAGCACTGGCAGCCTAAGATGGTCCCCAGGGACCTAAGAGGGAAGCCTGGTTTTCCTGGGTTGTTTTTTTTTTTTTTTTTTTTGCTTTTTGTTTTTTCTCTTTCTTCATTTCCTTTTTTTCTTTTCCTTATTTTTCTGCCTTAGTATTTTTATTTCTTTTCTTTCTTTCATTTTTCCCTCTTCCATTGCTTTTCTTTCATTCCACCTTTTCTTATTTGGTGTTCTTTTTCTCTCTTCTTCTTCTTCTTCTCATATTTCCAGTCTTTTAGTTAATTTTATTTTTTTTTCTTGTTTCATTTTTTTTTAATTCCAACTTTTTTTATTCTTATTTCTCTTTATTTTTTATGATTTTTCACTATTATTACTTATTTATTTTCCTGGCTCTTTTATGTTTCCTTTTCTACATTTTTATTATTACTATTATTCTTTTTCTCTTCTTCTCTCTTTCCCTTACTATGGTCTTAATATTTTTTCAAGGGAACACAGACAACTACAAAGATATAGAATAAGTGGAACCAAGTGTCAAAAAGGAACCTTAGCACAAAAGAAAACAAAATAAAACCTTTGAGTAGAAAGAGAAGCGAGCCATCTGAATAAGCCCATCAAGATAAACAGATGTGTAGACACCAAAAAAAAAAATTACAAGCCATGCTAAGAAAAAAGAAGACAGGGCCCAGTATAATGAGCAAACTAAAAAACTGGAGGAGATTTAGAATGTGTAACAACTAATCAAGGATGTCCAAACAAAAATCATGATTCAACTTAATTAAGTGAAGGAAGAGATAAAAAATATTAATAAGACACGGGGGAACATACTAAGAAATCATAAGCATACATAAAAAGATAACACATCTGATAATCATGAATGGCACAAAGCAAGAAATCAAATTACACTGGAAGTACATAACAGCAGATTTGACACAGCAGAGGAAAGAATTAGTGACATCAAAGATAGTACATCTGAAATCACATAGATAGTAGAACAGATAGCTAAAAAGAGAAAAAAATCAGCAAAGACTCAGGGAATTGAGTGACAACATGAAATGCACAAATATATGCATTACAGGCATTCCATAGTGAGATGAGAAAGGAACGGGGGCAGAAGGATTTTTGGAGGAAATAACGGCTGAAAATTTCCCAACTCTTTTGAAGGACATGGATGTACATGTCCAGAAAGTGTAGCACACTCCAAACAGTATAAGTCCTAACAGGCCTACCCAAAGACATATTCTTATCAAATTGTCAAACACTCCAGACAGAGAGAATACTGAAAGCAGCAAGAGAAAAGAGATCCATCACATACAAGGGAAACTTGATAAGATTAAATGATGATTTCTCATCTGAAACCATGGAGGCAAGAAGGCAGTGGTATAAGATAGTTAAGGTGCTAAAAGAAAAAACTGTCAGCCAAGAATTCTGTATCCAGCAAAGCTGAAATTCAAAAATGAAGGACAATTCAAAATATTCCCAGATTAACAGATATTAAGAGAGTTTGTCAACAATAAACCTGCCCTTCTCAATCTGAAATAGAGTGGGCATCCCAAAATTCTCAAGATTAAGGAATGAACAAACATAAGGGGGGGAGGAATGTAACTATGAACTAAAGTAGACTTATTATTCTAGCAATGGAAGAATTTATGTCATTGATATAAAGGCAGTGGCCACCAGAGATTCTGAGGTGGGGAGAGAGAAGAATATGCATAACATGGGGAATTTTGGGGACATTGGAATTGTCCTTCATGACATTGATACAGGCCATTATACATTTTGTCAAAACCTATAAAATTGTACTGTGCAGAAGTGTAAACTATAATGTAAACTGTAGACCATGGTCCATAACAATGCTTCAATATGTGTTTATCAGTTGTAACAAATGTACCACACTAATAAAAGATGTTGTTAATGAGGGAAAGTGTGTGTGGGGGGGAGATATATGGGAATCCCATATATATATTTTTTTATTTATCCCCCCAAACCAGATGTCTCCCTCATCTGTCTGCTCATTGTTTGTGTGCTTTCTCCAGGAGGCACTGGGAACTGAACCCAGGACCCCCCACATGGAAGGCAAGCGCCCAATGGCCTGAGCCACATCCACTCCTTGTGGGCTGCAGCACCCTCTGGGTTGTGGCATCTCCTCGCCTAGGCACCTGCCTGCTGCGGTGGGTGCGGCATCTAGCCCATTGCAGCAAGTGAGGAGTCTGTCTCATCGTGGCAGGTGCAGCATCTGCACGTCTTCTCCAGGAGGCACGGGGACCTGAACCCGGGACCCCCACACACATTAGGTGGGTGCCCAACTGATTGAGCCACATCCGTCCCCCCATAATTTTTTTTTTTTTTTTTTTTACCGGGAGGTCCTGGGAACCGAACCCGGGTCCCTCCATATGGGAGATGGACGCCCAACCAGTTGAGCTACATCCGACCCCCCCCCCATAATTTTGATGTAACATTTATGTAATCTAAAACTTCTTAAAAAATAAAAACAATAAAAATTTAAAAAGGGATAAGTTACTCTTCCCCTAAGATTGCAGACAAAGCAAGGCACGTTTTTGCCAATTCAATTCAACACTGTACTGGAGAGTCAAGCCAGTGGAATGAGGTAAGAAAAAGAATTACAAGGGGGACTCATGCAACTCGTACGAGCATGCCCACACTCCCGTCCTGTGTGTACTTTCACTTTACGTTAAATTTCCCTGCTACTAAAAAACAAGAATTATAAATAATAGAGATTGGAAAAGAAGAAATAAAACTGTATGATTTGCAAATGAAATGATCACCTATGCAGAAATCCTAAGGAATCTATAAAAAAAAATTTTTTTTAAAAGCTAGCAGGGCTACTAAAGAGATTTAATATAGTCGTAAGAACAAAACAATCATGAAGAAGAAGAAGAAAGTTGATGGACTCACACTATCCGATTCAAAGTTTATTATAAAGCTACAATAATTAATACAGGGTGGTATTGTAAGTATCGTATTAAATCTATAAATGTAAAAAATATATCTAGGGTGTGCTCTTAGCAGGTTACCAAATATGAAACTGAATGATTTTTTAAAATGCTATTATCAATCTATTAGAGCTTAAATCAAAGAATGGTTTTATACAGGTGACGTTACATATGTCTCTTGTGTAATGGGATCAGCTATGTCAATGAATCGTCCCTCCTTCACTTTAAACATTATGAGGAATAATATTTAACTAACCTTCCTCTGAGACTTTTATAGATTTTATATGCAGTGTTAATTATTTGATACAAAAATAGGGTCAAAATTATTGATATTGACTCAAGTAGTTAACTGGGAGTTAATGGGATGTCATTTTGCATAATTCAATTACTAGTTTGTTGACATTAGAAAATAATTGAAATATTTTTAGTCCACTTTCAATTGTCAGTTCCAGATCCTCATTTTAACATAGTGTGCTGGAAGCAATCTGAGATCTTTTCTTACTACATTGCAAATCTAGTTGATTCGTGTGCTACTGTTAATTTCCAGTTAGCCCTCCATTGGGCAGTTGTCGTCAAGTTCTTTTTTCTTCTTTTTCTGTTTTTCCTTAACCAGTATGTTATATATATGGTATTTTCATTTTCCTCAAGTTGTTTCAATCATGTCAATTTATTTTTTTAACTAGTATTTAAGAATTTCTTCTTTTGGATTAAATTTTTGGATTATTTGACACTAAGACAATGAATATTTTATAAGAGAATGAATTAAATGTTATCGAAAACAATGCAAAAACAAAGCAAACCTGTTGGTAATTCTAGAAGGTGTCACTGTTAATGAGACGGAGACTTGTACATACCTATTCTGCTTTCAGAGTGCCGCCCTAGTCGCAGCATTGAATTATAACACATAGCTGGAGCGTAGAAGAGGAGACAGCCCAGCCTTCCTAACGCTCTTACTTTTGAAGAGTTGTTTTTAAGATAGCTCCTAGTGATAAGCCATTTCAATAATTACTTATGTCGTATTTACTACATTTATATTAAAAGTGAAACATGATTTGAAGTGTCGGGAACATGATATTAACTACAATAGAAAAACATCCTTGCCTTCGCGAATTTGCATTCTGGTGGGAGGTCAGTAATAGACAGATAAACAGACATAAATAATATTTCAGTTATGACAAGTAGCATGAAGCAAAGTCTGGCATGGAAAGAGGATATGTGTGGGAGCGTGGCTGTTATGCATAGGGTAGTTGGGGAAGGTGTCCACGAGGAGGTGACGATGAGCAAGAGGTAGAATGAAGTGAAGGAGGAAAGGAAGTGCATTTATGAAAAAGGAATCTTTGAGGCAGAGGAAGCAGCACATGCAAATACATGCCACAAAAGAAAGTGTTTGGCAAGTCTTGGAAGAGAGCCAGGAAGCCGATATTGCAGGGACAGTAGAAGAAAGTGAAGCTGGACCAATACCTAGGGTTAAATCAGGTTTGCCTCAAAAGACTTGAGAAGAAGTTTGAATTTCATCCTAAGTCAGGTAGAAAATCATTGACTGAGGACAAGTGAGTAAAATATTTATTTTTTCATTCATTTTACTTTGTCTATAATTCTGTTTACAAAAAGACCATGTCTGAAAGAATCACATTTATAGATCTAAACTAATCACACTTACAGTTTGGTCCCCAAACTTGGTGCAGATTATTTTTTGCATCTCAAGTACATATCTGGCTAACTTTATTATAATCCCTACCATTAAATCATAATTAAATTGGAAAGTCTATCTTTCTGTTAGTTTGTGAGCTACCTAAGCATAAAGCCTTGAAATATTTTATTCCAGAACTCAGTGGAAGGCGTGTAACTGTTTTTTAAATTGATTTGATGCTGGTAAACATGGCCTTTTAGTATGACCTTTTGTGCTTCCTCCAATAATCTCACATCTCTCCTTTTGCCCTAAATATATGAAGTACCTGGTGGGAAAACCATATTAATCTAGCCTTTTACATGTTTTCCACCAAAATTGAGCCTAACAATTCAAAAGTAAACTGAGATCATTCTGGCTCATGGGTATTGTCTACTTCTTATTTTGTTATTTAATTAAATAATAGACTTATACAATTTTCCGTAAAGGAACAAGCGTGTTACTTACCACCCAATAAATTAGCTGACTTTAAGGACCCATGTTACAAATGAAAGATGTCATTTATAGATATCAAATTGGATTAGTTGCCCTTTCAAAAATACTAAAAGACTGTTGCTATTCTCACATTCAAATTTCCTAAATGTCAGACAAAAGTAAATGCCAAATGTGAAAAATTAAAAATAGTATGAAAACATATGTTATTTATAATTCTTAAAGGACAAGCATTATCTTTGTATCAATTTTTTCTGTGATTAAAGTCTCAGGAAATAATTTGGCATAGTTTTAAACACCTGGCAATATTTTATTTTTAAAAATCCTGTATTAAATTCACTTACTTTCCACATGTGCGTATATTTCCACTCACTTTATTTCATATTTTTGTATTCTCATTAAACCTAATGAGAAGTATAAATTATCTATAGTTAATACATTAGTCAGAGTTCTTCAAAGAAACAGAACCAACACAATACATGTATATAAAGAAACTCATTATAAGGAATTGGCTCATGTGTTTGTGGAGGGTGGAAAATTTGAATTCTGTAATTGCAGGTGGGAGAATATGTGTGTTTACCATGAAGAGACAAAGGAGAACATTTAGCTTTTATAAGTAATAAACCACAAGGGAAACTTTTTTCTTACCATCTGACTATCAATAAAGATGATATAAAAATGGACTCCCTGGTGTCTCACTCAGTTCAATAATATATGTTCTATTATTTTTCCTTTATCACTTACCCCAGGAATGCCTTCTTCTAAGTTTTTTAAGCTATTGATTCAATCATGCAAAAAGCTTATTTAGACTATATACTGTGTCTTCTGCTAAAAGTAAACATAAAGTTGAAGAGATTAGTGGAGACTTGTATCCCAGCTTTCCAAATTACACAGGCCATATGCTTAATAGACATATTGCTATTCTTCTTTATTGTATAATTATCATCCTGTGGTGGTTTGAAGCTGTACCTAACCCCAGAAAGGTATGTTCTTAAACTAATCCACGCCTGTGGGTGTGAAGTCACTGCAAGTAGGACCTTTCGATGAGGCTACTTCAGTTAAGGTGTGGCCCACCTCAGTCAGAAAGGCTCTTTATCCTCTTACTGAAGACTTTTAAATGCAGAATTAATTTCAGACATAGAGAGAAACCACAGGAAGTAAGAAGCTGAACATCAAAAGAACTCAGAAGAGAACAGAGAAACAAGGAAACACTGCCATGTGCCTTGCCATGTGACAAGCCAAGGACTAAAATGGCCGGCAGTGAGCCCCAGAATGCACAGTCTTTGGGAGAAAGCATCACCTTCATGATGCCTGGATTTGGACTTTTTCCCAACCTCAAACTGTGAGTGAATAAATTTCTATTGTTGCCTATTCCAAGTTCACTAAGATTTTCTGTTTTTCTTTTCTAGAGATTTTATAGTTTAGCTCTTATATTTAGGTCTATGATCCATTTTGAGTGAATTTTTATACATGATGTGAGGTAAGACGTAGAAATTTATATTTTTACATAGAGATAGTCCATTGTTCTAGCATGTTTTGTCGAAGAAACTATCCCTTCCTCATTTATGGCATAGACACCTTTGTTGAAAAGCATTGGCCGTATCTGTGTGCATCTATTTCCAGAATGGCAATTCTCTTCCATTGATCTAAATGTCTGTGCTTCTGGCAAACCCAACCCATTTTGATTAAAGTAGCTTTTAAAAAGTCTTGAAATCTGGTACTGTGACTCCTTTAACTTTGTCTTTCTTTTTCAAAATAAACTTTAATTTCCATATAAACTTGAGGAAAAAACTTGTCAATTTCTACAGAAAAAGATTGCTAAGATTTTAAATTGGATTTCTTTGAATCAATATATCAAAATTGGGAGAAATGATATCACAATAAAATTGAATATTCAAATCTGTGAGAATGGCACATCTTTTTAACTATTTAGGTCTTCTTTAATACATTTCAAGTCTTGCACATATTTTGCTAAATATATCCCTAGGTATCTTTTTTTTTTCTTTTTTCTTTTGGAGGTATGGGGGATTGAACCTAGGACCTTGTACATGGTGAAAAGGCACTCAACTATTGCAACCACTGAGCTACATACCCTCCCCATAAATTATCTTTTTTTTTATCTGCCCCCCCACCCCCGTGTTGTTTTTGCACTCAGTGTCTGCTCTCTGTGTCCATTCGCTGTGTGCTCTCTGTGTCTGCTTGGCTTCTCTTCTTGTCTTCTCTTTAGGAGGCCCCAGGAAACAATCTTGGGACCTCCGATGTAGGAGAGAGGCACTCAATCGCTTGAGCCACCTCAGCTCCCTTGGTTTGTTGTGTCTTTCATTGTGTCTCTCTTTGTCTCTCTTTGTTGTGTCAGCTCTCCACGCAGGCCAGCATACCACACGGGCCGGCTCACTTTCACCAGGAGGCCCCGGGAAAAGAACCCAGGACATCCCATATGGTAGACAGGAGCCCAATTGCTTGAGCTACATCCACTTTCCCCATCAATTATCTTTTAAAGAAAATTTATATTTTCCCCCATAGTTCCCATTTTGGTGACTAATAGCAGCCCCAAACCACCTACCAGGACTTGTCTGTAGACTCAACAGAAACTAAACACATAGGCACTTGAGGATTTGTAGGGATCAAAAGGTCAATCATTTCATGCTTGTACACAGGATCAGTTAACCTTCCTTTCCTTCTAATTGGCTATAAAACCAATATTTAAATGAGTAATTAAAAAGTTTCCTTGCCTTTTCCCCTTGTTTGTACTTAGTTGAAGTGTTATCATGAATTAGGTTCTGCTTTAAATAACTTTTGAAGTTCACATCTAATTTTGATTTAAAGAGGTTTGGTACCCCTGCTGAGCTGTAAATCTAACCAGTGAAAAGGAACCTAGATTTTCAAATGTGCAACTTGCCAGTAATCGGTAGTCATTAAAAGGCTAGAGGTGCAGTGAAATCTCAAGTATAGGTAGTGTGCTACATGATGGGCAAGATTTTCACTAACACCACAAGGGTCTCTCACCCAGTGAGTGGAGATTGATAGTAATCCTTGCTACAAGTTTAAAAAAAATGGCTGCAAGTGCAAATGGCCTCACCCCACAGCATCCTTGTTTGAAGGCCTCTCAGACAGAAAAGCTTCCTGGTCAAGAAACCTTTCTATTAGGTAAGGGTAATGATTTCAAGTTAGGAATATTATCCTATAAAACTTTTAAATTGAAATTGAAAGTAGGTAAATTTATATGTTAAAATCACGAGAGTTTATTTTAATTTAAAAATTTATGCAATTATCATGATTTAAAAATATATATTTTATTATTCATATCTGTTCATCCCATCTGTTTTTGTTTCTCTTTTCCCTGTTTCCGACTGGGTTTTTTTGATCATTGAATATATTTTAATACTCCATTTTATATTACGTATTGGCACACACCCAGTGTTGACTCTTAAATGTATGGGATAAGAGCAAAATTTCATGGTTTTCCATATGGTGCACACTTGTACTGGCACCATTAACTGAAAAGAGCATCATTCCCCAAACCTTGCAGTGCCATCTCAGTTATAAATCAAGTGTTCAGATGCATGTGAATCCATTTATGGCCCCCTTAATTTTTCCATCAATCTACTTATCTATCCTTGCACCCATGCTAATTCTCTTATCACAGGTTTATAAAAAGACCTAAAATCTGGTAGAGCAAGTCCTTGCATCTAGCTACTCCTCAAAGGACAGTCTTTGCTCTTCTTGCCTTTTTAATTTTCCATGCAAATCTTAGAATTACTCAGTAAAGTTTGGCTTATACATACAAATTGTTTGTTGCTGGTATTTGGAAATATTAATGCATTCATTTTTATATATTGATTTTTTATGTTTTAGCAGGGAATTAACATGAACTGATGTGTTTTAAAAAGATAGCTTTAAAGGCAATGTGGAAGAAGAGATCAGAGAGGAGGCAGAAAGTCAAGTTTAGAATCTACTGGAATTGTTCAGGCAAAAGATGATGAGATCCTGAATTAGGGTCATGGAACTAGCAATGGAGAGGAGGAGCTGGTTCTAAGTGTAGTTTAGGAGTGTTTAGAAATACTGCCAAGCCATTGCTTCAAAATGATGGAGGACATGGGCTTAGGAAGAGAAAAATGACATGAATATACCAAAGAGAAAACAGATTGGGAATGGAAAGAAACCTCTTCAAAACATGATACCCACAGGTTATGTGGAAATTTTTCTAACAGTAAAGTTTCACAGAAAAAAAATACAATTATAGACAAATTTGTAAGACTATAAGACTTGCAATTGATATGAAAGTTGTGATTGATGATTACTATATTACCAGTTCAGGGGCTTTCTTAGAAAATGGAGCATGCCCTCCAGGGTTACAAATAAGCAAAACCTGGTGCTGAACCAGTTTCAGTCCAGTAGAGACAGCTCATCAGCATGGAAAAGCATATAGTACTAATCAGTGTATGCCTGTGCCCCACTTTGTAAGACTTCTCCTAAGTAAAATGGAAATTCATTATCAGCCAGTAGGAGCATTTCCTACTTGCTTCCACATTTGCCCTGTGTGAGCTTCCCCTTTCCACTCCCTCTGCAGACCTCCCTTCTGCTTTCTGAATGAGATGCTACCTGATTCATGAATCACACAGAACAGCTGTGAGATCTTAAATTGCATGAAAAATTTTTTTTCCTTTTAACACTGCCTATAAGAGATGCACCTTAAATATAAAAGCAGGTGAATTGAAATCAAATAGAGAGCAAAAGATATACTAGAAACTCTAAGTGTAAGAAGGCAAGTTAATATTTTAATATCACATAAAATGGGCTTCAAAACAAATAATATTAATAGGAATAAAGAGGATATTTTTTAGTGTTAAAAGGGTGAATTAATCAGAAAAAAATAATTGCTGATGTATATGCACTTAAAGAAATTGTAATGTATTTAAAATTAAGCATTATGAAACTTTACAGAGTATAATTAAATAGTTAATTTAGCAGAGATACATTTGATATATTAAAGTTAGCAAAAAAATCATATATGACAGACAAAGAAAGCCGGTAATTAAAGATAAATGATTATTGTATCAGAGAAAAGGATTCAATTTAAACTTTTTAAATCTTACAAACTTTTATTAATAATAAATAAAATAAGGTTGAAGCTGAGGTGAAAATGTCAGTATATATTTGCAATTTTCGAAATATATAATTTCGAGCTTATCTTACTGATGGTGGTACCCCAGTCTGGACATGGTCTAGGTTTTGGCGTGCATTCTGGTGGGTGTAGAAATAAGATCCCTTGAAGGTGTTACTTCAGTTAAGGTGTGACCCAACTGAATAAGATTGGATTTGGGTCAGGATTAGATTACTGGAGTCCTTTACAAACAGAGTGAAAGTCAGATGGAGAGAGAAGGCATGCGGAGCAGCCAGCAGCTGGAAGTCAACAGAACCTGGACCCTGGAAGAGAAAGGAGAAGACACCATCACATGCATTGCCACGGGACAGAAACGCTTAGGACCAAGGATCCAGCAGCCAGCCCCAGAATGCCAGTCTTCAAAAAGAAAATTTCTCCTTGCTGATGGCTCCATTTGGACCTCTCCTGGCCTCACACCTGTGAGCTATTGTTTAAGCCAATCCATTGTACGGCATGTGTTTCAGCAGCCAGGAAACTAAAACACTGATATAGACTAAGAACAGAGTCTCTTCAGTTCTGTGAGTCGGACATGGACCCTGATACACAAAGTTTCCTGTTTCATATTATTTTCTCCACTGAGAAAAGCCAGAAACCGGAACTGAAAGAACCAGAGTTCCCCAGGGGATGGGTAATGTGCATTTTAGAGCAGTAAGTCTAATATACATACTGTGTGGATGCTTCACAGAGACCCAACTTAAAGTGAATTTGAGTTATATTAGTCATATTCTGACAATTTGAGTATCTATGGAAAATCAAAATTGCAATTAACTATATTCTCTAAAGAGCCTTGAATTCTTACCGTTACTGACAATATGTACAAATATTTTAAATTTCCCTTAAGAAAATTAAGTTCAGGGGTTCTTAACCTCTTTTGGTCCATGGATCCCTTTACCAGTCAGGTGAAATGAATACTACTGTAATTTATTTATTGCATACATTCCTAAGTGAAGGAAATGCTAGATTTCAGTTAGAGGTCAGAGAAAATAAAGATAAGTTGATTTTTTTCAATTCAAGCTCATGGACCCCCTGAAATCTTTCCATGGATGCCTTGGGGGTCCGTTGACCCCTGCTTAAGAATCCCTGGTATGGTTAGTAATATATTAAGGTTGTTTGAGTCAGCTGAAACATTTTCTGCTCATGTTTCATGTTAGGTTTATTTTCAGGTTTGATAAAAACTATCCATGTACAAAGCTTAATATACCTGCTATCTGCTATCAGGAAAAGAAAAACTATTCTAACTATATATAATGATGAAGACACTGATTTTACAGGCAAGATTGTATTGAACATCTATGTCAACCTACAGGTTAAACAAAGAAATTTTGAAAAATAAATTTCCCAAGGTGACTGAAATGCCCAGGTATTCTGCTTTTACCACTTATAAATTTGTTATGTAAAATGTGCAAATGGGAACACCCTTAGGCTTTGTATTCCAACCCAGAGGCAACCCACCTACGGGACAATAAAGCACAAAGGGATAGTACAAACCATGGATTAAAGTTGTCCAGATACCCTAGTCACAGGTGTAAAATGTCTTCCCACTTGGACCAAATGAACACGGGGTTATCATTTGCCTAGAGATTTCATCCACCTGGAGGTTCTTTAGAAATGACATCATATAACCACATACCAGGTCCTGCTCACTAAAATATCACAATGTCCACGTCTCAAGCCTTGGGTCTGTGCTGTCCACTATGAGGAGACGTCTGCCCTGGGCACATTACAGTTCGCCAAATTTCCTTCAAACAATTACATTTTAGAAAACACGTTTGTGCCACAAACCAAATAGTTGCCTCATAAAGAGTCACATTCGTTTTAGCTCTCACAAATGAAGCTTGAATTGTCTGCCTTGAAAACAAAGTAAAGTACAACCTAAAACTTTTGTAACTTCCTTTATGCTAAATTTGATGTCTACTAAATAATAACATCAACTCATTATCACAACAATTACCCCATTATCATACCTTTCCTCCTAGGTCCTCTAAACTAAATAAAAATAAATAGTTGACTCTATCAGAGGGAAGCAACCTAACTAAAATGGAGAAAGCAGGATCAGACATCGAATGCCATGCCTTTGTATAGTTACTGTTGTTATCTTAATGCCTGGTAAAAAAGAGTCTGACTGCACTTTCATGGTTGGCTGCTGACAGTTTCCAAGCCCTGACACTCCCCTTTGCATTTGGGTCCCAGGTTTGGGTAAGTTGATACTAAAGCTTGGGTGTTCTCTATCATTAGGCACTAATGGATAGCTCAAAACACAGACGTTTCAGGGCAAGGACCTTCTCTCCACCACCACCCCCTAAACACCACAAAATCCTAGGCATTCTCCTTTACCGGCTTTCTCGAGCTCTTTTGGGACCTGCGTGGGAACTTCCCAGCTCTCCCTAAAAAGCCTTGTTACATAAGTAGTGAACCTTCCAGTAAGCTCTTGGTACGCGTGTGGCATCACAAATCTCAACGTCAAACCACATTTTATGGTGTGTCCCATCCCAGCTTTGCAATATGACCGTATCAAATATATATCCTGAATCTGAGCTCATATTCTCTATGTTGATAAGAGAAGAGCAAAGCTTAAGAAGAATCCTAAATTATTTAGAGTTTACCCATAACTTGACTATAAAGAAAATTTAAAATACATACACAAGTTAAATGTAAGACAGGGGCTACAAAGGGAAACAACAAAGGGAGAAGGGATTGACTTTAATTATGTGTGTTAGGAAGCAAATTGCTGAGAAGTTATATATGAGAATATGTCCTTATTTTACCCTAAAAATTAATTGACAATTTGACTATATAATTCTAAGTTGTAAATAATTTCCTTTCAGGATTTTGGAGTCATTAATCTATTGCTTCTAGCTTTTAATGTTGCTCTAAAGCAGGTGTTGGCAGACTTTCTGTAAAAGTCCATAAAATTATGTATTTTAAGCTTTGCAAACAATATGATCTGTCACTACTTAACTCTGCCATTGTAGCACAAAAGCAGTTGTAGACATTAGGTCTATGGGCCATAGTTTACTGACTCCATCTCTAAATCAGAAATCTGATGCTATTCTGATTCCCAATCAGTTATATAAAAATTTAACTCCTCTCCAAGCTAGAATGGTTCCTTTCATCTTCTCTGGTTTTCTAAAATGTTTTAAGAAAGTGCCCTGGTATAAGTCTGTTTTCATCTTTTGTTCTATGCTTTTAGTGATCCCTTTTTACTCTGAAAACTCATGTCATTCAGTTCTAGAAATTTCTCTTGGGTTATTTCTTTGATGATTTATTTTCTTCTGTTTTCTCTTTTCTCTTATTATTCATATGTTGGAATTTAGCTTTTACTTTAGAGCTCTCTGTAATTTCCAATCACTATGCCATTTGGGATTTATTAGAGATTTCCTCAATTTTGTCTTCCAACACTTCCATTTGATTTTTTAATTTATATTTCTACTGAATTTTTTTAATTTTTATAATTCTAATTTCTCCTACTTTAGCAAACTACTGGTGTCCCAACAAAAAGAGGAGATCAAACCAGAAAGATTATAAATTAATACCTATACCTGAAAAAAAAAATCAAGTAAAATATAACAAGGAGATATGGAGACACCTACAAAAAAAAAAAAAAAAGCCATAATAATGGAAGTTCATTGTCTCTGAAGAGAAGGCAAGGAAAGGTTTTGTGCAGAGGTCCGTAGTTTTTCATTCATTACCAGTCTTGTAGCACTATTAGACTTTTTAAAAATAATCACATGTATAATTTTAGTAAAATAAAAACTAAGTCACGAGCTCTTAACAAAGGGTCCATGAGCTTGAATTCAATATTTAAAAAATCCATCATTCTTGTGGGGACGAGTTGGTGCGCGTGTGATATAGTTATTAAATAACACACAGTACAGTGTGGACTTAGTAAGGGATCCGTGGTTTTCACCTGACTGGCAAAGGGGTCCGTGAAGTAAAAAAGGTTAGTAACCCCTGAACTAAGTGCAAAAGGACATCATTAAAAGAAAACCTTTTCCTTTTTAAAATAAATATGTTGAAGAAGAAATAGGGAATCCACAAATGGATCCACACATATATGACCGGCTGAATTTTTACAAAGGGGTCAAGGTCATTCAAAGAGGAAGCAAAATGCTCTTAATAAATTGTGCTTAAAGAACTGGGTATCCACAGAGAAAAGAAAATGAATTTAAACTTACCTCATGCTATACACGAAACATAACTTGAAAAGGATCATAGACCTAAAAGTAACTGCTAAAATTGTAAAAGTGTCCAGAGAAATACATCAAGAAAATCATTGTAATCTCTGAGTAGGTAAGTGTTCTTATACAGGACATAAAAAGCACAAATTTACTTTGAGCTAATAGAAAGCTAAAATTCAACAAAGAGCCTTGATAACATAAACAATCAAGTTATAGTAAGATACCAAGAAGAATAAATTTAACCGTGCTCTATGTCCCTAATGGCAAAATTCTTATTAGTTCTTTTTATTCAATGTGAAGAAGTAATTACTCTATCTTGTGTAAATTCACTAAGGCAGTTATATCTACAATAGAACTTTTATCTTCTAAGTTTGAAATAAATTCAAAGAGCTATGGAACAATACTTTATAAGAAAATTGGGTTATTGAATATGTGCTTAATTTGTAAATAACACATTGATTTCTTTTTCTTTCCTTTCTTTGTTCCCCAAAATGCTTTAGAAAACCAGAATAATTTTTGGAGGGATAAGCTGACTCTATGACTACTATTTCTCTTTATCACAGATTTAATGAGACAATTTGCAAAGAATTTATTAAAACTACTAAATTGCTTCCAATAGTTTCTAAACCTGGAGTTTTTTTCTTTCTTCCTCCCTCCCTCCCTTCCTTCCTTCCTTCCATTTTGCCTCCAAACTTTCCATGCTTAAAATCATGAGATTAGATGAGATCACCCAGTAGGAACCAAACCTTGTGGCACTTCAATATTTGTAGGTCAGATAGAGAAGAAGACAGAAATATGAGGCTGAAAAAGAGGATACAGAGGAGGAAAAAACAAAAAAGTATGGCATCATGGAACTCCAGAGGAAAACAATATTTCATGACAGATGCGGTGGCCAACTGAATTGAATGCTCTTGATAATCTAAGTTAACAAGTAAAAAGCAACTATTGGATATGGCAAGATGTTGGTTGTTAATAGCCTTGATAAAGAGTGATTTCACTGTGGGGATGGGAACTGAATCATAATTTGACATGGCTAAAATAGAGAATGGATGGTTGAAGTGGAAAAAAGATTATTGTCAATAAAGAGGTCAAGAAAGTGAGATGCCAATAGCTGTAATATTTTTGGAGAATAAAAGTGGAAAATTGGTTTGGAAACAGCATTGGAAAGCTAAGATGATACTTACCTAAACTCTGTGGAGAAAAATCATCTGCCATTTAAAAAGGATATTGGGGAAGTGATGTCCTCAAGTGGAACAGGTGAATTTCAGTTAAATTGAGATTATAGAGTTTAACTTCAAATGCAGAAGGCATAACAGAGGACAAGGAAGAGCTGGAGATTAGAAATATGTAAATCATTGTGGGGCTAAGTGTCTGAATTATGAATGGAAGAAATGGAAGGCTGAGATTTCCGGGGGTAACAAAGATAAATAGTATCTTAGAGAATACTGGCCAAACAGTTCAATAAAGCCTTTGGAGCTGCCCTGTCCAGAACAGCAGCCACTAACCACATGTGGCTACTGAAATTCAATTAAAATTAAATAAAATTAAGAAGTCAATTCCTCAGCCAAACTAGCCACATTTTAAGTGCTAGTTACCATATTGGACAATACACATGAAGAATATTTCCATTACTGCAGAAACTTCTATTGGATGGTGTTTCTCTGGAGTATTTCTCTATAATACTTAGTTAGAAACTATAAGTCATTGTGAAACTATTTACTTTTCCATTCTTGGGTAGAGAGGCTACGTACGTAGCAAGGGCTGTCTGATGGGAAGTTAAGACACTGTGAATGTCTTGAGGTGGTTGATCTCTCCAGTAGCTTCTAACGTGTTAGTGGACACGCTGCTTATTATATTTCTTCCTGACCCAGGTGAACCAATAAGTGAATGACTGAAGCAGACCACGTAATTTTAGTACCTAGGGCAGCTTGAAAACATAACAAGTGAGAGCAAGATCATATTCTTAAGATGTATATCTCGACACCCACAAATATTTCCTTAGGAGGTGTTATTCGGGCACATTCAAATCAAGAATCCCCTACAATTACAGTCCTTATCCCTCCATTTATATGCATATTTTGTTTGCTAGTTGCAAACCTGCATGTAAAACACATCGAGTTTTTCTTCCCAATAGCATTCTCAAAAATGCTATTATCCAAATAGAAGAAAAACATGTTAGCACAATTCCCTCATGAACTTATATATTTACCAATTAAGAGGAGACAGAAATCATTATTGTATCACAGAAAGTAATTTAATATAAAATGAGAATAGGACAAAGATTAGCACAGTTGCACACGGCTAGTATGGAACTGGGTTATAGGTTTAAGTTTCCCAAAAACAAATAAATTGAATCTTGTGGCCCAAAATCATTCAGATTCATCTAGGTCAAAATAATAGATGCAAAACCATAATAATGCAATGTCTCATACATAAAAATGATTAACTTTATTTGTGTTTGGGATTATTTATATTGTCAGCATAAAGTAGTGAGGTGGAGGTAAACGGAGAAGGCAATAGAGGAGAATGATGGAGTAATGTAAGCATAATAACAATGAGACTCAAATACGTACTGAGAAGGTAAAAATCTACATTTTGAATATGTCCTCTTTTAACAAAGAACTTTACATTTTATTTTTAAGTAGAACACAGGTGAACTCTTTGTATAGTCTTATGAGAGCTATTTCAAAGACATTGAATATTCCTGTAATACAGTAAATTCATACTCTTGGAAGTCCTAGAGTTTCCCAGCTTCAAATCAGTAAGGGTTATTAATTATAATTATAGCACCTTCTGGATGGGAAATTTTTACTAATGGTCCATAGGATGATTCCTTTTCAATACATTTTGATTTAAACTCCTGAGTTAGGCTAAGGAATTCATCAGTACACCTTACATTTTGCCTCCAAACACCTGTATGGTTCCACCATTCTCACGCTCCCAGTCCTACCAGAAAACTTTTCTTGTCTAGACTCAAGGCAGATTTTAGTGGCTTTTAACCAAATGTGGCTGAAGAGTCTCCTTCTCTCTGCCTTCCTAGATGAAAATGACAGCATCAAATGAGAATTTCAAATGTCAGTAGGATTCTAGGAGAGTCTCTCCACCAGGAACCAATGAATCCTTCTTTTTCCCTTCAGGAAATAATGGCATAGATTAATTGCTACAATACAACCTACTAAGTACATAAGAGAGTGATGGAATGAGAAGTTATAACTCCTGTCTTCAGAGAACTTATAGTCTATTTGGTGAAGGTAGATATTAATCCAAGGATAACTCTAATGATGTTTAAATTAGAAAATTATATTAATGCTAAGAAGAATTATTGGAGGTTATAAGAGTTAATAAATGGATAAATTATGTCTGAGAAAAGTTTTCTTAAAGAAGTAATAATTGAGAAGAAATCTTAAGGATTGAATAGTCATTAACAAACAAAAAATAAAGTGGGGGGTGGGGGTGGGGGAGGAATGGGCAAAAGGAAAATATTTCCAAGCGGAGAGAATAAATTTGCACAAATATTTGCAGAAGAGATCATAGAAACTGAAAGTCTATGTTTTTTAAGTGCCGAGTGTGAGATGTTTAATGTAACATGATGTTGGAGAGGATAACTGAAAGTTACCAGACTCTGTTGGGTCTCATACCAAAGAGCACTGGGAGGCAGTGTCAGTGTGGTAGAGATGATCATATTGTCACATCCTGAATACCCTATAAAGAATAGGGTAGACTAGAGGCAGGAAAATCTATTGCCAAGAGGCTATTGCAACTCCCTAAGAGAGGTAGTAATTTGGACAAGGACGGTGGTAAGGATGGAAAGAATAATTGGACTGAGAGAGATTTAGGAGTAAAAATTCATGCTGATTTGGAAACAGGGAATACAGTAAATAATTAATGGCATCATATCCTAGTTTGTCATGCATTATACAAATAAACATTAAACATCTACTACATGGTAGACATTATTCCAGGCACTATACATACAACAAAAAATACTGGGAAAAGTACCTTGCCGTCATGGAGCTTACAACATATGTTTTCCTAATCATGGTAGTCTTTATGGAATTTGGAAGACCAGTGAAACAAAGGACTAGAATGTCTTTGCCTCAATTTCAGGATGCCTAGGTTGATGGTAGCAAACTTAGGTGCTATAGAAGGTGGATGGATATAAAGAGTGCATTTTTTTTTTTTATTGTGGGTAAAAATCAAAATTTTCACAATACATACCAACATTTGCAAAATGATATATAAATATATATGCATATATGTGCATTTGCTTACAAAAAAGTTATATATATATATATATTTTAAGAGGTGCTTAGATTACCCAAAATATTACACGGAACCCACTGGGATTCCCATGTTGCCCACCTCCTACATCTCCCACCACATCCCACACAAACATCTCCCACAAGTGTGGCCCACCACCCTCAATGGACTTACACATCCTGGGGCCTTGCCACCAACCATAGACCACAGTTCACATCGTAGACCACACTCTCTCCCACACAGTTCAGAGTGGTGTGTGCTGATTTAAAATGGCCTACATCCATTGCCACAACGGTACTCAGGACAACCTCCAAATCCCACAGAAGCCCCTGTATTTCATCTGCACATCCCCTCCCTGCCCCAAAAGTGTCAAGTGGCCACTGGCTCCACCTCATTGTTATAATTTCTTCCATTGCTAGAATCACCATATGTGAACAACAGAATTTTTATTTCAACTGCATTTTAAGTAAAACAACAGAAAAAACATAGAGGTGCATGGGGATATCACACAGTCTCAATGCCAGAGTTCAATGGCAAGTGGTAGGAACCATTCTCCCTTTTATAAGGAAACTTGTGCTTACATCAGGTCTACTGCATAATCTAGGATAATCTTCCCATCTCAAGATCCTTAATTTAATCACATGTGCAAGTCCCTTCTTGCCATGTAAAATAGCATATTTATAGATTCTGGGGATTATGACCTGAACATCTCTGGACAATTATTCTATCTACTCACCTGTCACACTTGTCTATCCACACAATGAAACATTATTTGGCAATAAAAGGAATGAAATACTGATACAAGGTACAACATGAATGAAACTCAAAAATATGCCCAACAAAAGAAGCCAGACACAAGATACCCTATTCTGAATGGTTCCCTTTCTATGAAATGTCCAGAAAAGAAAAAAATTTAGAGGCAGTAAGTAGATTAGTGATTGCTTGGGGTGGGGGAAAGGGAAAACGTGGATTAAAAGTAAATGGGGACAAAAAATAACAACAACAACAAAAAAGTAAGTGGGGACAGGACAACCAGCAAGATGGTGGCAGAGTAAAGAGCTCTGAGAATCAGCTCTTGCTACAGGGCAGTTCGTAATCACCCAGAGCTATCTAAAGCACCTGTTTGGAGGCTTCAGGAGACCAGAAGAGCATCCTGCAACCTCCTTGAAAGAATGGAAGGAGGAGATGCCCACCTGCAGAGAAGATTCATGAGTAGAGCCCTCCACGCCCCGGAGGCCAGTGCCCACCCTCCACGGGAGGCACAAGCCGCCTCCGGAGCGATTCTGTGGCTGGAATTGGAAACTCCACTTCCCAAAAACAGGGGAGAAAGAGATGGCTGGGCACCAACTTCAGCCACTGATTAGTAAATTCGGCGGGCTAAAGTATAATCCTAAGAACAGCTGAAGTTTGAACTTCTCCAAGTCAGAAAGAGGCCGGTAGCCACCATTTTGACTCCACCCCCAGCATAAGGGGAAGCCGGGCTGACTGAAAATCACAATGATGGTAGAGACCAGTTTCTTTCACCTAGATTGGCCTGCAGCCCTAGCCTAAGCTTCAGCCCCATCTCTAGCAGGGAGGAAGCAGGCAGGCCCTGCATCAGCCTACCTAGGTAACTGCAGGTACATTTAGCTGGCACAGACTGAAAAATCGGAATTCTGCCAGGGCAACTGTGGTCATCTTGGACCTGTGCTGCATAGATTGCTGCCCACACCTGCAGCTCCATCCCTGCCCAAGGCAGGGGGAAAGGGGGCGTGAACTTCATCAGTCTCTCTGGGCAACTAAAGTCTAGGCCTGCATGAGTTGGATTATTCCATACAGCTGTGGCTCTGTCCCTACCCCTGGCAAAGGAGAAAGTTGGGAGGAGCTTCATTGGTCCTTGGGGAAATGAGGGTAGCTTGAGCCTCCACAACTTATAGCACCAACTACATCCTTGGCTCCTACTACACAACCAGCAAGGGGAAAGGAAAGGAAGCCCTAAACTAAAGAGAAAAACTGCACCCAGATTAAATACTCTAGAAAGCCAGATGCCAAGACACCAATGAAAAATTACAATCCACACCAATAAACAGGAAGATATGGCCCACTTAAAGGAACCAGATAAGCCTCCAGATGACATAAAGGAATTGAGACAACTAATCATAGATGTTCAAACAAATCTCCTTAATAAATTCAATGAGGTGGCTAAAGAAATTAAGGATATTAAGAAGAAATTGAATGAACACAAAGAAGAATTTGAAAGCATACATAGAAAAATAACAGATCTTATGGGAATGAAAGGTGCAGTAAATGAAACTAAAACTACACTGGAATCATATAGTAGCAGATTTGAGGAGGCAGAAGAAAGGATTGGTGAGCTAGAAATGGCCTCTGAAAGTGAACGTACAAAAGAACAGATGAAGAAAAGATTGGAAAAACTTGAACAAGTTCTCAGGGAACTAAACTACAGCAAGAGACATGCAAACATATTTGTCATGGGTGTCCCAGAAGGAGAAGAGAAGGGAAAGGGGGCAGAAGGAATATTTACAGAAATAATGGTAGAAAATTTCCCAACTCTATTAAAGGGCATAGATATCCATGTCCAAGAGCACAGTGTACTCTCCCATATGAAGAAATCTGAATAGACCAACTCCAAGACACGCTCGGAATGTCAAATGCCAAAGACAGAGAATTCTGAGAGCAGCAAGAGAAAAACAATGCATAACGTATAAGAGATACCCAATAAGAATAAGTGCTGATTGCTCACCAGAAACCATGGAGGCAAGAAGACAGTGGTATGATATATTTAAGATACTGAAAGAGAAAAATTTCCAGCCAAAATCGTATATCCAGCAAGATTGTCTTTCAAAAATGAGGGCAAGTTTAGAATATTCACAGATAAACAGAAACTGAGAGAGTCTGTAACCAAGAGACCTGCTTTGCAGGAAATACTAAAAGACAGAGAAAGTCCTGGAAGAGAGTCCAGAAATGAAGATTATATCAGTAAAAGTAACTAAAAAGTATAAAAAGAGTGGTGAAAACAAAATATAACAGATAAACCCAAATATTCAGGAATAAACTTAACCAATGATGTAAAGCACTTGTACTCAGATAACTACAACTCATTGTTAAAAGAAATTTTAAAAAATCCTAAATAATTGGAAGAACATTCCAGCTCACAGATTGGAAGACTAAATATCATTAAGATGTCAATTCTACTCAAATTGATATACAGATTCAATGCAATCCCAATAAAAATTCCATCAGCATTTTAAAAATAAATGAAAAATATGATTATCAAGTTTGTTTGGAAGGGTAAGAGGTCTCAAATAGCCAGAAACATCTTAAAAAGGAGATGCAAAGTTGGAAGACTCTCAATTCCGGACTTTGGGTCATATTGCCTAGCTACAGCGGTAGAAACAGCATGGTACTAACAGAAAGACAGACACACGGACCAGTGGAACTGAAGTGATGGTTCAGAAACAGACCCTCACATCAATGGCCTAGTGATTTTTGACTAGCCTGTCAAACCCACCCAGCTTGGGCAGAATAGTCCATTCATCAAATGGTTCTGAGAGAACTGGATATCCATAACAAAAGAAGGAAAGAGGACCCCTATCTTACACCCTATACAAAAATTAACTCAAAATGGATCAAAAACCTAAATATATAAGCAAGAACCATAAAGCTTCTAGAAGAAAATGTAGGAAAATCTCTTCAAGACCTGGTGGCAGTTGATGGATTCTTAAAGGAGATAAGAGGAGGACTGAAATGGACTACTGATATTTAATGTATGTCGAAGGTTTAGTTAACTTTACTGTAAACGTGTGGAAATGTAAGAGTTGATGGTAACACACTATAGTGAATAACAGCTGGTTTATAAATTGGAATGTGGCTGAAAAGGGTAGTCTAGGGATGTAAATGGCAATTGAAAAGGAGCTAGAGAATAATCTAGGGACTGAATAGCACAGTAAACACAGAGGTGGATGAAAATTGTGGCTGATGGTACAGCTGCAAGAGTGTCCTTTGTGAGCTAGAGCAGATGTACATCACTACTGCAGGGTGGTGGGAATGTGGAGAAGCATGAAAAATACAACTGGAGTGACCTGTGGACTGTGGTTAACAGTAATAATGTAATATTCTTGCATCTATGCCAAAGATGTACTGTGTTGATAATGGGGAGTATGGAAAATGTGTGTCAAATGTACACTGTGGATCTGGTAATAATCAGATGTTATTATCTCATAATCTGTTACAAATGTTCCACCACAGTAAGGTGTGTGTGATAGAGGGGTGTTGTTTGGGAATTCTGCACATGTGCTTGATTGTTTGGTAAGTTTACAACTTCTGTCATAAAAATATATTTTAAAAAATAATAATAGGGTGGGTTGGGGAAAATACACCAAATATAAGATAAGGACTATAATTAGTAGTAACATTTTGACAATATTCTTTCATAACTTGTAACAAATGTCTCATGACAATGCCAGGTGTTGGTGGAGAGTTGATGTATGGGACCCCTTTATGATGTGATGAATGTTTGCTTTGTAAATTCACAACTTTTACTAGACACTTATTGTTTATGTATGTTCATGTATAAATGATATTAAAAAAAATAATAATAAGGTGGGTTGGGGGAAAATACTTTGGTTAGTACCAATATTTTGAGGATGGTCTTTAATCATTAAACATGTTTAATAGCAATGCAGCGTATTGGTGATAGGGTGAGATATGAGAGCCCCGTATGATGTTATGTATAATTGTTATGTAGGGTCACAACTATTGCTATACACTTATTGTTTATATATGTTCATGTATGAGTGAGATACTTCAATAATTTTTTTTTTTTTTAAGTGAATGGGGCAGGCAAGATGGCATTAGTGTAGGAGGGCGCACACTGCAAGCTCCTAGAGCAAGGCGGATTGTGGACGGGGTCCTGCCCGGGGGTCTGTGCTGTGCAGGCGTGGAGTGAGAGGCTTGGGACATCTATCTGCGCGGATCGGCGGCTTGGACCGAACGGTGGAGATCCGTGAGTTTTGAGGCTGCCGGTGGAGGTTGGCACGGGCGGCTGAGCCCCGCGGTTAGGGAAAAAAAATAAAACGGCCATTTGGAGCCGCGGGCGGGGCGAAAAAGTTTTATTTTCTGGGGAGCTGGCTGCCTGGCGCCCCTTGGACCTTGTGTGAACAGAGTAAACGAGCTAATCAGCACCTGGTGAACCAAAAGGGGGATTTTGGTCGGGGAACAGAGCTGATTTCCCTAGCCACCCAGGGATAAGACCCGGGCCGCTGCAGAGCCAGGAGGAAGGGACACTGCTCAAAAAAGGGAGGGTTCAGTTGGAAGACAGGGAAGGGTATTTTATATTTTTAGACAATGATCTAGCTGCCTGCGCCGCCCCATAGCTTTGGGGAGCAGATAAGCCGACCTGAAGCAGCATCAGGCTGAGAGCAGACGCGAATCTGCAATCAAACTGATTTACTGAGCAGCCCGGTGACGCTGGAGCTCGGCGCCAGAAGGGGCGGAATCCGCCATCTTTAGCACTCCTCACTGACTAACATCAGAGCTTCAGCTAACCTGGGGAGTCCGGAAAGTGGGACGTGCTTGATTAACTTCCATGGGCCCAGCTAGGGTCCCTTCCGTAAGGGGGTTGGTCTAGAGGAGGAATTATTTTGGGTCCTGCATTTGGCTAAAAAAAAAAAAGTGAGGTCACCTCAA
>JAKSZT010054341.1:1592131-1624591 GCA_026826555.1 Tolypeutes matacus | reverse complement strand
AATGGCCATCCCAGGGAATGGAGAGGGCCTGCATCTGCAGGCAGGATCATCCCACCCACCATATCCATGGGATATAAGCCCTCTCTCACTTGGAGTTGGAGTGGACATCACCATCCCAGTCGCCTCTGGATTGGGGGAAGAACTATGGACTAGAGTGGACTTGATGGTATTCTCTTGTTCACATATGGTGATTCTAGCAATGCAAGAAATTATAACAATGAGGTGGAGCCAGTGGCCACTTGACACTTTTGGGGTAGGGAGGGGATGAGCACTTGAAATACAGGGGCTTCTTTGGTTGTTGGAGGTTATCCTGAGTACTGTTGTGGCAACGGATGTAGGCCATTTTAAATCAGCACACACCACTCAGAACTGAGTAGGAGAGAGTGTGGTCTACAGTGTGAACTGTGGTCTATGGTTGGTAGCAAGGCTCCAGGATGTGTAAGTTCATTGAGGGTGGTGGGCCACACTGTGGGAGATGTTTGTGTGGGATGTGGTGGGAGGTGTGGGAGGTGGGCAACATGGGAATCCCAGTGGGTTCCGTGTAATATTTTGGGTAATCTAAGCACCTCTTAAAATATATGTATATATATATATATAAATAACATTTTTTAAAGCAAATACACATATATGCATATATATTTATAAATCATTTTGCAAATGTTAAAAAAAAAAAAAAAAGTGAATGGGGCAGAGCAGGTGTATGTCAGTGTTAAGCGCCTGCTTCGCACATTTGAGCTCCTGGGAATCCCGGTACTTCCAAAAATAAAAACAAAATAAAATAAATGGGAAGGAAGCATCATATTGGGATGCTGGAAATGTTCTAAAATTCATTTATGGTGATGGTTAAACAATTGGTAAATTCAGTTTTTAAAAATCATTGAATTGTACACGTGAAATAAGTGGTGTCTTTTATTTGCTACCATTAAAGTTGTAGAATAGTATAACTCAATGATGTTATTAAAATTGATAAATAAAATTATGCTTCAATAAAGGCAAGAAGTGGTATCCAGAATAAAGACGAGGCAGTCATTCTGCAGGGAATAAAATAAAGACCACTTTTGTGAGAATTTCAGATGAGGGGCAAAGAAAACTAGTCAGTAACTTAATGGGGAATGTAGAATTGAAAAATTATCGTTGATTTTGTTTCCTTTAAGGCTTAGGGGAATGAGGGAAAAGCTGAAGATTAATATTAAAAATAAAGTCCCAAAATAAGTGAAAGATGCAGTTTACCATACTAAATTGCCTCTTTCTTCTGTGCAACTCCTGAAGAATCAAAGCCAAAACCTCAAAGATAGATTTTGAGTGGTGTTTGACCAGGGGAAGTGGACATTATTCCTTCTAATCTCTCTTTGAAATAATTATTATGAAAAATAAAAATATGAAGAATACTATATTATCAGCTAGAACTTGCAGTCCAGGTACTGCCAAAGTCTGGGAGATATTCTGAAAGGCTAATAAACTGTCATGTGGCCTGTATTATCTGTCATCAGATCCCACTTTATATCGTCTTACGTCCAAGATCCTGTGGTAGAGCCCCTAATTTTCTGCCAAAGTCTCATCTTTCTTCTGGAATAGTATTTTTAACTAGTCATGTCTATGCAAAATAAAAACCACATTTCCTGCCATCCTTTTCAGCTAAATGTGGCCATGTGGCTAAGTTCTGGACAGTGGAACACAAGTGGATGTGCCTTTGGCAGCTTCTAAGAGACTTCCTTAAAAGAGAATTGGTTCCTCTCCTTTCCTTCCTTCTTCTTCTTTCTCCAACCTTCTGCTTCAGGTGAAAATGCGACCATCTTGGATAGTGAGGAAAGTTGTGATATTCTAGAGATGTGAAACAATGAGCTAGAAGGAGCGTGGAATTTACGGAGCAGAGCTTGTTTATCTTTGGAATCTCACATGAGAGAGAAATAGCTTTCTATATTAGTTAAACTAAACAAAACGCCCGTCTTTCTGTGCTGTAGCTGAGCTCATTTTGCTGGGTAGTGGAGACTCTGGTAGGGTGACACAGAGAGGCCACTGGTTCTTTCCATCTTCTTGCATCTTGCATCTTCTTTGAGTAAATGCTGTCTTTCAAGGCTCCTGCCCCGCTTTCTCTTCATTTTCCTAAAATGCTATATTCTTGGTACAAAGCAAGCAACTAACTTCCTAGCAATAATAAAAGGGGCCTCGGCTCCAGGTTCTGCCTCCTGGGTCCTCACAGTGCCCTGGTTAAGGGACCTTATCCTGCTTCTCTCTAGCTAGCAGCTTCTGTGCTCAGTAAGGCTGCCCAGTGAAACTCTCCCAGTTTCTAGGTATCTTCCCACCACTAATATATAAGTGTGGACACTGCCATTGCCTCTGGACGAAGATTTCTGGACTCTTTGTTCTCTTGATGCCTTCCGCCAGGACTCTTACCAATTCTGCCCCCCTGTGGGACTTGCTGGATTTTCTACATACACACCATAGCTTGTGGGAAATCAGCAAAATGTATTTACTTCTCTCTGTATTATCTGTATACCTCCTTCAACTTCCAATGGCTGATGATGCATTATCAAATATGGGCTGGGTAATGGAATGACTACCATTCCAGATGTTCTCAGAGTCTCCCTGAAGGTATCAGCGGTTTTTACTGACCAAAATGTAGCCAAGTGTTTCTAAAACACAACGTCTGTCCACGTGGGTTCCCAGAAATTCTTATGACTTCCTGTCCTTTTTCTGACTTCCCCTTACCATACTTTCAGAAGAGCTGCTTACTCCACTTTCTGCCTCATAGTCACTTTCTCATGCACACAAAGTTTAAAGTGAAACTGTGTCTCCAGCAATATGGCTCTTGATATATAAAGGAAGAAATTAAAATTGAGATACAACCTTTTCTTACTCTGAAAAACACTGGCTCTCAGGACTACCTCCCTAAATAAGCACAAAGCGCAGGGCTGGTGGGCGACTTCTCACAGCCTCTCTCTTGTAAGCAGTGCTCATCTTCTCCCCTGGGCACTAGTGAGACTTCTTGGTGGTTTAATCATTTCAAACTATTAGACTCATTTACAATTGAATCATATACAGCAAACACACATTTTTGAGGAAACGAAGGAAAATTCCAAAGAGAGCAGTTTGAGATAATGTAGACAAGTCTAGCCAGAAGATACCTGAACCGTGTTCAGAATCTTGGGCACATCTTTAATTCATTCGCTCTTTTTCGCTTGATATTTGTAATCATGGATGTTTTATCATAGGCTTTAAACTTGGTACTAAATAAAGAAAAAAAGTCCTCTGACAGCTGCACAAGGAGCTTAATTAGAAACCTCTTCAAGTTTACTTTAAAATGCATAATTGACGTAGAAACTTGTGAAGCAGATAGCACCCCCTTAACATCCTCACAATATTTTCAGAGTTGCTGATTGTCACATTTGTTTCATATCGTTTAGAAGATGCCATTTTCTGGCTCCGTTTTATCGTAATCCTGGGCCATGTTTCAATGTAATAATTCATTAGCAGCTCTTTGGAACTTATTGCCTGCTGAGTTTACTGACGACTGATTAGCAATTTTATCTTTTCTAAGGTTTCTGTATATTTTTTTCATAAGTGTTATCTCCTGCTGCTTTTAATACTTTCTGGTTTGAAGCAACTTTTTCCCCTCAGTTTTCTGCTTTGCCAATGTGCATCCATTAATCATTTCTGTCCCCCAGATTATGTATCATTGAAGCCTGAGATCCTGTTGGTCATTGATTCTACACCATAAAGTACCTGCTTTAATGGCATATTTACATTATGGTTTACATTTTGGTCCATACACTTTTATAAATTTTGATGCAATTCAACATAGCCTGTATCCATCATAGCAAGGCATAGAACACTTCCATCTCTCCTAAAATACCCCCTGTTCTATCTCTTCTATTCCTCCCTCTCCCTCCCCTCGGTACCCACGGCAACCACCAGGCTTCACTCCTTGAAGGACAATATTCATAGTTACTTGCAACAACACTGAGGGTTTGACACACTGGTCTGTCCTCCCCTATTTGGCACCACCCATACTCTGGAGAGACTCTTGCCCTTCCATTTGAGAACACAGCAGGCCTCCCCAGGATGGGAGCCCACCATCTTGCTGCTCATTATGTGGGTCTCCACCCACGGAATAACACAGGACAGCAGGTTGAACACTCACACACTCCCTAGAAGCCTGCCCCAGGTGTTCCCTGTTCCGAATGCCCCTCACATCCAACACCCCAAACCCGCAACCCTCACTTGCCATCTTGCCAAAAGAGCACCCCCAGCATTGTAAGTTCAGTCACGTACCCACCAGTCCCCAGTGTTAGGAAGCAGGTATACTAGATCCTTCTAATACAATGATAAGGCAGTTTCTTTCCTCAAAGGGCCTTCATTCTAATCGGGGAGACAGAAGTAAAACAGAAAATATAACAGTGAGGATAAATGCTGCAAGATGGGCATGTTCAAGATACTGTTCCTTTGGGGACAGAGTACATTTCTTAGATAAACTTAACTCTGAACTGATTCCTGAAGATTGAGTCAAGTTTGTCCAGGTCAAAACAGGAGCAGGAGAAAATAAAATTCCAAAGATACTACATGTGCAAAAACTAAATGCAAAAGAAAGAAATGAATAAAGGAGTAAAGTAAGAAAAGAAAGAAGGAAGGAAGAGAGGGAAGGAGGGAAGGAGGGAAGAAGGATGCTAGTAAAGACGAGAGGAAGAATTGAAGGTCATTTATATAAAAATTTAAAAATCCTAAAAACTGTTATAATTTTAGGGAGGAAAGTAAGTGTCAATGAATGAGGCCATCTTTGGGGGCTTTAATTGAAACTGAGACAGAAAGATAGCTCACTATAATATTTTGTGATATCAACCACCCTCAGAAGATACCCAGCTTCCTGAAACTTTAGTCCGTAAAAAAAAAATGCTCTTTTCAACGCATCTTAAAATCCATGTTAAACAAGTAGATTTAGAACACAGATATTCATAACCCTCACAACATAACTAATATAATTTTTATGTTGTTATGCTTTATTTCCTTGCAATACTGAAATAATCTTGGGCTAGAGGGAGAAAATACCACAGCAAAGTAGAAAGTTTCTTTTTCTTCCTTTCTGTTCTTTTTTCTTTTCTCTTCTTTTCTCCCTTCCCTTTCCTTCCCTTCCCTTCTTTTCTTCCTTCCTACTTTTTAAGCAAAAATATCTCAATTCTTTACAAAGTGCAGGGGGAAGTTTTCCCTTTAAGACTAGATTTTTCTTCTTTAGGTCCCAGCATTTCTCCAATAAACAGCAGCTAAACCTTGGTTGCATGCAGACTGAAAAAGAAACAGACTGGGAAAGGGGTGAATACTTAGACTGTGTATTTTCAGGGTCACAGCTGTGATGTTATTTATTTCTCTATAGAGGAATAAATTATTATTTTCTATTCATGGGAAAGAATATCCCTACAGAGCAATTTTGTAATAAAAGAATGGAGATAATCTCCACAAATGTTGAGTCCATATTATTATCCAGAAACCTATGGCATTGGCTTCAGACACCTGAAGCCCTGATCAGCAGTGTGACTTAAGAATTAAGGCATGGGGGAGGGCCAAGAAGGTAGCTGAGTAAGGAGCTCTAAGAGTCAGCTCGCCCTACCGGGTAGATAGTAATCACCCAGAGCATCCTGCAACATCTTTGAAAGAACAGAAGGAGAAGAACTGCCCATCTGCAGTGAAGTTGCATGAGGAGAACCCTCCATGCCATGGAGGCCAGTGCCCATCCTCCACTGCTCAGGAGCTATTCCATGGCTGGAGTTGGAAGCTCCATTTCCCAAAAACAGGGGAGGAAGAGGCAGTTGGCCACCGACTTCAGTGACTGATTAGTAAGTTCAGTGGGCTAAAGTATAATCCTAACAATAGCTAAAGTTTGAACCTGTCCAAGTCAGAAAGAGGCTGGTAGCTACCATTTTAACTCCACCATCAGCACGAGGGGAAGCAGGGCGGACTGAAAATCACAGTGATGGTAGGAACTGGCTTCTTTCCACCCAGATTGGCCTGCAGCCTTAGCCTAGGCTCCAGCCTCACATCCGGCAGGGAGGAAGCTGGCGGGACCTGCACCAGCCTCCCCGGGTTACTGCAGGTGATTTTGGCTGGCACAGACTGACTAGTTGCACACCTGGGCTCCATCCCCACACCCCAATAGGATAGGTGAGGAGCTGTGCTTTCTTGGCCTCTCGGGGCCACCTCACGTGCCTTCGGGTCACACAAACTGGTTTGTTGAGCACCTTTGATTCCATCTCCACCCCTCCACCCCCATAGGATAGGAGGGGGCTGGTGTTTCCTCAGCCTCTCTGGGAAACTGCAGGTGCCTTTAGCCCATACAGACCGGATATTCGGATACCTGTAGCTCCAACCCTGGCCACCAATAGGATAGGAGGGGAGCAGTGCTTCCTCAGCCTCGCTGGGCACTGCAGGTGCTTTCAGCCTGCACAAACTGGTTTGTTGAGAACTTTCGATACCATCTTTACCCCTGCCTTCCCCCCGATAGGATAGGGCGGGGCTGGTGTTTCCTCAGCCCCTCTGGGCAACAGCAGGCTTTTCTGGCCCACACAGACTGAACTGTTGGGTGCCTGGGGTTCCATCCCCACCCCCTAAAAGGGACAGAATCCCTCAGCCTCTCAGGGCAACCGCAGGTGCATTCAGTCCACATGGATTAGATTGTTGGGCACTCCAGAGAGTCCATTCCCTGCCTGGAAGGAAAGGAGGGAGGCCAGTAATACATCAGTCTACCTGGGCAACTGCGGTCATTTTGGACTTTACAGCATAGATTGCTGCCCACATCTGCAGTTCCATCCCTGCCACAAGCAGGGGAGGAAGGGCTTGAAGCTTCATCAGCCTCTCCAGGCAACTACAGACACTCCAGGCCTGCATGACTTGGATTATTACACAGGGCTGTGGCTCTGTCCCAACACCTGGCAGAGGAGAAAGGTGGGCGAAGCTTCACTGGTCCCTGGGACAACGTGGGTAGCCTGAGCCTCCACAGCTTACAGCATCAACTACCTCCTCAGCTCCTACTACACAACCAGCAAGGGAGAAAGGGCAAGAAAGCCCTAAACTAAAGAGGGAAACAGCACCCAGAACAAATACTCTAGAAAGCCAGAAGCCAAGACACCAACAAAAAACTACAATCCATACCAAGAAACAGGAAGAAATGGCCCAGTTAAAGGAACAAGATAAGCCTCCAGATGACATAAAGGAGTTGAGCTAACTTATCGTTAAGATGTCAGTTCTACACAAATTGATATACAGATTCTGATAAAAATTCCATGAGCATTTTTTGAACAAATGGAAAACCCAATTACCAAATTTATTTGGAAGGGTAAAGGGCCTCAAATAACCAGAAACATCTTAAAAAGGAAAAGCAAAGTTGGAGGACTTTCACTTCCAGGCTTTAAATCATACTACCTAGCTACAGTGGTAAAAACAGCATGGTACTGGCATAAAGATAGACACATAGATCAATGGAACCAAACTGATAGTTCAAAAACAGACCCTCGCAGCTATGGTACAGTGATTTTGACAAGCCTGTCACACCCACCCAGCTCAGGCAGAATAGTCCATTCAACAAATGGTGCTGAGAGAACTGGAAATCCATAACCAATAGAAGAAAAGAGGACCCCTATCTCACACCTTTTCAAAAATTAACTCATAAGGATCCACAATCAAAATGTAAAGCTCCTAGAAGAAAATATAAGAAAACATCTTCAAGACCTGGTAGTGGGTGGTGGATTCTTAAACCTTACACCAAAAGTAAGAGCAATGAAAGAAAATATGGATAAATGGGACCTCCTCAAACTTAAACACTTTTGTGATTCAAAGGACATAATCAAGATGGTGAAAAGGCAGCCCACTCAACGGGAGAAAATATTTGGAAACCACATATCCTATAAGAGTTTGATTTCCATTCTATATAAAGAGATCGTACAACTCAATAAAAGAACAAGCAATCCAATTTAAAAATGGGCAAAAAAAACTTGAATAGACATTTCTCCAAAGAAGAAATAAAAAGGCCAAAAAGCACATGAAAAAAATGCTTAATAGCACTAGCTGTTAGGGGGATGCAAATCAAAATGACAACGAGATATCATCTCACACCGCATAGAATGGCCATTATTTAAAAAACAGAAAACAATAAATGGTGGAGAGGATGTGGAGAAATAGCAACACTTCTTCACTGTTTTGGGGAGTAAAAAATGGTGCAGCCTCTGTGAAAGACAGTTTAGCGGGTCCTCAGGAAGCTAAATACAGAACTGTCATATGATCAGCCAATTCCTCTACTAGGAATATATCCAAAAGAACTGAAAAATGTGACATGACAGACATTTGCTCACCGATGTTCATTGCGGCATTGTTCACAATTGCAAAAAGATGGAAACATCCCGAGTGTCCATCAGCCAATGAGTGGATTAACAAAATGTGGTATACACATATGATGGAATACTATGCAGCAGTAAGAAGAAATGAAATTGGGACACATGTGATAACATGAATGAACCTTGAGGACATTAGACTAAGTGAAATAAGCCAGACAGAAAACAACAAATATTACATGGGCTCATTAAAATGAACAAAATAAAAAGAATAAACACATAGAGTTAAAACATCGAGTATAGGTTATTAGTAGATAAGAGGAGGGATGTGAAGGAGTACTGGTGCTTAATGTATGTAGAAGTTTTAATTAACTTGACTGTAATGTGTGAAAATGGATAGAGTTTATGGTAACCCATTATAGTGAGTAGCTGCTGATTTATAAATAGGAATGTAGCTGAAAAGGGTAGCTTAGGGATGTAAATGTTAGTTGAACTAAAGCTAGAGAGTAATCTAGAGACTGAATAACACAATGAACACAGAGGTGAAGGAGAATTGTGATTAACAGTACAAATGCAGAAATGTACTTCTGTAACTAGAATGGGTATACGTCACTATTGCAGGGTGGTAGGAATGTGGAGAAGCACGGGAAAAATACAATTAATGTAACCTATGGATTATAATTAACAGCAATACTGTAATATTCTTGCATCAATGCCAAAGATATACTGTGTTAATAATAGGGGGTTATGGAAAAAATATGCCAAATATATACTATGGACCATACTTAGGGGCAATAGTCTGATGATATTATCTCATAATCGGTGTGGTGTGTTGGTGAAGGGTTGTTATATGGGAATTCTGCACATGTGCATGATTATTTTATAAGTTCACAACTTCTGTAATAAAGGTATATTTTTTAAAAGATTTGAAACAGCTACAGGGGACATCAACAGGGGACAGCATAATTAAATAATGCTGCAGCCCTACAAGGGAACAGGGTGCTGCCATTACACAGGATGAGGCAGCGCTTCATGCACTGGTGAGGAACGATCAGGAGAGAAGTTTGAAAACAATGTACCGAACAGTGTTATAATATGTAACAAATTGTGGAGAAAAAGATCACATCCTCATGTATGTGCAGAGTGTCTCAGGAAGGATATACCTGGCAACTGCTATTGATGGCTATGGTCATATCCATTAAAATGGGGAGGTGGGAGCTGGGACACTGGAGTGGGACAAAGACTTAATTATTGCTGTCTGCCCTGTTGACTCTATTATGTGTGTGTGTGTGTGTGTGTATATATATATACACACACACACACACACATATATATAAGAATTTAAAAATAAAGAAGGCAAGAAAGAACATAAAAGAAAGAATTAATGCATGCCCAGTTTGGGACGAGGTGTCACTGATTATATGAATCAGTATTTGAAAGCTAACTGCCTTTCACTAACTCCAGAGTGGAATCTCATCCTTGCTGCTAAAAAAAGGGGGGGGGGAACATTAGGGGAGATTAGATGGCAGAAATCTGAGATAGGGCAAAATTCATTTTCTAAACACCGCATGGGTTGTAGAAGGGTGAAGCAACCCAGGCAGGCAGGTTAGACAGTGGGGATCTTTACGTGTACTTCTCCATCCACCACATTTCTGAATTTGGCATCTCCTCATCATGCAATATAATCAGCGACAGACTCAGAGCCAGAAAATTGTACCCCCAGTTTCTTTTTGAAACAGGATCTGTGTGTCTGCCATCACCATGCCATGGACAAGGCTCAGCTGCCCCACAATGGCTCCATTCTTTGTACCTGGGGGAGCTAACGGGCTGTACATTCCATCCCCCCAGGAAAGGGGGTTTTTAAGAAGCCCCTGTGAGGCAAAGTAACAATTATAGTTTAAAGTTGGAATTACATGAGAATTAGACTGGAAATGGGATTCATCAGGTGGCAAAATAGTGATGGTTAATTATCTCAAGGAAGAGGCTGATTAACAGGTGTCAGGAATGCCAATATGTCAAACTCCATAGGAGAAACAAAATTCTCAATTGCAAAAGTGCTCAGAGAGCTGAACAAAGAAGCAGATGAAGGAAAAGGAGATGCTGAGGGAAGAGAAAAGTCACACAGACCTCCGGGAAGGGTCTGTGTGAGCCGAATCCGTGTTAAATTTTAGCTTTTGTGCTAAATAAACTCTTGATAATGTTGCTTCTAAAAAAGACCAGGATGGGAATCAGACTAATGGTGGTGGGTCAAAAGGAATCTTAATATGATCTTGACCTATATTTTATATAAGGAGACTATGTCTCTGTATAACTGGTGTAATAAAAATAAAAATGTTTAAAGACATAGTTAAAGGATGTTGCTAGATTGTTTTGAAGTATGTTCAAGGCTACGTAAAACAGCTTCATGTTTGTTCCTGGCATTTTACCAAGGAAATTCACTAATACCTCCTCAAGAAAAGTCTAATGTGTCCCATAAGCTCTGCAGTTTTCCCTTAGGGGCTCTGAGCTTTCAGGCCTGACTTGGTTGTCACCATTGACTTTGGGTAAGGGGGACAGAGGCACAGGTGCCTGACGTGGTCTCTGGGGATAATCCTGATGCCAGTCAGCTTCCGCTTTGCTTTCATACTGAAAAGATGAGAAGAATCCAGGAATTAAAGAACTTCATAGAACCTTACAAAGGGAGCTGGATCAATTGGTTAGTGTCTGTTTAGGAGGCTCTACTGTGCTACCTGAGGGTCTTTTTGTGTCTTATAGACTTTCTGGCTGCCCAAGTAGATTAATAAGGAATGTCCCGTCCCAACCTTACTTGAGATTTAGCCCAAGGGATTTGGAGGGGAGGGGAGAGCTGGGCCATCTCTCACTGCTTTTCCATCAGCACAACAGCCCAAACAGATGCCAGCCAGAGAATGAGATCCCAAACCTCCCTCCTCTTAGCTCTCTCCAATGCCCAGGAGTGATTGAGAGAATGAGATCCCAAACCTCCCTCCTCTTAGCTCTCTCCAATACCCACGAGTGATTCAGAGAATGAGATCCCAAACCTCCCTCCTCTTAGCTCTCTCTAATACCCAGGAGTGATTCAGAGAATGAGATCCTAAATCTCCTTCCTCTTAGCTCTCTCCAATGCCCAGGAGTGATACAGAGAATGAGATCCCAAACCTCCCTCCTCTTAGCTCTCTCGAATACCCAAGAGTGATTCAGAGAATGAGATCCCAAACCTCCCTTCTCTTAGCTCTCTCTAATACCCAGGAGTGATTCAGAGAATGAGATCCCAAACCTCCCTCCTCTTAGCTCTTTCCAATGCCCAGGAGTGATTATCTGGTGTCCCCTGCCCCGATTTGGCGTGCTGGCTAATTTCTGCTCCTCCAGGTCCACTCCCAGCTTCTGCACTCTGCTCTGGCCCCAGGAGGCTGACCTCTAGGGACTGCTTCAACTGGACTCTTTTGCTCTCTGGCTTCCGGCTGGATCGGGCCAAAGGGAGACACTGGAAAGAGATGAAAGAAAGATGCTGAGTATGTATTTCCTTAACCCCCTTCTCACTGGACCATAGATATGCAGTGCCTGCGTCCCGCTTCAGAAGACCATGGGTCCCGCCAGGCCGCCCACCCCCTCCAGGTACAGTTCACACTGGGTTCTGGAAACCATCTGCTCCCGTTTCCCTGGGCTAGTGAGAGTTACAGCCTCCCTCTGTCACCATCCCCAGGGTGCTTCACCATGTCTTGCTGGCTTCCCTTACCTCACCTCACGAAATTAAATTAGTCCTATCATTACCCTCTCTTCAATCGCCCTATTTGAGCATGCCATCTGTTGACTGTCAGTACCCTGGTAGAGAAAGGGGAGAGTGCCTCTTCTCCCACCCCAAAAGGAAGCGGGGTGGGGAATCCCAGCAGCCCCCCCATTTGAGGACCCATAACCTAAGTTTTGATCCTCTACCTCTCCTGCATAAATTAGGAAGGATACTTGAGACAAAGGTAGCAGGGTCAGATTTGAAACTTCGTGGCAAGCCTTAGAGGGAGTTTTAGATTTCAAATGTGAGAAGCTTTCTTTAGAGGAAATATCACTTTGTGCTTCTTTGTCCTTAATTCACCACTTTTCAATTCTGGGGCAATAGAAAAGGTCCACTCAACATGCTGAAACACCTACCTTTATCAGCTTATATAGTGAAAACTCATGATAAATACAAATGGGTATAAATTTAGCTAATTTGCCAAGGCTGTATGCTATCTGCAAGTCTGGATGCTTACTATATTCAATAACCAACTGTGAATGGATACTTGAGACTTTACCTCTATCTTCTCACTACCATCCCAAGAAAATAGCAAGTCACTCGTACAGAATTCTAACATCTTTCCTCTGAAGACTTTTATTTACGTTTTTAACCACATCCAATGTCAACGCAGTGCTCCCAGGTCCACCCATGGTATATTTAACAAAACAGCTGCTTTGAGAAAGAACAAGAGCGGGATCCTTTGGAGGCCTTGAGCCGTGTGCTTCATTTGGTTGTAATAAAGCACTCCATGGAAGCAGTCTCCAGCTAACCTTATACTTTATTTGCATTTTTTTAAGCTTATTAAATGTTAAGGCATTTGGAGGTTGAGTGAAAGTGCCAGCAAACTGTATTTCATGCTGAAGATCAGCAGGGGCCTTTTGGAGGGCTTCAATTTTTCTCTGAGTGTCAGGAAATCAGATTATTGCACCCAGCTGCAAGCTGTTTTGATTGAACTGAAAGTCTGATTTAATTTGGTACAAATGGCAAATTACTCCTCTATTTATCCTTGAACTGCATGTACCCACAAAGTACTATATTTCAGAATACTCTTAAAAGGTTAGAATAGAAATATGATTTCTAGGTTCTTTCCCCATGCCTGGACTACTAGTCAAACTCCAGTGTATATTGAAAGTCCCATCAAAAATAACATCCACACATTCCTACATTCCCTGCCTCACGCTGCTCATAAAGTATGGATATAATTCAGCGGTCATCGCGATATTATGAAAGACACATGGAGATTCTTGACAAAAATGTAATAAAGCTTGGAATTGTTGTGTTTTTTGGGTTTTTGTTGTTGTTGTTGTTGTTTTTATCAATACCACTTACAGGGAAATTGATTTTAAAAACATGCTATACTGTAAGCAATATTACTACTGAAAATGCTGAAAAATGCGGAGAAAACCTTAGACTGCCAGGCTCTTTAAAGAACAGCACTTAAAGGAGGAGACAAGGTGTTTGCTTTTGTTAAGTGTTCTTGTTCAGCATAACTTTGGAGAACTACTCTGTAGAGGAACATATTTTGGAGAAACAAAACAATTTTAAAAACTATAAGATTATTTTAATGCCGCGCTATTGGAAGCCATTCATAATTTCTGAGTTTTTCAGCTCAGAGAAAAACCGGTTAAGGTGTTTGTTTCAAACTGGGTCAAATCAAAGGTTTATGTGGAAATGATAATATTTTTATGACATAGGAATCCTACGAACATGAACCATTGGATGGGCTTTTAAGGAGGAATAAAATAAGAAAAATAAGTATGTTACATTTACTTCCACCCAAGGGCAATAATGATCATGGATTTTCCAGCGGCTCTTTAACTTTTCTCTTTTTAACATGATTGTATTTTCAGATATATGAAACAAAAGCCTGGGTAGAGAGCAAGTAGCAGCATCGTTTTTAAAGAATGGGACTTCATGAATCTTTGTAATTTCTGATTCCAATTTCTGCCTGTGTGGTGCTTCCATGCTGCAAAGCTTCCTTTACACGCTCTTCCCCTACTCAGATCACGCACCTCTTCAACTCAGCCACCATGATTCCTCAGGATTCTTCCCCAAACTTGATGCTGTTCACTCTCTCTAAACAAATATAGAATTTTAGTTTTGACTACTTATTTCAGCCAAGAATCTCATAGCACCCAATATTTTTTCCATACATATACCTTGCCATCCAACTATACTGAATGGGAAATGATCAAATGTTCCTTTCTTTTCCTTCCCCTTTAAAACCTGTTACGAGCCCCATGCCTCACAAATGCTCACAACCTTTTTGGCGATGCCTAATTCAGCAAATATGACTTTTAAAAATGAATACGTTTGTGTTTGTGTTCTGGAATTATGAGGATTTATATGTATTTTTGAAAATTGTCCTCTAATATTTCCTGTTAATATTGTTTTTTTAAGACACAAAATAAGAAACGTGATTGAAAATGAGGTCACTACCTAGAAAATGAAGTTATTATCCTATATACATAATAGAGAACACAAATATGATGTCATAAGTCTTTTATTCCCTTGAGGTAAACTATAATCTTTTCCTTTTTTTCAAATCTTAAAATATTTAGAATACTTCTGGGAAAATAATGATAATTTTTGAAGCCACCGATTCCCACTGAGTAAAATGTTCAGAATAAATATGGTTACTCCTCTGATATCTGAGAAAAGAATCAAATATCACTCTTTGTAAAGGAATTGTGGGATAATACATGCTAATAAATGCTGAACTGAACTTATTAAGATAAAATATTCTTGTAAATCAAACGATAGTCATTTTCTTAAAAAATGATGATAGCAGGTGTTCGTATATGAACCATTCATTTGCTGTGTGATTTAAAATTAGCAAATGTCAACATGATGGAGGGTGAGTTTCTGAAAATACAGATTATGCATGTTCATAATGGATGCATTGAAGCATAAATAATAATCCTTCATGGTGATTTTCAGTTTGCAGTATGCTTTCGTATACATTAAGTTACTTGATACTTATTACAACTTTGTAACGGAGGAAGCAAGAATATTTTTTTTATTCTCATTTTTTCAGAAGAGGAGATCACAGCTCAGAGAGATTTAATGACACTTCCAGGGTCATGTAATTTATGTTAAAGACTATAGAGCAGGAACTCAAACACAAGTCCTCTGGTAATTGGTTCTATACTCATTCCACCATATCATGAAAATCCTTCAGCATTTTTAACGTTCTCATGCAAAATGATGGGTCCCAAATTCAGATAATCAGACAGCCATCCTGTCTGCTATATTAAAAGCCACCCAGCACGTGAAGGAGAGGCAGCAAGGAGAAAAAGATAATCCACACTACTCTCCATTCCCTTCTCTCTCCTTGTTTTCTCGATGATTGGTGTTTTTTTTTTATTTGAAAAATGCATTTGGCCTGACTAACCATTCTGATTTTATTCTCATAATTGTATTCTCCTGATTAATATTTTTATATACCTAGTTTTGTCAGAAGTGAATTAAAATATGAGAATCTGGATCAGCTTTACACTAGATACAAAGAAAGAAAGAAAAAGCCTCCATCAGAGCATAAATGGAAAGAAGTGAAGGTGCGTGGTGGCGTCTCACTGTGGCTCAAGGTATAATGGCTCGCTTTGACAGATAAATGGCCAATATTTCCAAAATTGTCTATTTTCTCACTGAAGCAAGATATCTCTTCTTCGCACATGGCTCACGAATTACAGATCTGTTCTGCTAGTCATGCTACGGACTGGATGATTAAAAGAACATTTGAACGATAATGCCAACATTATATGCAACCAAGAAAGACACAAAAGCAGGAAGAAAATACACCTAGGCCTAAAAGTCTAAGTTTTTTTACAGGGAAAAAAAAAATAGTAACTTGGTACCAATAATTTTGGTGCAAATAGCAGGGAATAAACCACAGGATACAATCTGGATGACCCCCAGCTATCAAAATGAAAGGCCCAAGTAACGAGCTGGACCGCCAGCCCTACCCAGGCCACCGTGCGTTCCTGGCAACCACCCCACCAGCAGGCAAAGCGCGCAGCTCCAGCTAACCAATGGGAGCTGTTGGGGGCCAGTCTAACATTTCAGTGTGTATCAAGAAGCCCATGGTTCTTAATCCATACCTCCTGCTTTCACCCTTCTGATTCCCTTGCCTTGAAGTTGAAATGCTCTCTGCTCCCCAAATCCTCAAGATTGAGGAATGAACAGACATAAGGGGACGTGAAACCATGGACCAAAGTAGACTTACCGTAGTAGTGGAAGAACTTTTAGCATTGATTTAAAGATGGTGGTTACTGTAGGTTCTGAGGGGAGGGGGAGGGGAGAATAGGTGTAGCATGGGGCATTTTTAGGGCACTGGGATTGTCCTGCATGACATTGCAATGATGGAGACAGGCCATTATACATTTTGTCAAAACCTATAAAATTGTATTGTGCAAAGTGTAAACCATAATGTACGCTGTAGACCTTGGTTAGTACCAATGCGTCAATATCTGCTCATCAATTGTAACCATGTACCACACTAACGTAAGATGTTATTAATAGGGGAAAATGTGAGAGGGGTGGGGTAGAGTATATGGAAATCCACTACACTTTAATTATAACTTTTCTATAATCTAAAAGTTCTTTAAAAATAAATTTTATTATATGAAAAAAAAAAAAAAAAGAAATGCTCTCTACTGAAAAAGAGCATCCAGAAATTAAGGTCAGAACATTGGCAAGAAAAAGAATTGGATTCACAAATAGGACTTGAATCTAAGAAATATTTCCTTTCATATCCTCCAAATACTTGGAAATAATAATCATATAATTAACATCTGCTGGATGGAAGGAAGGAAGATGATTTTACAAATTTCAGGCACATCATATAGTCATTTTCACATGTGTGTGACTTTTGGTGGCTTTATATCCTAGTGAAGTCCCACACCATTAAAAAAAAATTAGCTTAACACCCCTATGCCTCTTCTTATATTTGAGTGCAGTGAAGCAGCATCTGTATGTTTTTATTATTCTAGAAAGTTTTTCTAGTTTTTGCAAATATTGCTTTAAAATTTCCCATTTAAATAAGTCACAATGATGCTTTCAGCCAAGTGTATGAAATATAGTTAGTAAAACTGGTTACAAACAGACAAATCTAATTCCACAGTTTAGACAGAGCACAATGCCAAAGAGTTCCCATATACCCTCTCTCCCAGGCTCCCCTATTATTAACAGATTACCTTAGTGTAGCACAATTGTTAAAATTAATGAACCAGTAATAATACATTATTACTAACTAATATGAATATTGTATTCAGATTTCATTGGTTTTTGCCCAGGATGCCAATATTTAATTCTAATGTCTATTTAGGCTCCTCTTGGTTGTACCTGTTTCTCAGACTTTCCTTGTTATTGATGACCTTGATAGCTTTGAGGAGTACTCATCAAGTATATTGTAGGACGTCCCTCTTTTGGAATTTGTCTGGTGTTTCTCTCATGATTAATCTGGGTTATGAGTTTATGGGGAAAAGACCACAGAAGTGAAGTGCCATTTCATTGCAGCATATCAACATGATGTATCACTGTTGACACTGACCTTGAACACCGGGCTCAGGCAGTGGCTGTCAGGTCTCTCCACTGTAAAGGTCTTCTTTTTATCCCCCTTTCCATTCTGTGCTCTTTGGAAGGAAGTTGCACAGTCTACACTTAAAGAGTATGGATTTGTGCTCCCCTACCTTGAAGGCAGAGTATCTATATAAATCATTTGGAATTAGCCTGCACAGAAGATTTCTCTCTTCACCCCTATTTACTTATTCAATTATTTATTTCTATCAGTACAAGCATGGCTATTTATTTTATAGTTTGGTTCTAATCCAGTACAACTTTATTTTGTTGCCCAAACTGTCTCAGCTTTGGCCATTGGGAACTCTTTCTGTTGGCTCCTTCATATCTTGGACATACTCCCATCAGTGTATGTTTGTTTGTGGATTGGTTTTATGCTTTTTATTGAGCACTTTCTTACTACATGGCACTACAAAATGCTCCTGGCTCTTTTTCTCTCTCTCTTTTTTTAAGAAGGTATGGGGGATTGAACTCAGGACCTCATACATACGAGGCAGGTGCTCAACTGAGCTAACCTGTTCCATTCCAGGCTCATCTTATATTTTTCTGCCCCAGTCCTAGAACCAGTCATTTCTCCAAAGTGCCCTGGTTCCTTTTATCGGAGAATAGTCACAGCAAGATCTGGCACTAGGTGTGCTCATTGCTAGTAGGGTATCATAGATTCCAGCTCTTTCAGCTTACAGAGCAAGGAAATATATGTATGTAGACTAACTCGTTTATACATATATCTGTAAATATTTTATGTGTAATGACCTGTACCTGTGTTAAGCTAAACATGAGTTCATACTGTCTCCAACCATAATCTGTTACCCACGGATCATTCTAGCCTTCCTCCTCTGCTTATCTATAAATTCCCACTACAACAATGAGAAACCTGACTCTCATTCACTATCCACTTACTTAAATGTTGAGTTTCAGCATGCATGTATTGTAATCTCTGACTTGTTAATCTTTTATCCCCATGGGAAACAACTTTATCAACTCATGTACAGTTTTTTTTTTTGTGCTTATCCTTTTGCCTTTAGTCTTAGAGATTCCACCCATTTTCAAAGTTACTTAGGTCAGGGCCATTTCCCCCCACACTCTCAAGTGAGGTTGCTTCATACATTTGTAACACAGGTAGATTCTCTTGTCAAACTCTGCCTTCCTTCCAGGAATCCCCCAAACTTTTTAATGATTTTTTAAAATGTATATATATTTTGGTTTGTTATTTGTGCTGTAAAATTCTGTTTTGATAAATGTATAATGTCATGTATCCGCCATTGCAGTTTGATACAGAATAGTTTCACTACCCTAAAACTCTCATGTGCTTTTAAATTCTTTTAATATTTCAAATTCTCCTGTCCTTTATCAGACATGTATTTTACAAGCATTTTCTCCCAGTGTGTGACTTAGCTTTTCATTCTCTTAACAACATCTTTCTCAGGACAGAAGTTTTTAATTTTAGTAGAGTCAAACTTATCATTTTTTCTTTCATGGATCATGCTTTTTGTGTTAACTAAAGAATAGGAAAAAAAACGAAATGTGTAGGGGAAAAGTAGAATAATCTAGGTTAAAGGGGCTGATTTCTGTACTATAGGTGTAACATAATGCATTTCAAAATCTTTATATACTTCAAATGAGTCAAGCAATTACTAAAATGTTCTTTCCTGACACACAGATATGATCAGTATATATTTTGTCATAAATTTGATCACAAAACTAAAATTAGTTTTAACCCATGCCAAAGAAATCAGTGCCCTAAAGGGTTAAGTTCCTGGAGATTTAAAATTCTCTGAATTAAATAGAATAATAAAACAAACTTTGTTTATCCAGTCTTGTAAAAAAATTGCGATGCTCATTCTCAAAATTATGAAATGTGCACTACAATATTGTTTGTGCAGTTGAATGGATAAGGGCAGAAAATTTGGAAATGTGGCAAAGGAGAATCCCAGAACAGGGCGGAGGTGAAGGGCAAAGGGCTGAGTAGCTGTGCAATGAGCTCCCCACATCAGGAAACAGCTCACTCCCTGAACAGCTGTAAGAAACCAGTTGGGTCTTTGTTCTTCTTTCAAAGAGAATTGCTGCAAAAGCATTTCAAGAAAGCAATGTCCACCTTTCTCTCTAAGACTCCAAAGGGCAACTCCACATAACCTCTCTCCATAGTTAGCACGGGTTGTAAATTTTTCTTCTACTATATTTGGTGAGACTGCCTATCAGCCGCGTGTTCTTTAATTTTAAAAGGTTGCACACGACATTTTCAAAAGGTGAAAAGAAGCAAAATGCAACTTACTAAAAAGAGAATTATTTGTATCCTTCAAAGTGAACATGAGTATAAACGAGAATATCATGTGTTCTAGCACTTCATGACACTCAGAGCAAATAAAATTTTTTAAAAGTCACAAGTCTCTTCCTATTACAGATTCATTGAATAAGGAACTGAAGAATTGCTCTTATGTTTAAATATAAGATGCAGGAAATGTTTTAAGGGACTTTAATCAATTCCAGAGTGGTACTTGCCTGTGAAGAACAGAATGTGAAGCAAAATACAATAAATAGAACAAAAAGATTCCTTTGTGCTTCTGTTTCATTGATAGCTTTTAAACACCCCCAAAAATCTTTACAATGAACTTTCACTAAAACTCACTTTCTAAATATCCCAGCATGGGAATGGATGCTGAGCTGTGGGCTCTGGAAAAATCCATCAGGTCTTGAGGGTTGTGGCGAGCTGTGTGGCAATCCTAGTTCTCAGGTAGCTATTCAGTCCAAAATAGGGTTTCCCATCTGCAGGTTTCTGATCTCTTCTGGCTTTAAGCCATATCTGTGGATCTAGGGCCCTCCATGCCCCACAAGATATAAATCAGAGAAATAGCCAGCTATGGACTCTGTCTCTTTACGTTTCTCCTCCAATGATTCCTGCCTGTTTCTCTCGGCCAGGGCTGACATACTTGGTTGAATCTGCTTTGTTTCTAAATACCATTTTACCACCACCCTGCTTAGCTGCACTCCAGATCTGTTCTATGTAATTACTGCCCATTTCTGGCCACGACGAGCAAAATTCCAAAGTTCAACAAGGCAGAGAGACCAAGGAGGCAAAAACGTCTGTGTGAGGTCTGATTGTAGAAAAAGGTTATTTGATTTCTACCATATTTTAACCACTACTTTGGTCCTTTCTTGGAAGGAGATGATTTCTTATTGTAAGTGTCTGGAAAACTGGGTCTCAAATGTCACTCCATGTAAGAATCACCAGCCGTGCTTGATGAAAATGCAGATTCCAGGCTCCACTGGTAAAGATTGATTCCACAGGTCTTGGGGGAGTCCAGGAAACTGAAAGGTGAACGAACTTCCACAGAGATTCGCAGACCATGTTGAGAAACACTGGTCACTCCCTTAGGACAGACATCTCACTTAAGGCACATGCTTTGTAAATGCTTGGTAAACAATAAATATTAAAATATCTGCTTTAAGTAGTTGCTATTGACAATTATAAAATCATGGGAAAGGTCAGTTGCCGCAAGTATATTTTTAAAAATCTCATCCTATGAAACTGGCCTTATAACTGAATGTTATATTTTTGTGCAATTCTATAATTCAGATATATTCTTTATTTTAAAAGTAAATTACAGATAATATCTGTGAACCAAAGCAAAGTCTCTATGATTTAATGTAGTCTGTTTAATGCGCATGGAACATCAACAATACGTGATATATAATGGGCATGGATGGAAGAAACGCATAGAATATTTTCAGATTTCTTGTAAAGAAACCTGAACTGCTTTCCAAGGACAAATAAAATCTGTATTACACTCTGAGTGTGAACTATTTGGGAAAGAGGGAGCATAAATAATTAATCTGGAAGAAATGAAAAAAAAACTTGGAGCTTCTGGGTGGAAAATAAAACTTGAGGACTGTATGTGCAAGTGGGAGAAATTTTTACCTACTTGAGAAGCAATCTGGACCTTTATACTTTGAAGCATTCTCCTCTGTTGATCTTGAAATTCATTCACATAATATCTCTGTCCTGAGCATGATTCTGTTTACTTGCAAATAGCAAGATTACACTAAAATATTTTAGTTCTCCAAGTAGGGGGAAATATATCAAATGCATATTAAAACCTTATGTTTATAGCACTTTGGAGCACCACTCTGGAGATTCCATGAAAGGAGCTGACACTGTGCTATCCTGAGAGTCCCACAGAACAAGCCAATACTATAGATCTGTACAGATAACCATAGTGCTGTGCTGTGTCACCTCACTTAACTGCCTTCACATAATCAAGCGACTGGATTACGCCCTGCTCCCTGGTCTTCTCGTGAAATTTACTAATTGCTGCCCACAGCACGCTAAACCTTGTGGCTAGAAACATAATCTTTATATTCCCGTGTTACTTCTCCTCCCATCTGTTGAACAGAATGGTTGCCAAAAGTCAGTTTAATTTATTCCCAAACTTGTTCATGTTAGTTTTATTTCACATTTTAATTATATAAATTAATTAATTTTATAGAAACTGATGAAATAAGGATATGATAAACGAATTGCTTCTAAGAAAACTAGTTTAACAGCTTTGGTTTATGTTTTTGGTTAAGTGCATTGATTAAAGATGAGTTTATAAAAATAATGTTGTTTTATTTGGAGACAAGACAATGTAAACGTTAGAAGAAAGTCATAGAAATTTCTAAAGATTCTGCACTTAGCTTGCTTGGCAAGTGTTACACACACACACACACACACTTCTTAACTTTTTTAAGGATTCTTAGATTACATAAATGTTACATGAAAAATATAGGGGATTCCCATATGCCCCACTCCCTACCCCTCACACACTTTCCCACATTAACAACATCCTTCATTAGTGTGGTACATTTGTTAAAATTGACAAACACGTTTTGGAGCATTGCCACTAAGCATGGATTATAGTTTACATTGTAGTTTACACTATGCCCACACATTTTTGTAAGTTATGACGAGATCTATAATGGCCTGTATCTGTCATTGCAATGTCATTCAGGACAATTCCCAAGTCCTGAAAATGCCCCCAAGTTACACTTACTTTACCCTCTCCCTTCTCTCAAAACCTCCAGTGGCCACTGCTTCCACATCAATGATGAAAGTTCTTCCAGAACTAGGATCACAATAAGTCTATAGTAGAATAACAGTAAGTCCACTCTAATCCATCGTTCATTCCCTAATCCTGAGGATTCTGTGATGGTGATGCCCACTCCACCTCTGATTGAGAGGAGGCTTAGATCCCATGCGGCATATGAATGGGATTATCTTGCTTGCAGTTTTAGACTCTCTCTCTTCCTTGAGATGGTTGTTGCCCATCATCACCTCCTTGTTAGTTGTCCTGGGTGAGTCCAATGAACTGGAGAGTAAGGGTTGCGACTCTGTTGAGATTCAGAGCCCAGCTGGCATATGGACAGCCCAAAGATTTAAGTCTCTTGGACATATACCTATCAACTCTAGTACTAACTTTAGGTTCAAATAAAAGGGGCAGAAGAGCCAGGGGTAGGGAAAGTACAACTGAATACAACTTTGTCAAGTGTTTAAATGTCTCCCTCCACCTTTAAGAAATGGAAATTGGAAATGGAAGACAATGATCTACATAAGAAAAAAAAAATCAGTAATCTAATCAGTGAACTCATTCAAAGAAAGGCCTTAGGCCAACATGAAAAGATTGGTGAAAGAACTTATTTCTATGTCTTAAGTAAGCATAAAATGTTTGGCATATGCATTACGAAATTCTTAGAATTTCATAATACAGGCCAGTCCTTTGTTTCTGGCTCTCCACTTTAACTGACTTTTCTGATTAATGACCAGTCACCAACCCTACCTATAACAGAGATAAATCTACTATAATTACAACATCTTCAATAAAAACAACAACAATCTCTCTGAGGCAGCCTGCAGGACAAATTTAGCCTGTAAGAGTATAGAATTTGTCCTGTCAAATGTTCAAACAAATGATTATTTCACATGAAAATTCAAATCTCTATCTTCTCTTGAAAAAGCGAATCAGGTAATACTGGACCTGAAACCCCACATGGTGACAGTAACTACAGCTGAGCAGCAGCTGCTGCCTTTGGAAAAGACAGCACCCCTTCTTTCAAATATAGCCTTCGACTCTCCAAGCTGCTTCACCCACCATTTCACCTTGCCTGCCTGGTTCCCATAAATAGAAATCTGAGTTTGTTAATCCTTCTTTAAGGCAGTGCTTGTAAGAAATAAGCATGTCTAACTCAACTAGGCTATTTGGCATGAAAAAAACACCCTCTGCCCCAACTACTTCAGCTAAATTTTCAGAAGTATCTACCTAATGCCGTGAAGATAAGATAGTGTCTGTCCTTTCCGAAGCTTAAAAACTAATTCAAGAGGAAGAAGTAGTAGCAGGTAAAGGAGAGAGGGAGAGGAAGAGGGAGAAAAAGGAGTGGGAAGAGGAGGAAGAGAAGAAGGAGAAGAGGAAAAAAGAAAGAAAAAGAACACACAATACATAAAGAGATGCTATACACTTATTTTTTTTTCAGTGAACTTTTTTTATTATTAATTTTATTTTTTTAAAAAAAGATTCTTAGATTACATAAATGTTACACAAAAAATATAGGGATTCCCATATGCCCCACCTCCCACACCCCCACAACCTCCCACATAAACATCTTTCATTCGTGTGGCTCATCACCTGCAATAGATATACACATCCTGGGGCTTTGCCACTAAGCATGGACCACAGTTCACATCGTAGACCAGTCTCTCTCCCACACAGTTCTGCATGGTATATGCTGATGTAAAATGCCCTATATCTGTCCTTGCAATGCAGTTTAGCACTTATTCTACATTTCCATGCTGTACCAACTATACTAAAGAAATCAGTGGCTGAAGAAATCATATGATAAATTACTTTTGGGATTCCCAGAGTCTCAGCACAAAAGATATACTTAATAAATTGATTGACATGAAATAGTTAATATATCAATGTTATCTGCTTAATTTTCCAAAAGAATAAGAAAAGCAATGGGAGAGATCTGAAATGAGGTAGTCAATTTGTATTGAAAGTATATGACTTGATGTGTTTTATTGATAGTCAGAAATTTCATCAAGTGGAAATGAATTGTTAATTCTATTCAAAATTTTGGTAAATGTGTGTGAAAGGGTAACAAATGACAGTATATGATATATATTGAATGTTAAGCTAAAGGGTTTCAAATTTATCTTGTATGCAATAGGGAGCAAGTGAAGGTTTTAGAAGCATAGTGATGCCATGAAAGTAGATATTTAGAGAAATAACTCTGGCAACAGTATGTAGTGTCAGTCTAGTTGGACTAGGTCTACAGGAGAAATAGAGTTGTTGTCATCTTAATTAATTGTAAGGCATTTGAATATAAATAATGATAATACTCGGTGACATTGCATATAGGAAACAGAGGAAAAATGTGAAAAACAATGAATAGATATAAGGTTTCAGAGGTTTCAAACTAGTGTCATTGTAGACAAAGGATAGTTGAAAATTATTTTGAGGGAAAGACGATGAATTCAGTTTTGAAGAATGAATTCCTGTTAAAAATAAAATGTTAAGAGAAATCATTACAATAAGATCATAGAAGTGAATCACCATATCATGACTTCATTATTTCAAAATCAGTAAATGAAATTCCTAAAATCCAAGGAATAAGTTAAAGAATTCAAAATATTAATTGTGGGTACCTAAAAGTGCCTCAATATCAACGATAAAACTAAAATTGAATGGGATATTTAGGCGTGATCAAGCTCTTTCAAAAATATAGCATAAGTTGACCAGGATTTCCAGAAAGTTTATGGGCTGATTTTAGTTACTTTTGAAGACTAAAACAGAGTTCATAAAGCCCGGTAATCCCAGACCCCATTGTTATTTTCACCTCCTCAAAGGCTGGACATAGCAAATGGGACTGACTAAATCTATCTATTGGGATACTATTTAAAAAATGAATTAATGGAGGAAGCTTGAAGACATCGTGTGGAATGAAATAAGGCAGACATAAAAGGACAAATATTGAATGATCTACCTTATATAAAATAATTAGAATAAGCAAATTCATAGATGCAGAAACGAAACCACTGGTGACCGGGGCTGGAGTGGAAGCAGGGAAGGGGGAGTTGATGCTTAATTGGTACAGAGTTTCTATTTGGGGTGATGGAAAAGTTTTTGGAATGGATGGCGGTGATGGAGACACAACATTGTGGCTGTATTTAACACAACTGAATTGTATATTTGAATGTGTTCAGATGGGTCAATCCTAGGATGTTACTAGAATAAAATTTTTAAAAAACACATACAGTGAACCCTAATGTAAGCTAGGTACTTTATAGTTGATAGGGTAATTGTAATAATACTGTTTCATCAATTGTAACAAAGGTACCACACTAATGGAAAGTGTTAATAATAGGGAAATCTGCGAGTATGAGGCGGTATACGGGAACTCGGTATTTTCAGCATGATTTGCCTGAAAACCTACAATTTCTAGAAATAATAAATAAATAAATAAATAAATATGCAAGCTCCCAGACACAATCTATGGAAAGCATTTTGGGATGTGAAGAAATTCCTCTTTTACTTGCAGTTGAATTTAAAAATGATACCAAAAAGTCAAAACAAGGATTCCAGTTACCTACTATGCAAATTTAATTTTGAGACTTGAAAGACTAGATTGAGATGTATAGCTTGGGTCCCATGGAAAAAAAACTATATTATTTAGGAATTATTTAATTGAACAAGTTTTTATTAACACAGTTAGTATTGCCTGAAAATAGTATATATGCCCACAGTATTATAATCTCTTAAATATGGACTGCACGTCTCCACTGTCTAAAATAGAGATTAGAGAGAAAGCAGATTACCGAGACAAGTCTTTTCAGGTTACAGTGACAACAATCCAGGATGATATAGCCATGCTATTAAAAAAACTCTGAGCATACTATCTGAAATAAAAGAACTAATATACTTTTTTCCACTGGAATTCTTGTGAGAACCCAGAGAATTATGTTATGACTTTCCGATGATACTTATTTTTTTTATGGCAGTGTAAAAGACTTTCCAGTGTTGTTGGATGCTAAAGGATTTAGTAGAGGACATTTAGCCTCTTCACCCCAACCCCTCATCTCCAAAGCCATCTGAAAATGAAATGGCTTCTCAGGAGAAAAATTAGTGAATAAAACATTTGAAATACACATCTTGTGCTAAAACTCGATAGGATCTGAAATGGCCATCACATGGAAAGCCCAAAGTGGGCTAATATGAGGTTCTAATAAATAATACTGAAGCTTATAAAACTCACAGATAATGTGTTGATTCCAAGTAGAGGAAAACCAAGGGAAAATATGTTTTTAATTTTGGATTATTCAGTAGTTTTACAAGAGTACAATTTGGCATCAGGTCATCTGGGAAACAATAATGGCTTCAACTAATATATTGTTTTGAATACAATGATATCAGATAAAGAAAGTTTTAATGTAATGCCAATTTAATTTAAGATATGCCCTCAAGGATATATCTATGTAAGTGAACTAAATCCCTACTTAAATTTCCTGCCTTTAGGAGGAAATTTTTTATAAAATAGCCAGTCTATTTTCTTGCATGCCGACGAGCCTATTTATGATGCTTATCACCTAGCTCCGTTTCCATCATAAGAAAAAAATCTCAGGCATGCAAGACAGTCTTCTCACTTGTCCAGCTCCATTGCTTTTTAACCACTTTGTTGCAGGGCATTCAAAATGAATTTCAGAAAGAAAAGGCACAAGGAATTTGCTTGCAATGGATTTGTGACTTTTGTGCTATGTCCACAAATCAATGGTCAGTGAATCTCAATGTCTGGAGATATTTGTGGTTGTCGCAAGCTAGGCTTGTGACGTCTTCTGGCTGGTCGAGGCCAGGGATGCTGGCTTCAACATCCTGCATTGCATGTGTCAGGTCCCTCTCCCCCAGCAAAGAACTATCCAACCCAAAATGTTAATAATGCAAAGAAGTCAGAAACCCTGTTGTAAGTTCTCAAAGACCCTCGGGAGTTGTTTCCATAGACAGGCAGCCAGGGCTCTGCAAAGCCAAGGAAGACAGGCAAGTGTGCTTACACATTCTGCTGACTATTACCACACAAATAAACAAGGTGCTTGAGTAGGTATTTTTCCTCCTGTAAGTTTAGGGTAAAACGTGATCCACATTAACGCTATTGCAACTTCACCTAATAAAAGTTCCCTTTATTCAAGTCTTAAAGCAGAATTTCCTTTTTTGCTACTTTCTCTACTGCTTACTGGAGAGAACTTTTTATAAGTACGTTTTATGAAAACCTGAGAAGTTTTATGTGGTATTTCTACCTTTTTAGCAAGCCACACGATACCTCATCCTCAGCATCTGTCAAATTTCTGGGTCTTGACGGCCAGTGAAGTTTACTATACACATTAGTAGGGAAGATCCATCTTTCTTAAGGGAAAATTTCCTTGAGATAGCAAATTTAGTTTGTTCGTTTTTGTCTTTGTCTTAAAAGAAATGGCCTCTTTAATTTTGAATGAAAATCATGACATAGACAATTTTACAAATTTATGAGTGTGGATATGGAATCATTATAATGCCTTGTCCAGTTTTCCTAATTCTCGCTTACCATTTTGTGATGGTTTAGACGCAGAATTTACAGTATGAAAACCCTGGGTTAGAAATCGCTCTCTGACACCTACTAGCTGTGCCATGTTGGCTAAGCCACTTCTTGAAACTCAGTTTTCTCACATGTAAACAGGGAATAATAATGAGCAACTATGAGTGGCCAATGAAATAATGCATATAAGAGTCTTAATATAATGCCAGGTGACTAAAACACTCTCAATACTGTTATAATTAATATTATCTTCACTGTCATCGATACATTGTAACGAGACCCTAAGGCTGAACATGTCTAAGGATTTCATATTCGCAGCTCTGCCTGCACTGGACCCCAGGCTCCGGGAGGTCCAGCATTATCTCTCCCTCCCAGCTGCCTGCTCAATGCCTGGCACACAGCCAGGTCTCTCCAACTTCCAATGAATATCCAAATGACTCGATGAATAAACATTTTGCAAGTGAAAATCGGGATAACTTAAGAAAGGCTCACCTCATAAGACAAAAAATATTTTAAGGTTTTTTTTTTCATCAGCACAAGATATTGTAATAAAATTCCATTTATAGAAAACTGGGAAATAGAGAAATCTGAATAATTGAGTGTTTCCATTAATAATGTACTATGAGACATGCCAAATATATGATGCATGTTGTTTGTGTGTGTAAGCACACATATAACCCATGTACACATAAAAGATCATATCATATAATTCCTGGTGTTTAAAAGTCACTCCAGACTCTTATTCTAAGTGCACCAAGAAGTCATTTTACGGTTTATCATGGGAGAATGACATAACGAGAATTAACTTTAGGGAGAACCCGTTAGCTACACTCTGGGGAATACACCGTAGGAAACCAAAACTGCAGCAGGGACGCCAGTCAGGAGGCGCTTTTCAGCAGCCCAAGAAAAGCTGGTGGTGGTTAAGACAAGGTGCTAGGTGTAGAGGAATGACAGAGCAGGGATAGACTGGGAAGACTCAGGGATTGGAAATGCCCAGCGGTACAGGTGGGAGAGGGAGTGGGAGAGCAGGAGGGAAGGCAGGGTGGGAAAGTTAAATGGAGTCAGCCAAGGGAGTTGCCAGGGCTCTTGGCAAAAAGCAGCAGAGTGACATTTAGTGTCATTTACTGAGGGAACTTGGGCTGTGGAGGAAGAAGCAAGGCTCCCCACTCCGCTGGCTGTTGCTAATTACCCTTTCAGTACCAAAAATTCTGATTCCACTTTTCCCCGCAAGGAGACACAGCTGTGCTGGATACTGTTTGTTTCTTTTACTTGGTAAAAACATCCTTCCTTCTGCTTTAAATTTTTCATTTTATCCTCCCTCATCTCCTCTGCTCCTAGTTAGCCTGTTAAAGCTTTGGAAGAATATAAAAGAGAGATGTAGATTTCCAATAAATACCTCTGTCGCAGGAAAAGGTCACTGAGCCCAAAAAAAAAGAAGGAATAAACTACCTTGTAAAAGTCATCATTAAACTCAGTTTACTTAGTCCCACTGCACTGTTTATGACGAGTCACTAAAATGTCAGCCGGTTCCTCAGGGAAATGAGTCGTTCTCTTTTACAGTTAGGTTTTTCCTTAAAGTGTTGTGGTGGGTAATGTATATAGGATACATCACAACTTTATTTTCTCAGTACTATAAGCATTTATAGAAAGCCTGGATTATTCAAATAGATAAACAAGGATACTGTTAACACACCCTCTCTTGTCTTGACTTTAAAATATATCTCCATAAAGACAACAGGCAGAAGCATGTGCTCATTGCTTGAACGGTTTCTCCAGGGTGTCCTTTAAATGGAGAGCGGGAGTGCTGAGTTAGTGAGCCTTGGCATCCCCTCTTGAACCAGACTAGCTGTCTTAACCAGATGCTCTCCCAGCATCACTGATAAAGAATGCCTTCACAGCGGACATCAATAATAATGTCTAGGAAAAATAACAGAAATGCCTTATAATAAATAGCTGATGACATGGCTGCGAGGCAAATAATCTCAGCTAAAACCCATGCAAAAAACAGAGCAAAAAACATGCCACAATGCTGCTGCCCTAGAATGCTGAAACATTTGGGAAGTGCTGAAGCATTCACACTCCACATTTGTTTGTGTGGCCAGTGTGGCAGAGGTTTTAGGCACTGGATGCTCAAATAAGCCATGATATATGACATGCTAAACAAGTGAAGTCCCCAGTTTAGAGAACTGCTCCAGGGTGAGGCAGGTGACAGCACACAGTGGATAATAAAAAAGCCAGAATCACGTTCCCATTTTTCATCCGGAAGAAGCAACCATACAAGTCCAGTCTCATTTTAACTTTGCACGGTTGGAACTTGATCAGTTACCCCTGTTACCACATTAGTTCCCTGGTGGAGACATATCCATTTTCATCTACCTGCAAGATGGGATTTTCATGTCACCTGGGAACTCATTACAGGGCAAACATTTTGCAGTTAAAGTTGCTCAATTAATTATAGGCACAGATCCTAATGCAGAGGCAAAAGATAAGTTTGGGTTTGGAGATCAGATAACACGATGACACTGGACTTTTCACACCAAAACCTATAAATCATCCAAATTATTAAAACAATGGGGTCTTCCTGGGTGTGACAGCATAAAATAGTGCCCTGGTAAACTGCAAATAAGCCTGGGAACAGCTGGATCAAGCTTCAGGGATAGAGATATTGTATCTATTGTGAATCTCAGTTTCTCTGAGAATGAAAGATTTATATGATTCCTTCACTCCAGAACCTAAATAAAACTCTGTTTAAAAGAATTGTTGCAAATGTATCACACCGAAGTAAGGTGTTGATAATAGCGTGGTAGATGGGAACTCTATTTTATGCAAGTTTTTCTGTAAACCTACAACTGCTCTAATAAATGAAAAGAATAAAATCAGAATCGTTAATAATTGTGCCAGCCAATGGTTGATTTTTTTTCTAGCTTAGTACCGTACTCACTCATATTAATTTTATAGTGTTTTTTATATTATTTCTTTACACTCTCTCAAAACTTTAAGCTATAAAATGGTGGTACTATAGCTTATTGAAATTCAAAATGAAATACAAGAAGTTCCCTCAATCAATGTTTAATTCTTCTTCCTCACAAACCCCTTACTTCACAGTTGCACAGTAAATTTTTCTGTCATATCACTCTAGTTCAGGGATTCTTCTGATATCCTCACACTTCTTCAACCTCTTCTTTTCTTTAGCAGCATGCCAGACTTTACCCAGACTTGCAAATTTTGGAGACAGTCCAAAGGTGATCAATAAATGTGATTAAGTGCTTGGGAAATAGGCTGCATAAAGAAAGATGAAAGGCAATATTTTAGATAAAATAGAAAGCTGCTATCAGAATATATTCAATAGCAGTTTTCCAGAGCAAGGCCTTGGATTTCAATGACATTTACTTAGGATTGATTTTTTTAAAAAGTAAGTAAAAATTCTAAAAGCCAATCCTCCAAAAATTCAGTTGCCTGCCGTTTTCAACTTCTTTCACATCCTTTATCACAGCTCTTGTATCTTACCTTCCTCAGGTTCCGTATCATAGATGCAGAATGCTAAACGCTTTAGTTTTCTATATTCTTTCCAAATTGCCTATTACAGTCCAGGAGGCATTCACATAGCCAAAACTTTCTACTCTAGGACAGTGGTTCCCAGCTCCCAGTCTGCCCCTCAGAGGATAGCCGGCAAGTTCTAGAGGTATTTTCAGTTGTCACGTCTGGGGTGTGGATGGGGATGCTCCTGGCATTTAGTCCCAACAACAAAGAATTACCTGTGCAAGATAGCATTAGCTAATCTGCAGGAAATATGGGAAATACAATACGGGTCATGCTGTGTGTCGTCAAAGCCAGCCCCAAGTCTCCAGCAGGAGCCTGGCCGTGCCTGGTGGCCACAGTGAGTACGAGTGTGCCTGGGGCAGGCTGTGTCGGTCACAGCGTTACCTGTCCCTCCAGGCTGCGGTCACTCGGTGCTGTCAGGACGCCCAGAGCCCACCTGGTGCAGTACCACAGCCCTGGCTCTGCTGTCTGCAGTGCACTGTCACTGTGTGTGTTCATATTCCGTAATGCCAGCTTGCCACTGATGGCTAAAAGTAAAGCTGTGGAATAAAATTATTATTACTATTATAGATCTTTCCAGCTGACAAGGCATTTTCACACATAGTTTAGCCCAGATTTACTTGGAAATTTAAACAAAAATTTCTCTCATATTCTTAAAGCCATTGTGTCCTG